>BMAO01038347.1:0-352369 GCA_019973975.1 Trichonephila clavata | reverse complement strand
AGTCGTACAATGTGTTTGTGTTGTCCAAGAAATAGAACAATTCCTGTTTTGATAGACGACACATTGTCGGAAGATTTGGGCAAGGTCTTAAAATTCACCGAAGTGTAGAAGAACCGTGGAAGCCTTCTACCACCTTCTGAGGTGTTCCAACGAATTCGTGCGCAACATTTCTAGTCGAATCATCACCAAGTTAATCTTTGGTACCAAATCCGTGCGGCCCTTAGCCACGGAAGTGGAGTTTTTCTTGGAATGGCTTAAAGATGAAATAGAAGAGAGCAATGACTACCTCCGCTCAGTAGCAAGATGTTTGCAACGGCTTCTACAAGTGGATGATTACAGGTTGGCTTTCATGAGGTTGAATGGTATCTCGAAGATAGTGAAAATTCTTACCTGTGATTTAAGTCCAAGCCCAATATCAGTTTTGCTTCTGCCTCTGGGTGACGACATTCAATCACAACTTACTGAGAAACTGAATCGGTGAATATTGCTTGTGTTTCTTTCAATGGAACTGAAGTGGTAAAAACCTTAATTTAATGCTAATTAAAGAATTCTGAATCAACTCAAAAACATAAATATGTACTCTCTTAACCAACTTTCAGCTTGATCAGCTTAGTAATTCATGTAGCCCATAGGTTCTCAACGTGGGCAATAACGCCCTTGTGGCGTTTGAGGCTTTCAGAGGAGCAGTAAAAGACCTAGAGAAATTAGGAGGCGTTGAGATGGCACGAAGGGGCTTGAGCAGATTAATCAAACATAGTTTAAAAAAAAACGTTAATAGCTGAATAGTTAATAGCTGAATGTATACTAACATAAATTATAGTTTAAAAAAAACTAAAAACACGCTTTTATACTGATCGAACTAAAAAGTAAAAAATAATTCTTAATAAAGAATAAAATGATTAACGAGAAAATTAATGTCATTGGGGGTAAAAGCGTGGGGTGCTTTGTATTCCTTTTTACACTAATTCGGGATAGAAGTTATAGAAATTAAAACAACTGAATATTTATAGAACACCCCCACGCTTTTATCCAATGACATTAATTTTCGTTAATCATTTTATCCTTATATTAAGAATTATTTTTTTTACTTTTATGTTCGATTCAGTATAAAAGCGTGTTTTTTAGTTTTTTTAAACTATAATTTATTTTTTTTTTTAGTTCGAACTACAATAAAAGCGTGTTTTTCAGTTTTTTAAAAGATTGTTTATTCATTGTTGAATTTATCCTTGAGTTTGATATTTGAAGCTGGAATTAGGTGGCTGTGAATTAGTCTTCCTCTTCAGTGGATATTAATTAACGGGTCTGAAGTGTATTTATTCTCTCCGTTTACGGGGCCTCAGAGAGTCCGTATCGTTATATTAGATTCCGTCTCTTAGAACAGGTCAAACAAATAAAAGTGTGTGAAGAAGAAAAGTTCGAATTAAAATTTTTTAAAGGACCACGTTTTTATTGCGGACTAAAAAAATTATTCGTTTTTTTCTTCCTTTTTCACATTTTCATGCAATGTCATCTACTTGTGAGCTATGGTCAAATTTCAAGTCTCTATCTCATCCGAAAGTCAAACAGTTTAAAATCAATTACAAAATCCACCCGGACAGACATTAAAGAAAGCCAGTTAATAAAAACATGGTTATTTTTTGTGTCAATCGTTTTTTTCACCTTTTAAACGTATTCCTATAATTAATTCGTATCATCACTTCTAAACGTATTGCTTTAAAAAAATAAAAATTATTTAGCAATTAGAACGTAAATTATTTTTTTTTCACATGCAGGAACTTTTTTTTATTTTCATTTTCAGAAAAATGTTTATATTATGGTTAGAAATGCTAACACACACTCTCCACTTTCTCACATAAAGAACACTTTTTTTTTGTTTTATTTCTATTAACCGCAAGTGTGTATTTTATACTTGCATATAATTAGCTTTAAATTCAAAACACTCGCCTTAGGGTTACACCTTATTCTTTTAGTCGCTAAATCTGAAATTAGTCGCCAAATCTGGAATGATGTATGAAATTAGTCGCCAATCTGAAATGGTATATGGAATTAGTCGCCAAATTTAAATATGGAAAATGCAATAAGTCGCCAAATCTGGAAGTTGTATATGGAATTGCCACCAAATCTGATTATCCTTATTCCTCACGATCCTGAAAGGGACAATGGAACAAAATCATGAAATTAATTGTATTGTCATCGGTCCTTGACAAGTGTGCAAAATTTCGACTTAATCTGACCTTTTAAAGTGGGTAAAAATCGAGTTCCAAGATTCCGTTACATGCAAGTGAAACTTATAAAAGCATGTTAAAAAGTGAACTTTAATACTGTTTACGTTATGTTGATTGAATGCATTTAAATGATTTCTATATCACATGTACAAAAATTCACATCTTTCGGTAGTTCAGGAAGTGGCTGAAAAAAAACCCTTAAAGATTACATTTCATTCAGACCTACATTAAATTGAGTGATATAGTGCATTTTAATTTCTGTAGTGCACGGGTTGTCTTTGTCTGTCAGCAGTAGGAAACATGTTTCGTCCACTGCATTTCATTACGTATAATCCCCCAAGAAACATAATTAAATATTAACCAGGAATTAACGTGTGATTCCTTAAATTCTGAAACTGTCAATTTATATTTATTTTGAAAGACTCAGTTTTTTATTATGAATTACTTCGTACACAGCTGGCAATCGTAAATGCAACACCAAGAAAAGACAAGAGATAGCACAACAAATTTATTTTGTAGATAACATGTTTAATATTTTGTAGATACCATAGTATCAAATGATTAAATTTATAGACTTCTGTGAAGTGTGGTTCCTGCCAGAATCAGTAGCCAGAGAAGCCGCCATTGTTGGAGATCACCGTGCCACACGCCTCGGCATTGATTCAAAGAGATTTGAATGTGTTCTTGGGGTACAGAAGACCAAGCAGCTTCCACACGTTGCCAAAGTTGATATGGTGTGGCAGCTGGGGTGTAATCTGGGTCAATCGTTGAGCAACCATGGACCACATGTTTTCTATCGGCGAAAGATCCGGAGAGTGAGCCGGCCAGAGAAGCAATTCAATCTGGTGATTGACGAGAACCTTTGGACAATGCGTGCCACGTGTGGTCACGCATTATCCTTTGAAATATGACTGTGGCCAAGCCCTGAAGATAAGGAAGGACAACTGGCTCCAACACCTCGGAGATGTAGCGCTAGCTGTTTAAAGTACTGGCAATGCGTACTAGAGGAGTGCGAGAGTGATATCCAATACCGCACCATACCATAATATCCGGTGCAGGACCAGTGTGGTGGTGCATAACACAGCCGTTCAACATCCTCTCCACGTGTCTCCAGACTTGAATCCGACCATCGTGGTGTTGTAGACAAATGCGTGACTCATCAGTAAAGGCAACTTCATTCCATCTGCCGCCCACGTCCTTTTTTCATCGCACCATTGGCGGCGGAACGTCTGTGGTTCTGCGTCAAGGGTAGACCAAGCAATGGACGTCTTGCGGACAGACCACCTGCTGTAAACGGCGTCGAATGGTACGTGCAGACACTGAATTACAGACTCAATGTGCTGTGCTATGGTTCGTGATGTGACTGAGCGATCTGTCACTGCCATGCGCACAATTTGCCAGTCCTCACGTGAAGTGGTGCACTGAGGTGGATGCGATCAACCACGTCGGTCCGTCGTACCCTCCTGCATCCAACGGTCACATATCCGCATTACAGTTGTTTGGTTTCGTCCAACACGACTACCGATTTCCCTGAAAGATAATCCACAATCTCGGTAGGCCACTATCCTTCCTCTGTCGAACTCGGATGCTTGATCAAAAGCTGATCGCTGTTTTCTAAGAGACATAACGGATCGTTTGTTGAAAAAACTACAAGAAAAACACAATTGCCAAATTTGAATCGTCGAAATCTCCAAGCCTTAAATAGCGCTTTGAGGTGGCGCCACAGGCGTGCGTGATGTGTGTCTGAGCTGAAATTCTAATCATTTGCATATCTCACCTCCGCTAATGCATGTTGTAAATTTCATGTTATTTGCGTGCTTCCTTCAGGGTGTTGCATTTACGGTGGCCAGCTGTGTATCATCAAAACTCCTGCCTATCTTTATAACACTTAAGCTAAAGCGTTTATTCCACTCTTTTAAATGAAGAAGGAATTAAGTAGCGTGCGTTTCAATTCCAACAATATCTCTTATCTTGACTAAATATATAATATTAACATTTAAATATAGTTTGGCAATAGCTGTTTCAGATTCACAAGTGAAGAATTGGGTTTTAGAAAAAAATTAAATTAAAAAATATTTCTATTAGTAATAGAATATATTTTTCAAAACCAGTTCAAAAAGGTTGGGAACCTATGATGTAGCCTTTCGTTATTCATTTGTTTTTTAAATTTCAGCTTCATTTAATGCTAATATAGGCGCATTATAGAGTAGAATTTAAATTTGTTTAAGCATTGAATTTATTATTATTGTTATTCAGTAAAGGGAATGTACCAGTTTTTATTAAAATATTAGAGGTAGAGGGCTAACAACAAACTAATCTAACAAACGAAGCGACGGAACGAAATGCTAGTTTAAAATTGTTCAATTAAAAATATGATATTAATCTAGTAAAAAATATATGGTGTTAATGTGTTTAAATTATTTATTTTATGTGCTCATATAAGTTAATGTCTACTGCATTTCTAATGAATTTGAATAATTTATTCGTCATCTGTTTTAGAGTTCTCTTCTATGAGGCCGGATGAAGAGTGTACCTAATACGTTTTCACATAGGAAAGAATCATGCCTGTATTTTTAATTGGCGAGCATTTATACAATTACACAAGTGTAATATTATGCTCAAATGAATTACGGTCTTAATTTCTAAATTATTTAATTCTAAAAAAGGATCACGGAAATTAGTTCTTATTGCATAAAATATGATCTGTTGTTGACGTATCCTTCCCGAAGGGAAGGAATGAAAGTTGCTAGAGCCTGAGATGGGTATAATACGTACGGATGGATACGATACACGATAGATGGTGACACCAACTATTTCCACAATTTAGGCATGGAACTAGTGGGGAGGGAAATATTTTCCAGCTCATGCACCGGCGGTTTCTTCTGCGACGCCTCAAGACTTTCGGACCCACTGATTTAACAAGTATGGACTCCGCGTGTGCTCCGTGTGTGTTTGGTGGCATCGAGCCAGGCCTTCCAATCTGAAGTCTGATACTGTAACCATAGGCTACCATGGTCCCGTAAAATTAATCTAAATTTTGATTAAAATTTCTAATTATAAAAATATTTTTTTTCTCCCACATTGTCTAAAATAACATGACGAAGACAAAATTTATTTCATCCAAAATTAATTACGAATTTTATTCTTACGATATGAAAAGGTTCAATATGCAGTGAGAATCTCATATATACAGTGGCGCACACAAGGGGGGGGGCGCGTCCTAGAGGTTCGGATCCCCCCCCAAAGCCCTTGAATTTTTTTCGATTGATGATAATCCTATAATATATACGTAATATTTAATTAAGTGTACATTCATACCAAATATCATTAAAATATGTTGATAAGTTTTTCAGAAATCCTACATTACGTGCAAATTGTCTTAATTTTATACATTAGTATACATATAGTATACACCAAAGTGCTAAAGTCATAGTATAATAATGTGCAAAGATCAGGATAACAGAACTACTTAGTTTAATATAAGTATAAATGGGCGTATTGTCACAGGTTTTCATTCGAACGCAATCAAAGTAATCAAATTTTCTGATGTGTGGTTATGGCCTTACGACAAAATTAACACACTTTTAATGATAAACAGGTTCCATTTTTACAATTATTAGGATGTTCAACATTCTTCGATTCCCAGTTTGTAGAACGTGCGGAAAAATATAATTTTGAGCATGACTATCCACCATAAACAACGCAATGGCTTCTAGCGTTATAACGTATTTTTTGTGTGGTTTTTTTGTAGTTATTCAGAATGCAGTCGCCATATTTATAATTTTATACCTTCCATGTCTTTGAAAGAGGCTCTGTGATTGATGTGAGGTATAGGGATGAGGTCTTGGAGCCCTATGTTCGCCTTTCCAGGAGTGCATGTGGCCCGAGTTTCTTTTAATGGACGATAAGAGGACGATAAGACATAGAGCATCTTTTCGTCGACGAATTTTGGTCATCGTCTAGAGAATGAGATATTCACCGTAGGGATTGGCCAGCCAGGTCTCCAGACTCAACCCTATAGAGTAATGGGAAGCTCTGCGGAGGGAAACTCGCAACCCCCTCCGAGAACCATCCAGGAAATGAAAACAGCGTTGCTGAACGAGTGGGACCAATTGCCATAAGAACAGATAAATTGCCTTATTTCAAGTATGGCATCACGCTGCGAGGCTTGTATAACTGTAAGAGGGGGCCATATCCCCTCGATCATGCGCGTGTATTGCAATTGTAGAATGGTTATTTGTTTTGTATTTTATCAATATATCTACATATCTAATTTCATTAAAATCGACCCAGTTGTTCTAAAGATAATCAATCAAGTCTAAAAATTCTCTTAATTTTTTACACCTGTGTCTAATTCCATATTACATATATAGGCCATAATCGAAACGTCAGTCTATGCAAAAAATCTTATACCTCTAGCATTTTTACAATTGTGGATGGAGCATTGTTACAATTTTACTATAGATGAGACATAGCCTTGCACATGGTATTGTTTCAACGAGTCGTAGTAAATTCCCTGAATATTTATTCAGGGAATTTACTACGACTTGTTGAAACATTACCATGTGCAACAATTCGACATGACTTTAGAAGATGTACGAAATTCCTCGAAGAAATATTAAAACACTAAATTGTTAGACTAATAAGATATCTCATCATTACATCGTGTGGGATAACCTCTTGTCCTACCAAGTGAAACAATTCGACATGGTATTGACTCAACAAGTCATTGAATTCGCTGAAGAAACCTTCAGCCAAGCTGCATCTACAGCCATCCACAACTGCAAAAATGTTATAGATGCAGGATTTTTTTTGCATGGACTGGCACTTCAATATGTATATGTGTGTGTGTATTTGAAAAGAGCAAAAATATTTACATCAATACTGATCCGCTGCTCTCTTTTAGTACAAAACTAATACCCATTCTGATGGATATCTTAGAAAGATGTCCAAGTGAGATATCTAAGATTCCTAGAGTGGTGACAGCTACTTTCAGAAATCTATTGGAGAAGCCTACAGATGTCCTGATCCGACGCAGTAACGCTCTTCTCATGATCCAATGCAAGCTGCTACAATGTATGGACATAATGGAAACTAGGACAGATCTCACAGATGACCCGGAATATATAGAAGATTTTAATGTAGGTTCCTTTTATATATATACATTTATATTCCCAATTTCATCAAATCATTATTATATTAAATATGTGACGGATCTAAACGCGGCTTTACTAACCCTTGGGTATTTTTCTGGGGAAACAATATTATCAACCAACTTACACTGAGTGAGGAAAGCGTGATTATGAAAATTAAGTATTTACATAAATTCTGTATTCGCGAGTTTTAAGAGTTAGTTGGCGAGTTAGTTGGTTAGTTGGAGAGTGAAGGATCGTGAAATGATTAAGTGCATTTGGAGTTTATCAATTGAAGATTACTGTGAGTGGATCAATCGACGGTGATGAAATCGGATAAGGATCGCCTTCAAGGATTCAAGTGTAGTACTTGACTTCATAAAAGTACAGGTATCGTGATCCTTATTTAAATAGTAGTTAGTTTTTTAGTTTATATTGAGCTTGCTTAAGTTATCGTGGAATCAATTGAGGGTCCGTATTATTATCCCCAGACTATTGAGTCCCCCCTCCGCGCTCTGTTATCTGATCCGTTATCTTAATTAGATTGTTATTGTGTCTGCTTGATATTTTGATGACAATAAAATAATTAGTGTGAACCATGTCTGCTGATTATTTAGTTTCTCCCACACACCTAGCCTGGTCTGAGGGTAGACAAGGGGTTTCAGAGGGAAGCAGTAACCGACAGGCATTGCAAATATTATAACAAGATTTAGTTGAATAGTACTGCTCTTATAAAGAAAGAATTCGAGGGGTGATAAAAAAAAGGCCACAAGTCGAATAAAGAAATATTTATTAAAATAGGCAGAAAATACAAAAGTTAAATTAAGAGGCATACGTGCCTATCACATTTCAACATAATTACCAAGTCTATTTAGGCATTTATCAGAACGTAGAACCAACTTTTTTAACCCCTCTTGGTAGAAATCATGTCGCTGTCCATTGAGACAGATCTCGGTGGATGTTTTCACAACAATGGCTTGGAATATCGCAGGACATCAGAAACAATATGTTGCACGCTACCATAGCTCGGCACCAGCTCTGACAAGATTTCACGCAGAGTTACCCGTAGATCATTTTGAATCGGTTCTCCAATTCGTTCCGTGTTGATTTCTGTCATTAAAGAACTTTGCCAGTGGCACCCTGCGATATTGCGGTTTTTGACATCCTGTCTGCCTGATTCAAAAGAGTGACACCATTCCGCTACATGTTGTCACACACAGCTCATTCTTTGTCCATAAAAATCGAATCACGGTTCGCACTTCCAAACGAGGCAACGAGCGTCTTGCTATTTCAAACGTCCTGAACCACCTGGGAACTTTCACTACCTACCTGCAAACCACCTGTATGACAAGAAACACCATTTGTCTCAACTCGGGGGGGGGATTTCTCCATAATGTATAGTTTTTAAATGCTGCGGCTTGTTACCCTTTTTTTCTGATCATCCCTCGTATAATTGCTTAGAATAGCTTTACCTATACTGAGAACTATTTTTAAATCTTAGTTTAATATTTTTCATACAGTGTAGTACTATCTATTCTGAAATATATATCATTAATGGAGCTTGTTATTTGTGTGTCTTTAAATTTTTTATTAATTGTGTTATTTATAAAAAAAGATATCAAATTGTGTTCTGTGTGAACAACATCATTGTAAAGATAATTTGATAATAATTTGTTAGAAAAATTACTAATAACTGATATATCTAATTATCTTGTGAAGCTTTCTTGACTAGTTATAGGATGACTAATGAAACTTTTTATACAACTTAAACAAATTTTTTCTTAAACAAAGGCGAGTTCTTTAATTGTCTTGGAAGAATTATTTATGTACCACACATTGGGGAATTCTATTATTCACCTTCCTTAAGAGGAAAAACTAGAAAAAGTGTCAATAATTCGATTAAAGTTATACTAGGTTAAACAAAAATGTTATTATGTATTTAAACACGTGACATACATTTTATGTACTGGAGTATAGCAACTCTAATTGTGCCTGAAAACGTTTGTTATGATAGAAACTTATTTATTTACAGGAAAATTTTTTCTTCACATGTGGTGCCGTGGTATCGCTTCCTATGTTTGGCTGAGGTTGAGATCTCGTTAATAATTGAGGTTCTCCGTGGGTTCCTAACGCAGCGTGGGAGATAAGCCATTGAATCAAAATCGAAATGATTACAACAAAAATAGAAAGAAAGAAAATATAATAATTTACTTTTATTTAATTTGACACTAGAAATGAATACGCGATATGCTGACAAGACAAGCTAAAGGGTAGGAATCCTTTTGTACTTATCTGAATGAGATGCAAGCCCTCGGACTTGAAAATACAAACACTCGGAAAATGAATATCTTCCGTAATCTTGAATCGTAGAAGTGGCTTCGACACAGTGCCGATTTAACCATTGGGTGCTTGGGTGCCCACAAAAGCCCGGATAAGTTAGATTTAACCAAATTTCCTGGTTATGAATTTCAATCCATCAGTGCCAATGGGGCTTGTAGGTTTTCTGCGCCCAGGGCCCGAAAGGAGCTTAAATTAGCACTGCTTCGACAACATGGCTCTGGTACAAATTAATGTGACAATATCGTCCCCAAGCATCTACTACTCTTTACAATCATCTATTATAATATATTGGGTTGATGCATAATTATCCGGCGTTTTTTCAACAAATTTTATTTAACAAAATCAATAACAATATTTGACAAAAACATGTTTAAACGATTATTCGGGAGCGTAGTCACCGTCTCCTTCAATTACTGCTTCACATTTGCTTGGCAGACGGTCGATTCCGCGAGCGAAGACACGATTCTTAGAGGCGATCCACGCTTTGACATCGGCCACCAAGTCATCCGATCGTCAATCCCGAGCCTGATCGTCGAAATCCGATGGCTGACCTCTTCCTGGCTTATCCTCCAAGCTGGTATCACCTGATTTGAAACGGGCTAACCACTCCCTACATGACTTTCGCTGATTGTTCTTTTGCCAAAAAGTTCGTTGAGATCACGAAATGACTGTGCTGCTTTCCATCCTTTCTCGAAGTGCTACAGCATAATATGGCGAATATGATTATGGTTTTCGACACGCCTTTTCTAAGACAATAGAGAAGATTATTTTTATACAAAAATAATAAACAAAACGCTACTTTTCAGTAATGAAAAACGCGCTGATATAAACGCCGGATAATTATGCATCAACCCAATATAATCTTCTACTTCGTTGAATATTTATACGTTATTTGGTAGTGACGTTCTTTTGCGTTGTTCTAGAATAAAATGCCTGCCAATCTGACTGGACGAAAGTAATTCTAAGTTCGAGAAGATAGAGTACAGCCGAAAACGGTTCTTGCTCCATAAAACTCCACACACTAGAGAGGATAAACCTCGTTCATAGAGCTCATTGTTATAGTGGTTGATATCAGAGGCGTAACGGAGAATATTCAAAGTCAGATTTTGGGCCCAAAGATGGATCTTTCAAAGGATTGCAAAATAATAATATAACATAGGGTTAGCCCCCCCCTAGAACTCTTGCCCCACCCGCGGTGTGGAGGTTGCGGGGGTGTATGTTATACCACTGGTTGATATTAAAAAGAGACAAATCTGAAGTAATCCATATTCCTCCCCGACCTGTTTTAGAAAATGAAATGAAATTAAATACCATTGAGATGTAACTTGAACATACAAGAGCCACACGTCAAAATGTGGGGTTGTAGTATTACAATCTATGCCGTTTAGTCGAAACAAATTCACTTGTTTTTTCACTCCTTTTCAGATCGTTCGAGATATTCTCAGCGCTTGTGTCACAGAGCTCACCAGCTTCGACGAATATTATATGGAACTGAAGTCTGGTCGCCTGAAATGGAGCGTAGTACATACATCAAAACGATTTTGGGTTGAGAATGCCCATCGCATGAACGACAACAAATATGAACTTCTCAAGATCCTCATCGACATCCTAAATCAGAGCAAGGATCATACTGTCTTATGTATTGCGGCCCACGACATAGGCGAATATGCTAAGCACTACAAAAGAGGTAAATTGCTGATAAGCAGAATGGGTGGAAAGGATGCTTTGGTAAAACTTCTGTACCATAGGCATCCAGCCGTCAAATTCCATGCCCTCAAGAGCTTGCAGGTACTGATGCTGGATGAACATGAGTTATACACGACTGGAAAAGACGGAATCAGTGAAAGAACGGATAAAATCGGTTTTGGTCTGTGAAAAGAATTCTTGATTCGTGATAAGATTTTTTTGCATTAACTTTGGAATGAAGAAACCAGCACAGTGCATTTTGGCATTTTCTTTGAGAATCGGAGCCAGTCGTAGAAAGCATAGGATAAGTAGATAACAAGATTCTGCTCAGAAATAATCAATGAATGTTTCAATACTAATTGTGAGGGGAGGAATTAAATATGTGATCCTATGCGTTACTTCTTACTTCCCAATAAATCATTTATACGCAATTTAGATTGGTTTGTACAGTTTTATTTAAAAAATGATATAGTTCTGAATATTAAGTGGTTCCAACAAAAGCAATACATCAATGCCCAATTGATCAAGATAATTATTTTTCAAATTGATTAAAATATTTTTATCAGTCTTAAGAGATCAACACTGAACACATGTAAATTCTATTTACAGAATCTTTGATAGAAAAAATATTGATAACAAATAAATTTTTAAAATTAGGTCTTGCAAACAGTTGTTTTGTTAGTCATTCCTGAAAAATTTAATAAATCATTGAAAAGTGTATAATTTATATTTATTAGGTGAGTGTAAAAGTTCTTCGTTTATATGATGATGAAGCGTAAGGAACACAAAATGTGCAAACCCTAAAATTATGCATATCTGTCATTATATTCTATATATTCTCTTTGAACCTTTTTTTCCGGAAGGAGATTAATCCCACAACGATAAAAATCCCGAGTTATGAAGTAAAACGCTTTTGGAGGGCGGTTTTCAATCAACAAACTGAAACACATCACATGCAAAGCACTTTAAACCAAACCTTCTTGAAACGAAGCTTTGATTTTGACACCGATACTGGTAGCTCAAAGGCTGAGCACATCACATCAGCTGAAATAGTTGGTCAACGTACGAAACAGATGTGACAATTAGTAAGCTCTAAAGACAATAAATGGGGAATATTCAACTGTTCAGCCAAACACCATTATGTTTTGACTAGTGAACACAGCATCATGTGGCCTCGCGTTGTGGAAATAGAGGACAAGACCGTGTCAATTGATGACTCAACCTCTTCGCGAACAGTGCAAATCCCCATTTATCTAAATGAAGAAAGTAGAAGGCAGGATTAATGGTATGACCACTAACAAGGCCTTTCGGTAGTTTATTCCCTAAACATTCCAAAGTACATTCAACAAAACCTTCCTCAGACGAAACTCTGAATTTGGCATCGATGCTGGCAGCTCAAAAGGCAGACGCTCAGTTTGTCGACGCTTCACGTTATGGTACATAACTCCCTTTATTTCCTGTCAATACCCATTTCCAAAAAAGGTTTCTTCTTGTACTGGGGAGACAAAGAAATACAGGTAACGATTCAATGGCCCAATTGATATGCAGTAAGTTGATGAGGATCCTCAACGATTCACCCTTCTGGTAAATCCCAAAGCATCTAGTCGTCTTTCCAATTTTCCGATAAACATTTAACACTTCAACTGATTTTGGCTGTTTTTTATGACATGATCAAGAATTTCTTCTCCAAAGAGTGAAGGATGTCCATATTTTTCCTGATTTTGACAGTTTCTATCTCCTCCCCTATGTTTCTGAACCATCGACTACATGTGCAGTCACTAATTGCAAAAATTTCAGATTCACTACTGTATGATGCAACTGCAGTATTTCCTTTGACGAATTCGTACAAAAATACTTCACGTGCGTTTCACCACTTACTGTATTACACTGCCCCCCCCCTAAATGCTGTACTGTCAAAACATCATTCATTTATATTGTGGGTATCTGCATGATATATTGGCAAATGATTCTGGTTAACACAGCATCATGCGTGACATCAATTAAACTAGAAATTAATGTCTCCAAAAATGAGTGGTACTTTAGCAAATGCCGATACTATGATAAAATCCAAATTCTACATGACATGAAAAAGTCTGGTTATGGAAAAACCTACTCTCAAATATTGCAGAAAATCTTTTATATATCAGAGTTTTTAGAAATTTTTTTTTACTATTTAAATATTGAAAATGCTTGAAACTTTTTTTATCTACTGTCCAGTTGAATATCAAACGTACTTAACGATGGAAAACAATAATTGCAAAATAATCTAGTATCTTAGACGTGTATCAATGATTTAAGTAGAAGGTACATGTTTCATATTTCATTCAATTTTTGTGGAAAATCTAGAAAATTTCTGAAATAAAATTTATTTTAAACTTGCATTTATTTATGTAGACCTCTTAAACTTCAAATTCTGTTTTGATCAAATAATACGCACTACATCAAGTCTCCGATGAAAATTAAATCGAACTAAAAACAAAAAGAAAGTCGGGTGGAATCTGACACCTCTGATAAAAAGAATATAAGGAAAAACTTCGAAGTTTCCCATTTCATCTTCAAATGACAGCTTTCAGAACATGGCATGGCCTTGAAAATACATTCCATTTTGTATATTTCGTTTCCTGCCCATCGGCCCCTTTTGTAAATTGGTATCCTTTGTGATACTTCTGAAGAAAGTTTCAAGCGTTAATAATGAACTGCTATTATAGGATTATATTCATATGTCAGATAAATCTCCAGCACACCCATCCTAAAATTGTTATTCTTAGGGGTGGAGTCTTTTTAATGAATATAGCTTTTGCCCGCTCGCTCAATAAGTAAAAAAACATTTCTAGTATATTTGGAGGTGTGACATTTAGAGAAAGAAAATTTGCACAGAACGACAGTTACAAGTAGTTTTGTCTGTTCGACAAGTATATTTTTTGTAAGTAGATCTGATTTTTCGTTTATAATCAGAAAACGGTTTATAACATGTTTTTTTAAATTTTAAATCGTATAATCATAGAGATTTTTTTTGTAATTTTATGTATTCTTGTATATTTATTTACTTCCCTGTAAAATAACATAATTAATACTCTTTAAAAATAAAATAAATTCATTTTAATATATTCGGTAAGAACTATTAAATGCAAAGGTATGTAAAAATTGAGAAATGTTGAGAAATTTGGAGAAATAGTTCAAAAACTTTCGGTCTATTTTGTCATTTCGCGTACTTGCTGCTTTCGGTAACGGTGTGAATTGATTAACGATGCACTTCAAATCAAAACGAGGACTACTGACGACAGATCTCGTAATTTTGAACCAAAGTGAAGAAACGAGGATGACACGTGAGCTGGCACTCCCTCTCCAAATTTCCACACAATGTCAATGAGAGCTCTTTGAGCCTACATATTTACCACTCTACATGGAGAATCTTCCGCAGGGACCCTCCATGTAGAGGAGTCGCACATCAAATCCCCTAAGTCATGATTCCGATCCTCGTTCCACAAATGATCGAACTCTCGATACGCCAGTCATGAGTCGTTACAACGACTTTCTAGACATCCCCGGCTCCGTTTTCGATATCAGAAAGAGACTCTTGACATTTTAAAAGAATGGTATTTTCGGTGAAACATTGATTAAAATTTATGGCTCATCAGGATATGATACAATTAAGACGATGAGTGGCTATCATATTTCTGCTAAAAAATAAGCATCTGGGATAACTAAAAGTGCTTGTTTAGTGCGTTGGTTTTTAACTGAGAACAGGAAAATTAACGGGAAAAAAAGATCAATTTAAAGTTTTCTCTTAAGCTTGGTAAAACACCGAAGAAACCTATGTAATGCTGGTACGTGTTTATGAATATCAAGCACTGTCCATGAAGGTGTACGATTCGTTCGCCTTTTTTTCGAGAAGGCTAAGAAAGTGTTTCTGACAACTCTCTAGCAGAATACTGGCGACCTCTTGAATAAATCATACATCAAAACGATGTTCATCCCCTTTTTTGATAGTCAAGGCATTATCCACGAGGAATTTCTACCTGAGGGAACGACGATGAATGCTGCAAAGTACATTTAAATTTTAACCCGTTCCATGAACCGTTTATGTCTCTGTACACTCAAAAAGATTCATGGGTTTTTGTTCACGACAATGCTCCTCCTGACACAACCAATATCATCAAACTGTTCCTGCGAAAAAAGGGGGTGGTGCAAATTGAAAATCCACCATACTTGCCAGATCTCAATCCTCCAGATTTCTTCCTATTCCTACGGCTCAAACTCACAATGAAAGGAAAGAGATTTAACGAGATTCCTGACACCCAACGAAACATGACGCTTTTGAACTCCATCCCAAAAGAAGACTTCTTGCAAAGTTTCCAGGATATGTATAGCAGATATCAGAGATGCATAGTTATGGGAGGCGACTATTTCGAAGGACAGTAAGGCAACTTTCGTTGATATTTCATCTACGTTGATGTTACAGGACTATTCGCCGAACTTGATTTTCAGAGGTTATATATATTCTCTTATTTAAGGTATATAACAACAAATTATAAAAACTCAGACCCATGCTACGCCAACAAACAATCAAATTCATGTGACTTACGATTAAATACCAGTATCATAAAAACAGAACTTTAAAATTTAATATATATATAGTATATTAAAATTTAATATATATATATATAGTATAAATAAAATTTAATATATATATAGTATATAATAAAATAAAATAAATATATATCAGGATTGAAGATTACAATTACAATTGAAAATAGAGTAAAGAAATAGCTAAATAGCTAACTATTGCCGACTTATTCCTCTAATAATTAAATAAAGTACACAGGCTGGCTATTATTTTTTTGTATCACTCAACCCAAATTAAAGTTCCTTGAAAGAAATCTAAGAATACCAGGGGGAAAAAATTCGAAACATGATACAGCATTCTTCTCTTCACCTGTCCTTTTTTTATTACAATAGAAACAGATGCTTAACAATCTTAGAAAACTGTCAAATAAAACAAACACCATCAAAGTCAGAGAAATCAAATTTTTTTCTGAATGATTTTGATTTCATTCAAAACGAGAAAACTAAACCGAATCTTTTTTCCCCTAAAAAAACAAATGATTTTTGAACAATTGATAATAAGGTTAGAATATACGATACTTAATAAAAATTTTATTAATAAGATTTTTCTTTACAAAGTTCTGAAGGAAAATAAATACTGATTAACGTTTCTGCAAGGGAAATTTTGGAATTATTTCTTTTTTAAAGAGATAGCTTTACGATGATCGAGAAGAACAAAAGAACAATAAGTATGAAGGAAAATAAAATGGTTTATGTAAATTTAAAATTCTAAGTAATTTATAAGCATTAGTTTTTGTATTAATGCCTAAATCCCATACTGACCTCATGCGACCCTTGGGTAGTTTCAATCAATTTTTATTTACGTTAAAAAATGTTGACATAACTCATAAAATTATAAATGATTAACCACTTAACTGGTTTGCCCATACAGGGTACGGGCTACTAAAAGCTGACCACAACCAGTTTATACCCGTAAGTTGTAGATGCACTGATATTTTCTTCTTTCTATCTTTGATTCGTACATATTTTTAATTCGCATTGAGAGATTATTATTGCTAATGTTTTTAAGAGATGCACAGTTTCTCCATGGCACTTAAATATTTCTCATACGGAATTTTCTTTGTGGAGAAGGAGGAATTTAGATTCTTGAAAATATTCGATACAGAGCAAGGTAATGTGCAATTTTTGCTTGAGAAGAAAGGAAAATAGAAAGAAAATAAAAAAGTCGATATTATCTCTGCCCCCATTGCAATGTAAGACTGAGTATTATACCATGCTTCAAATTGTGTGTGCCTATATAGGCACTCACACACAAAATCCTCAACTGTTTGAAAAAGAGGTACGGACTTGAAATTTTTTTGTAAGTATGGCAGAAATTCTTTTTAAGATATATGAAACATTCTTCATGGCATGCAGAGTGTACCTATAAAAATCAGACATTTAGGAGTTTTTGTGTACCCCAATTTAAAAATAAAAATAGTGTGAAAACTTTAAAATTGAAAATTTAAACAAATTCTTCCATTTTCGCATTTTGTGTTTAAGTATTACGCTTAGTTATGTGGAATAAAAAGACATGCCTTTTTTTGGAGCATTTTGATGGGGAAAAATGACTGCTTAAGAGGTTAGTTTCTAGCATGAGGTTAATAAGTACAAAATTTATAATTCGAAATAGTTGAACGCGGAGGAAAATAAGATCGAAAACCGGAAATCAGTAACTCCTTTCTCTCTCCGAGATGACTTCTATTGATCCACATCATATAGCGTGTCTAGTAATGATCGCAATAACGAAAGTCACATGTCTAACGCAGAAAGTAAGCAAACTCATCCTCAAGAAATATAAGTGATTGCGTGATGTCGAAAAATTGATGGCCGCATTCAGTGAAAGTTTCTTAAAAGCTCTGCGCGAGATCTTAGTATGTATTAATTTGAAAGTATGGTTATTGTATGATTTCATTTATTTTTCAAAATGACCTTTAAGAATGTTTGATTTTTTTTGGTACTTACGTATTATTGCAACCGTTTTGGCGACATTATATGAAACTAAGTGCATGGTTGCCTATTCAGCAGGTACAACACATGCAAAATGGGGGTTGCTAACTTGGCGAGTTATCTTGAACATTTGCACTGTGTGATAGTACGTAAGAACCACATTTTCTTGTTGAAATAAAAAAAAGTATGAATACCTTAAATAATATCGAAATGAAATGACATAATACGTCGTCTTAATCTTCAATTTAGTATCAGCTCACGAATAGGAAGTATTCTAAACTTTATTATTGCCTTATGCTGTGAACCCTATCATATTTTTCCAACAAGGTACAGCCAGTAAAGTATTAATTGAATACTTGACATTTTGGCGTCAAAAATTTTCGCCAAATGGTGCTAATAGAAAAATCGCGTATTTCAAAATATCCAATTTGTGCTAAATTCTAAGCAAGCAGCTTACGTGCATTTCTAACTCGGCTTTAAAAACCTGTAAAAAAATTGGTGTAAAAAATTGGGGCCGTGCGCCGGCAACCGTCTGGCAACTTTTATTCCTTCTCTTCGGGAAGGACACGACAACAACAACAAAATTAGTGCCATATTTTTGTCACCAAATCAGGAAGTTCAACTAGGATCCAACCAGTATGGGCGTATAATTTACGGACAGCAAGTCTTATATCGTATCTTTTATTCACGGTATTGTAATGTTAATCTGGCACTGATCTTGTCAAGAAGACACTTTTAGCTATGACACACAAAATCTGCATAAATAAAGGTTAATTTCTCTTAGTCGTTAATAACACTACTAATTTACTGCTGAAAATTGCTCGGGAAACGATTGGGAAAAGTTGCAGTTGACAATATTTCGTCTGCAGTCAGTAGCAGCGTTTAATAATTTAATGCCTGAACCCGATCCTTTAATTTACTATTGCATACATTAAAATTACAAATTTTACTCTATTAAAGCTATATAATCACTTTACTAAAAAAATAAGCATTGTAATTTTGACTATGGTTCGATGCCAAAGTGAGCATCTGAGGCGCCACTTCAGTCATCGCATCTACACAGGATTATAGTAATGGGAAATGAGCAGCTTCAATTGATCCAAGGACCTGGGACACAAAGGGAGAAGTCCCCTCCCTTGGAGAAATGTCCCTGACCTTGGCTTCAGGGACATTTGGATTTTAATAGACAGCCGTGCTTCTATACAGCACCTTTCTCGTTGGACAACTGTTGGGGATATGACACGCCTAAATATTCTGGATGTTCTGGTTCGACTTTCTTCTAGACACTGTATATATTTTCAATGGGTCCCCTCCCATATTGGATTGAATGGTAACGAGATAGCCGATAGTTTGGCCAAGTCTTCCACTGCTGACACTTTGATGGGTGACGTATAATTTTTGCTGAACTCTCCTCTATTAAAAGGTTAAAATTGAATGCATTTTGGAGAATACCCCCTGCTCACCCTTGGTATTTTGGGAAAAAACCTCGTTGGTGTCACCAACTTAATATTCCTAGGTATCAGCAGACGGCCCTGTCGCGCTTTTTTTAGTGGCCACATCAAGTCTCTGCCTTTTCAAAAGGGCTGGAAAGTCTCCCCAGAATGTTCTAGGTGCGAGGCTGATCAGGCCTCTCCCAGTCATATTCAGAATTGTTTGAGTTTTTCATATGACCATGTTTTAAGAAAACCTATCTTATTTCTGGATTTTTTGGAGATTTTTGTTTTTATGGAGATGGTGTAGCTGAGCTACACCATCTGGGATAAGAAACAACAACACACCGAGGATTTTCCTTACTATCTACATATTTAGCAAGCATAGGTTTCTATTATGCTGTCTTGTGATTTTTGGAAATACGCTAACCCCTGTATCATTACTTCCTTAAAATTTGAGCTTTGACTATAAAAAAAGCAGGAAATATTGACGAATAAATAACGTTATAGTTTTCATATAAATATAAACACGAGTGAAGGTAAAACATTTTTTTGCTTTGTTTATATTTATACAATTGAGTCAAAATAATCAAAGGAAGGCTCAAAACTACAACGTGTACTATTTGAAAAAAAATGCTGCTTGTAACTTGTAAAATCTCCTATTGAGAGTAAGGATTCAAATTTTAATCTTATTCACTATAATATAGAGTATTAAGTTTAAGGTACTAAAATTTGATATACTTTTTACGTATTTAAATTACGTTTTTAAATTAATCTTACTGCACCAAGAAACAAACAAAGCCGTCATTATTCCAATAAAATTCCTTATTAATCGAAAAGCAAAAATCAAAACATTACATACATTTTATCTTGTTGAGTAGTACATGAACTACTTGGCCAAACGATTATGGATTATTTAATTACATTTATACTTGTTGAGTAGCTCACTTTCTATTTCGCTAAACGATTATGTATCATTTATTCTTATTGTAGACGTAACAATACTGATCTGATTTTTGCGTCTAAGAGCAAGTTTCGGCAAGTTGGCAACTTTAATACGGTATTGGTATACCTCACCTCGGTATACCTCATTGGCGACAATATATGAAACGAAGCGCATGGTTGCCAACTCAGCGCATAGTACACATGCAAAATCGGGGTTGCGAATTTGGCGAGTTATCTTGAATGTTGGCATTGTTGCGATAATACGCAAGTATCGTTAATATAACAATAAGGTAACCTGATTTTTCTCTTGTTATGATATTTTATGCAGCTTTAATTTTTGTTCCAAAATTGATAACGATTTTGTACAAAGCCATTTAACAGTGCTAGTTAAGATAATTAAATATGTGATCATTACTTTTTTTTTGCGGTTACCCTGTTTCCATGATTAATTCGCATTGTTAACCATTTTCAATTTAGACATTATACTCTACCATTAACGTGATTCGTGTGGTGTGCTTCATATGCCGTTTTTATTTATTCGTTTATTTTGATATTTTTGTGGATACTTGCAGGCGTCTGTAATTCGATGTATGGATATCTGAGCAGTTATCGGTAAGAACTAATTTATTTACTTATTACAGAGTATGAGAGCTCTGCTTTTGGCAAAAAAGTTAAAATTCTCATTTTTCTTAGCTAAGGATTCACTTATTTTGGCCAATATTTCAGCTTATGAAGTGAGAAATGTAGAAATAATATGCAAAACTATCATTCATAGTTTTGTCATCATCACTAGTTTGTCTGGTTAAAGTGTAGTATAGGGAGGGGGGAGCCTTTGGCGATGTCAATTTCTTTTGGCGACCAAAATCGATCGCCAAGCTACTTCACTTGCAGCGATTAGGACTGTTAGCGATAAGTGTCCGCAAGCCAGAATGAATTCGTTATATCACCATGATATCTACATAAAAATCGCCAAATCCAACCCCCCCCCTTCTCTCACCCTATTTTACACTTCAGCTGTTTGTCTTTATCACCAAAACTAATTTCTTCGTGAAGGGTTGGGCTAAGCCGCATGTCATTCTATAAGGGCTATCTAAGCTATCACTATGATAAGCTAAATGCGAACTTTGATAATTTTTTACATTAACGTTTAATGCAAATAGTTTTTTACAATGATATTTTTTTTGAACAAACAAATTCGGTATTTACATATTATCGCAACTTAAGGGCGACATTATATGAAACGAAGCACTTGGTTGCCAATTCAGTGCTTACGACACAGGAAACCGGGGTTGTTAACTTGGCGAGTTATGTTGAACGTTGGCATTGTTGCGGTAATGCGTAAATACCCCAAATTCTAAGACAAGACGTATCAAGGGAAGTAATGATCAATGATAGGTGAAAGTGTAGAATAGGGGCCCTTTACTCTACCCTTTGACCCAAAAGTCTATTTAATTCTAGCTTTTAAATATGGTATGTTCTAGAAATTTAGAGTTCTTTGTACTATGAAGTATTTGTTAGTTACAAGGGGGATTCTTGTGTAAAACTCGTCCACTATGAAAGCTGATAATTTTCATCCAAACATAAATCATTATCGAACATCGGCTTAAACATCGACTGGCGACAATTTTCTGGTTTGGCGAAAATCATCGATGAGTTATTACACACTTCTCAATACATATTTGTTTCATGAATCTCAATAAATTTATTCCTTCACGAAATTTGAAGAGTAAAATTTCATTACATTTGTTCAAAGTATATACCATTGGGATATATTATAAGATTCAAAAAGCTTAATGTAGTTACTTTTTAAATGGATATGGAAATATTATGTTTTCATTTGAATTCATTAGCATTTTGTGACGGATCGATACGCGACCTTCTATTAATAATCCTCTTGGGTATTCTTTGGGCCAGCAAAATTCACTAATCTTCTCCTAAAGAAGGAAACGTGATATGCAAATTAAGTTTATTATATATATTTCTTGTTCGCGAGTTATGGAGCTAGTGAATTAGAAGTGAATAGTTAATGAAAAGTTAGAAGTTTAATTAACTAGGGGTGACAAGAAATATTCAAGGTAAAGAGTACCTTGTAAAAGATTATAGTCAGGAAAAAAAGTTAAATTCAATTGATTAGAAGACTGCCTAAAGTCAGGTACTGTCAACTTCATATCACGTTGATATTTAAAGTGTTAAAGTCGCTAAGCGGACATTATGTACATAAATACCGTGTAAAGTAATATTAAGGGAAGAACCTTTAATATAAAGAAGTTTATTTAATGTATTCTCCCCTATCGCGATACTCGTCTCTTCCCTCTGTTGCTTGACTGAATTATCCTATTTATAGTGTTAAATTGATTTGTGTTTAAGTCGATTACAGTGTCAAATAAAATAACTGGAATTTATCATGTCAAATGATCCTTTACTTCCTTCCTCACCTTTTGCTGGGTCACAATGTAAAAGGGAATTAGGTTCGTTTCAATTTTTCAAGTAATGTATTTGAAAAGAGTTTAACTTGTACTTAATTGAAAATATGTATGAATTTTCGTTTTTTGAAGTTTTTTAGTTAGTTATTTGAAGTTTTTTCTCTAACCGAAGTAAGCAAAATAAATGTAGAAATAATTACTTTTTTTTAAAGAAAAAATAATTTTTTTTATAGTGCATTTTCCAATCTGGATTGCAAGACTACAGCCAAAAGTAACACATTTATATAATTTTTTCCCTTTCTGGTACAAGTTCTAATTTTTGATCAGGAAAACTAAAAATTTTAATGAATGTTCTAACGGAAATTTTTTAGATCAATCTATTCTTGTTCAATTTTGGAGTGGCTAGCTTATGAGTAAAGAGAAAAGAGCTAGGTTTAGTGACATGATAAATCACCAAGAGTTGTTCTTCTTGAGGCCAAATACACATACTTTTACAAAAATAAATGCTCGTCTTTGAACCAAGAAAAGGAAAAACGTAAAGCACATTAACTGTAAGTGAGAAAGTCGAACTAATTTGAATTAAGACAGCTTCTTCGGGACTATACCCATTAACATTTTCCAAATTCTTCAAGTTGCCAGATTGTACCTATAACTTTTTTGTATAGTACAATGAATACTATGTTTTTATTATTATTTAAAAAAAAAATTTTTATCTCAGTTATAGATTTTATTCAGAAACAGCAAAGATTTTTTTCTCTTACCTCTGGTATGATCTAACACAATTTCGCTTATTTATTTTTACATCTTTTTTAAAAATATGAGGAATGTCTATGTACTCAAAAGAACCTGATAATTTAACTTCTGTTTGTATATTTTGTTACTATACTTTCAGGCCCCAAAGTCATTTAAACTCATTAAGTAATCATCGGCATTTAAAATTAAGAAAATGTTCATATTTTGTGAAATTTGTGAAATGTAATGTACAAAAGATAATATTAAACAAAAAAGGAAACTATTCTTGTTGAATTGAGTAAGTAAAAACGTGCATGTAGGCTGTGCGTTTAAAAAAATGCTTTGTTAGCATACATGCCGTTTTTCGCGTTCATTTTCTTGCCTCCTTCGGCAAATCTACATCGAGGGTTCTGTTGAGTGTGGGATAAAAACTTGGTGCCACCGGAGACCTGCCGTACAGAAAGGTTAATGCACGTTAAATCTGTCCAGGTTCAAAGTCCTCCCGTTGGCGTGGTGTGGATGCTTAGAGAGAGGACGGTCAGGTCCGGTGTCGTCATAGTCGTGGTCAAATCGGTAAATCTCTGGCTTCTTTAATCAGTAACTTACTAATGAAAAAGACTATATATAGCATGACCTTTCCTATTTCAAAAAACATTTAAATTTCATAAAAAAACTATTGGTGTTGGAGACCCCTTGGTGACCTTCAGTACTGCTTGGGTGCAGTGTTATTTGAACTAGCAGCCTACGGGTCCGAAGACGACGAAAAGAATCGCTATTGAGGAAAGGACTGAGACGAAAGGAATCCCTATTCGGGTCAGTCGTTAAGAGCTTTTATTCCTGTCCTTTGTTGTTTGCGGCTTGCAGAAGAAGATGCCACTGCATACCCCCTTCCAAGAGAAGAATGTTGTTTTTTCTGTCAGACTTTCTGAACGATACTGAAAGAAGGTTGTTTTTCCAGCCAATTCCTGCTATTGTTATACATCTCCAGTAGGTTTCAGTGTCGTTGGAACGTTTTTCCGTTGGCAATTTCTTGTTAAGATGGTGGGTCTAGTTGACGCATGCTCGTTGCCATTTTTGAATAACTAGTCGTGATTTATTGAGAATGTCTTAGACTCTCTATGGAATGAATGCATAATTAACCAGTATCTTAGGCTGCGTTGCCAACTAATGCTCAATTCCTGGGTCACCACTTCGGTGACAAGTTGTTGGTGATGAAAGGGAGGAAGACCCCATGGTAACCTTGAGTGCAATGTTATTTGAACTAGTCACCTTCGGGTTCGAAGTATACGTCCTAAGGCCCTATCACACACGCATATTTGGAGCAACCGTTTAGGACAATTTTCTACGCAGCTGAGGGTGAAGGGTTGCTATAAACAAAATGACATGCTCTGACGTCAGCCGTGCTCTATCTCTACATTGAAAAATTACTCGCTGATTTTTCTGCTTCGAAAAATGAACATCCAATATTATTTATTTTATTTTGCTTGCGCTTTTGTAGACGGGTGTAAACAGAAATGGAGCACCATTCTGTTTAAAATATTTACGCTGTTAAAATATTATACGCCATATCTGATGCGTTTGATGAAACCGAAGCTGCCATCTTATTTATGACGTAGGACGCCGAAGAACCTCATTGGCTGGAATTTCAAGCAACCTTTATTTGGAACAATTTTTTCACCTCATTGGGAAAAATTGTTTGGAATCGTTGCTATGGCAAATTGCTCGGAATTGTGGTTTTCGAGGAAAATTGCTCCAAATGCGTGTGCGTGTGATACGGTCTTAAGACGACTGAGACGAAAGGAATCCTTATTCAATCCAGTTGTTAAGGGCTTTTATTCCTGACCTTTGTTTGCGCTGCAAAATCTTCAATGCTTACAACTTCAGATGCTGACAGCGTGTTATTAAAGAAGAAATATTAAATATATTTCAACCATTCATAATTCTCAGCTACGAAAAATTACTAGCCAATTTAAGTATATCAATACATATTTGAAAAATGGCTTTTGTATAATGAAATAAATAAAGGAAAGCTCTCTCTCTTTTCAATATTTCTTTATATCATAACCTATTAAGTTTTCTCTTTTAAAAAATCAAAAACGTTATTATAAAAAAGTGATGTGTGAAATAGTGGTTTCCAAATTCTCAGACTTCTGACACTTCGACACTCTCCTTGTAATGATTACAAATTCTAGTATAATCACAAAATCCCGTATTTCCAAACAATGATTTCCATCCTATTTTTGTTCCACTATTCATAGACGAAAATTTACGTCTGAAGTCAAAACTTTTTGAATCTACGAGTAATGAGACTATTAATTAAGTACAGTTATTATGGATTGATATTCTGTACGTGTTTTGTATTATCTGTTTCTTCTATGGAGAGTAAAACTTTACTGGTTTTTGTGCATATTTGCATTTTAGTCATAGCTATTGCTACTATTCAGACATATTTTTGATATTATTTGTTGAATAATTTGTAAGGAAATGGCAGTGGTCAGTAGAAAATTGCGTTAAATTCAGCAACATTTTGCCAAATAAATGAATTTCTATATTTATATCTATTTATGTTGAATTTTTATGTAAGTATTATAGATATTGTAAAACTGTTTTTGAATAATTTAATATTGAAGGTCTTATTTTTATTTATCCAACACCCGTGCTTGGCTTCTTGACCATTTGACGCCAGGCCACCCAGTACCGACTGACGATGTCGTCAGTCGGGTATTCATCGAGTCCAGTGCATTGGAACAGGTGGTCGCCATCCATTCTGGCATGGCCGCAGAGTGGACTAGGCCTTATCAGCAGCCAGATCAAGCCAGTGGAAGTATATTCCGAAAATGTCATGTCCGGTGATTAGGCGAAAGCGGGCAACAGCCTCGGCTCTCTCCAGGTGCCTCGGGATCGGACCCACAGTGGCTAGGGTTTTCCATGGCTTTTCAAGGCTCTTGGTTTCTGGGGTCACGGCAGTGCATTTGTCAATGTATGTGGAAATAATGCTCTTTGTCTTCTGAGGGTCAAGGGAACTTCCAGGTTGAGACGACTCGGCTTCTTTCTTGTCTTTTTGGTCGGCTCTTTCATTGCCAGGGATCCCAACATGATTTGGGACCCACTGTAAGATCACAGTCCACCCATATCGAATTAGCTCCTCAATTTTAGTTCGGCTCTGAATTGAGTTAAGACAGTCAGTTGGGGTGTTACTGCTTAAAGCTAAAATTGCAGCTTGGGAATCTATGAAGAAGACAACTTTTGCAGGAGCTAGGCCAGCAGCTAGTAATTGCATTGTAGCTTCACAGATCGCCAAGACCTCGCCATAAGAAACCTGAGGCCTCATTCTAAACTTGCAGCGATCTCTTGGAGGATCGGATAACGGTGATCGCTGTTACACATTTAGCACCACCCAGGAAGCACGTGTAGCTTGAGGAATGCCACGGACGCGTGTAACTTTACTCCCCGTATTGAAGGTGCTTTTCCTATATATTGAATGATAAGCATCGCACTCATGAGCAACATGATATGTATTGGCGACAAACCTTTTGTAATTTTTAACCATAATTAAGTGAAGCAGATGTACATCTGAGCTATAATACCACTTTAAAAACTTCCACCTCACGCAAAAGTGAGGATTTCAAGCCTTTGACTAATTTCATGTGTATCAACTCTTCTACACGATGGGGCCTCAATGGCATCAGGATTCAGGACTATCTAAAACTCAGCAAAAAGAACGCGGACTAGAACGCGACCATAACCACTTAACTACCCCGGCTATGATACTCCTTCGAAGTTGTTCTTGAAAAAGTAATTTTTAATGAAGATTTTTTGCATGTTCCCTGAGATATACAAACTACAATTTGAGAATCACTGGTACAGACATCTACCGATGATTTGAATTTTACTGAAAACCAAGATAAAGGAACAAAATTTTATGCTTCAACAAAGGAAAAAGTCAATGTATTTTTAGATTTCCCATTTCAAAATTTAAACAGTCGAGATGATTCAACCAGAATTTGTCACACAACACTAGCAAGTTTTTCAAAAATTGCACTGTAAATCACAGTCAGGAACGAAAAAAGATAGGATATTGTCTCAAAAACTCGAATGGATAGGAATCAGAATCATCAAACAATAAAGTACTGTAACATTTTCCCTGATGAATAAGGAAAAGATGAGTTACCAAAATCTGTAGATAGTGTGAATTTTACGGAAATTGTAATTATTTTGAAAGCTGTGGTAAAGGAATAAAAGTAATTTTATGTTCCAACAAAGAAAAAGTGAATGCACTTTTAGGTTTTCCTATTCGGAATCCAGTCAGTGCAGGTGATTCAACCAGTATTTGTCACTCAACACAAATACATTTTTCAAAAATTACACTACAGATCACAGTAAGGAAGAAAGAAGCCAGAGTAGTACTTCAAAAACTCGTGAGGATAGGAATCAACAAGGAGGAATCTGAACCATCAAACAATGAAGTGCTATAACAATTTCCCGATGAATAAGTGAAAGATAAGTCACCAAAAGTCCAAGCAACAAGTTATGCACAACCATTTTCAGTTGGAGGAAGCCTTTCAACACATTTGTCTCCCATTATTTATTAGTTTACAAATTTTCATTTCAACAACCACAAAGATAGAGGGATGTAGGAAGACCTCTTCAGCCTTCTATCGACAGTTCAAAAGTCTGTGTAGATCATCAGTTGTCTGTAACAGTCTGTGGACTAATGGTAAAGATGGATAATGTAGAGCAAAAATGTGAATGCAAACAAAAATTTCGAGACTTGTCAGAAGTTCTAAAATTTATATTAAACTTTTCCTTGTGTTTTTCTCTTTATTTAAATGACTCTCCTCAATCAGAGGGTGGTTACTCACTGAATTAAAACAATTTTTCATTGAAAGATACTCATTCTTTATTTCATTTGTCTTTAAATGGTGATCAGACGATCTACTAAATTCAAATACCCGATGAAAAGTTGCTGACGTATTACAAAGAGATAATTATTGGTTGCAGATTCGGAACAGTTTTCAAAATAAGAGGATGACA
This sequence comes from Trichonephila clavata, assembly GCA_019973975.1. Lineage (NCBI taxonomy): Eukaryota > Metazoa > Arthropoda > Arachnida > Araneae > Nephilidae > Trichonephila > Trichonephila clavata. The sequence continues at coordinate 323,867 of BMAO01038347.1, read as the reverse complement.
CAAATGAGGATGTGTTTTCAGCACTTTCAATCATTTTATGAGAAACAATTTGTTTCAAAAGATTGCTCTTCACTACTTTTAGAACTCGTTGAAACTCATTTAAAAACCATTTAAATCGGTGTTTTCCTATTTAATATATAATTTCAGTTTTGTTGAATTTTTGGTTAACGAATGTTCGCGAGTCATAGGAAACCCGTGTAACAAAACAATTTACCGTGTAACAAAAATATTTTTGTTATTGTTTAGTATTGTAGTTTATCCCTTTTGAATTTTTTTTTCAACCAACAGTGCAGGATACAGATAAATTGGCGTTTATATAAAATAGATGTCAAATGATAAAAAAGATATTTCCTGTTACTTTTATTTTTGATTTGTGTGATATTTGCTTCAAGATTCAAAGATTCAAGATTTCAGTTTAACTCTGTTTCTTATTATTTTTTTATTTCCAATGGCCAGGGTTACAAAAGACCACAAGGGGGTAGAAACAAAAACAAACAGACAAAACAGATAAAGTAGAGGGAAAAAAAACAATGTGGAGAGAAATGTCTATAAACCCAATATGTCCCTAACTTGCTAATAAAGATCGCACAAAGAGCCCTTTACTGTTGGGCAGCGGCGAATATGGTCAGCCTCCATGTCCTCCCAAATATCCCAGAGCGTGCAGAAAGAGACCTGTCCACCATGAATTCGATAAAGATTTTTGAGGAGCCAGTCGTGTCCAGTAGCCAGACGAAACTCGGCAACTGCTTTACGTCTTGGCCACATGGGAAGATCTTTAAGATTATTCCACCAGATCTTATTGGAAATTCTCTTTCTGTATTGAATTGATGAATATATTTTTATAAATTATTATAATAGAGAGTGTAATAATTTGAAGAGATTTAATGTATCGAATTTTTGTTAATGTTAATTTATATTTATTTTCCTTTTTTGCGAATGTAATCTTTTATCTTTATGAAAAATTTTATATATTCAAAAAAATTACTCTTCATAATTTTTTTTTTTTGCATATTTATAGCTATTTTTGCAGTAATAATGGAGTTTTTAAAATTCGAGTTAGAATATTTTAATGGGAAATATTTTTTATCAATTTTACTGGTAAATAGAATGGCAACTATATTTTTAAAATTGTTGCTACAGCAGAAATTTAAAATCAGAAGTTTACATTAATCTTGAACACTTGAAATTTATTTTTAGCTGTAAATATTACTCTTACAGCTATTAATAAATACAAAATATATCAACAGATGAGGGAAATAAATTCGGAGGAAAATTCTGTAATTGAATAAGCATATATTTAATATAAATCTGGCTTAAGTTTTAAAACATGAAAATGATAACTGTCTATTATAGAAATGTTGATGTATAATATAATAAAAACTATTTTAAATGTTTATTACTTCTCTTAAAGTGAATTTTTAAAGTTCCAGATATTTCAATCACAAGAATTTATTTTTATCCAATACAAAAAGAAATTCTTTTGAAAGAAATTCACGAAAAAGAACTTCATGTATTCTGTTTCGTTGTATAGAACAGAGGTGGTAAACTTTTTTGTAAAGTAAATCCCCTTTTCCCTTTCAAAATGTGTGACGTGGTCGACATGTTGTCATATAAAGTCGTTTTTAACACCCTTTTATAAGCTTCACTTGTATGTAACGGAGTCTTTGAACTCCATATTTTTATCCACTTTGAAAGGTCAGATTAATTCGAAATTTTGCTTATCCAGGACCTATGACAATACAATACTTTGATAATTTCGTTCCATTGTCCTGATCAAGATCATCAGAATTAACGATTTCCCATTTTCAGATCCCATCTCTCATCTGGCGACTAATTTCAGACCACATTTACAGATTTGGCGACTAAAATATTAGGTTATAATTTATTTCGATTAACTATAAAAGGGTGTTTTTTAGTTTTCTTAAACAATAATTTATTTATTTATTATCTAGTCTATTCAGTGTCTGATCTAAAAATTAGCTTTGCGATCGACATGTTGGCAACTCCAGTCGAAGACTAAATATACAAAGATAAATCATGCAGATATGTTATAGCATTTCTTCTTATTAATTTTAATAAAGAAGAAATGCGTATTCAGTAAATGGAAAGATGACATTGTGTGAATGTCCTTAGGATAACTACTAATAAATTTTTTGTACTTCTGATTATTAAAATTATTGTTTTGGAATTTATAGCTGTTATTTCAATTAAATTTTTAAAAAATACAGATAAAACTTTTTGAATAGGTTGGGGAGGTTAAATACATTGAGACATGAATTTTTTAAAATCAAAATCGGGGGAATTAAATCTAATTCATAAACTTGAATCTGAATGAAAAATCTCAAGTGATCAAATTTTTCATAGAGTTGCATTAAAGTTGATATAGTTCAAATGCACATTTAACTCATTAAAAACTTTCAGTGTATTAACACTTTTTATTTTGTTTAGATTCGAACAGAAAATAGTTTGTAAATAAGTTAATAAGTGTTAATAAGTGAAATAGGAAAGAATAAATCATTTTACACATATATTCTGGAATAAAAACAGGGCAAACAATTAAAATGTAAAATCGATAGTCATTAAATTTTTAAAAAAAATAAGAAATAAATCAATTGTTTTTATATGTAATTTGCAGTATGGGACACAACTTTTAAAAGTAAAAATTTACAGAGAGAAATATGTAAATACGATCTAGATTCTTTTACATCTTCGTAATTTTTCAACCGTAAAAGCTTTTGTTCTAATGTATTCATTTCTAAAGACAATGAGAGGACTTGTTAGAATATTAAACACAAATTATTGAAACTGAATGTAGAAGAAATATCAGGACTTATTAATTAGCATTTCGCTCGAGAGAGAGAAATCAAATAGACACAATAGAGTTTCTGACATCGATAGAAGAAAGTGCTAGACAAACAATATCACCACCAAGAAAGAATAAACAGTATGTATATGGAATGCTTTATGTGATCCAGTGCTCGTATTCATTATACAATTTTTAATACTATCTTTTATTGCGAAAGGCAGAGTTCATTGTATAAAAACTTGTTGAAAAGGACATGCTTGGAAAATGTTTTAAGTCATTATATTTAAGGATCTTAAGAAGAAATTCTAGTAATTCTGACAACAGAAAAAAACAAATTTGTATTTTGTGTGCATATAAAAATTAACAGATGTTTTAAAAAGTGCAAAAATAGAATAACATTAATAAATAACATGTTTAAAATGTTTTCAAATTCATTTATTCGTTGTACCGCACCGAGGTGGTCTTGGTAGCCTAGTGGTCAAGGTAACGGACTCGTGGCCGACGTGTCGTGAGTTCGAGCCTAGTACCACTGAAGATCCACCGTGAAGATGGGGCCAAATATGTTGAGGCCTTAACGTCCTTCCGTTGGTGTGGTGTGGAAGTTAGGTGAGGAGTGCCAGGTTCAGGTGTTGTCCTCTTCCCTTGGCCATGGTTCAAAATTACGAGGTCCGTTACTAAAATTATTCGAGTAACTGAATAGTGCGACTCTAATATTCACTCACTCGCGCCACACCAAGATCAAAAAGTGGGTCAATGAACTTTTTGGATGAAATTCAAACACAAGAATCAATGATTCGACGGTTTTAGATCAACTAAAAATATAATTCGCATTGCCTGCAAGTTTCGCTGGGTATTTTATGATGTTACGTGATTGTATAATACCTTTTTAAGTTATTGATATCTAAGTCTTAGCCTTAAACTTTCAATTGTATTACAAAAAAAAAAAACAAAAAAAAATGCGAATGGCCTTGCTTTTTGATTTAAAAAGAACAGGATAGTATATTTATACGAAACATCCCCTACTCCACCTTTCGGAATCTATTTGCACTAAACCCATTTTTAGCAGATCTCTACTCAGCAAAAGAAACATGCTTGCTAAATTTCAAGTCTATAGATCTAATAGTTTAAAAAGCGGGAACTTTCTTTTACCTATAGCACCTCCGCAACTCTTGCAATCTCTCTTGGAAGTGGATTTTCACCAAACCCGTTGTTAGTGGATCTCTACTCAACGAAAGAAACACGCTTGCCAAATTTCAAGTTAGTAGGTCTAATAGACCAAAAAAGATTCTTTTTTATCTTTCGCATCACAATTCTTCTTGGGAATCGATTTTCGCAAAACTCGTTCTTAGTAGATCTCAACTCAACAAAAGAACGTATATGCCAAATTGCAAGTCTACCGGTTTAATAATTCTGGTGATCTCGTGATGGTGAGTGACTGAGTGGCTTTTCTCCTGAGACTAATAGAAACTATAAAGATTGATTATTTTATGTTAATTATGTTATTTTGAGATCGAAAACGAATTCAATGATTTAAAAACTCTTTACGATGCACTAATAACACATGTAAACTGATCGAAAAATTAACCGAGATTTACATATTTGATTTCTTTTCACATCTTTTACGCTTCTTGTACCACCTTCAGATGGCTTAGTTTTCTTAACACCCTTCTATAAGCTTCACTTGTACGTAACGGAATCTTTGAACTCAATTTTTACCCACTTTAAAAGGACAGATTAATTCGAAATTTTGCTCATTTGTCCAGGACCGATGGCAATACAATAATTTAATAATTTTGTTCCATTGACCTGATCAGGATTAACGATTTCCCATTTTCAGTTCCCATCCCGCATCTGGGAATTTCAGATCCCATTTCCAGATTTTGTGACTTATTCCAGATTTGGCGACTAAAAGATTAAGTTACTACTTGTTCGATTAACAGTAAAAGGGTGTTTTTTTAGTTTTTTTTAAAACTATAATTTATTCAATTAGAAATGTACAACCATGATTAAAAATAGTCAGTTTTTTGCTTTATTAAGGAGAACAGTACATTTAGTTTCTTTCTGTACACTTTCTGTATTTTATGACGTGCTTAGAAACTATTGAGTTGGTGGACGGAAATAGCTGATCAATGCATTGTTGAGGCAAGTAACTAATCACTAGGGTTTGCAATCCCGTGCCATGTTTTCAATCCCGGGATTAGGATTAGACCATTTATTAAAAATACTTACATATTAGTATGGTTGAAATTGCATAATAAAACTGAAAATATAATTAAAAATTGATTTAATATTATTTAATGAAAGAAATAAAAAATTAATTCATCATAAAAAGCAAATAAAAATAGTACAAAATGAATTTTTTTTAAAAAAAGCATTTCTTCATTTCTTGTGTTTCTGTAAATAAGCTTATAAAAGTACAGTTCGTCCAGTGTTTCATCGTTGAAACGGCTTCTTATTTTTGTTACAAATTGTCCTGCCGAAGAAAATGCACGTTCGGATTCTTTACTAGTAGGTATTATCGTCATTAAATAGGAGTATGTTCTTTTTAGGTAGTCACCACGTCTCCCTCTAATTTAAAAAAAAAAGAGAGACATTCCTTTTTGATTTTTTGATGACAGTGTCTCAAATCTAATAGACTGCATTGGTGCATATACCTCTTTGTTAACTTTATTTAGTTCTTCTGCTACACTTAATGGTTTTTGTATGTATAAACTGATCCAGTTATTGAATCAGAATGTGAATCAATTTTAAAGTTTTACCTCATTTGAAATTGAAGATCCAGTTGCATGAGCTGTTAGTAATGCAATGTGATTTGAAGTGTCTCAAGTCTTCCAAGTAGGTCCGCTATTAATTAACGGCATTTAATTAAAGGAGGAATTGTGACAAAATCTATTCTTGAGATGTTGCTTATATTATTGTGTAAGCATTGCAGTGAGCCACTTAGATCTGTGCGACGTTCTCCCATACGAGAAATGAGAGCTGAGCATATATTTTTTCCAGCACTTATAATTGTACAAAAAAATTCTGCATACATATTTCATAAGCAAAATGTAAATTTTAAAAAAATTAAATTCTTATAAAATTTATATGAGAAATTTTTTAAAAATATAATTCAGACAAAAATTAAATCCCCAGTATTAGTTATTTTAATCCCAGGATTTCAGGATTGGAAAGAACACCGGGATCCCGGGGCTGAAAACCCTACTAGACATCTTCCAAAAATTCTAATTGCCTTTGTCCAAGTTAGCTGACACCGGACATCCTGAGGTTGGGAGAAATGTCCGTTTTCTGACCCCACTCGCGATGGGAGAAAGTTATAGAAGAAAATAAGAGAAACATGTCAAATTTCATGGTTTAACATAGACACCACCTCGAACCCTTCAAGGTTCAACACGTAAGAAAACTGACATTAAATGATAAAAATACAAAAAAAAGTAAATAAGATACATTAAATGTAATACCAGATTCACAATACTTTGATGTCCTTTCACTTATTAATGTCCGAACTAAAACGACATATTTAAATTTAGCCAAGAAGATCATCAGCTGAGTGGACAGCAGTCGGGGAAAGACATCCAAAGCGACCAAAAACTCAAATGTCAGCTGACAAGGCTATGACATCCGTATTTTGGAATTTTCATGGAATTTTATTTATTGACTACCTTGAGAAAAGCAAAACAATTAATAATGAGCATTACATGGCTTTATTAGATCAACTGAATAAAAAAATAAAAAAGAATGTCCTCAAATGGAAAAGGTAAAAGTGCTGTTTCACCTAGACAATGCTCAGTTCCACAAATCCATGAAGACGATGGTCAAATTGAACGAATTGCGCTTCGAATTACTTTACCACCCACTATACAATCCAGATCTGGCCCCCATTGACTACTGGCTGTTTGTAGACCTTAAAAGAATGCTAATGGGACAGAGGTTTGGCTTAAATGAAGAAGTGATTAACGAAGTTGAAGCTTATTTTTAGAACAAAGACAAATCGTTCTACGGAAAAGGTGTTAAAAAATTAGAAGAGCGCTGGGCTGAATGTATCACTCTTAAAGGGGAGTATCTTGATAAATAAAGTCCAATTTTGCCTAAAAGTTGTTGTTTTATTAGTTAGACCTGGGAATTATTAAGATGCGCTAAATATGATATTATTACTTTATATTTGCCAAAAAGGTATTGTTTAGTACCTAACTCTCAATCTCTTCTGGTTGTTTTTGGTTAGTATATATAGCCCATACTTTTATTTAATTATTGAACCATAAGTTTAATTTAACTTTTATTTCCAGAAAACAGATAAATTAGAAGTTCTTTCTCGACTGAATACCCCAAAAAGATGGGAATTTTGCAAGCGTTAGTGACCGACACTCAACCATGGTGCTCAGTATTTTTCAAGACATCGTGCTTCAGTTTACCAAAAACTATCAGCGACTGTGACAGAAGAGTTCTAACAAATCTATGCTTCTTCAGAGGCAATTATGTAGCAATCGTCATAGCTTTCTTTTTGTTCAACTTGATTATGAACCTGAGGCTTTTGCTTGTGATGATTTTTGCGTCCTCTGTGTACTATGTTATCAATTTAAGAAAATCCTACAATTTCCAAGGAATGGTTATAAAAAGAACGCAGTGTCTCATCGCTTTCGCCATTTTAGTTATTCTTCTGTGTTATTATGCTGGTATGAGAATGGTATTCGTTTATACGAGTGAAACGAGTCTTCTTTTTGTTTTAAGTCATGCTGCTTTTTATGATAAAGAACTCCTGTGGGGAACCAAAAATGAATCATTGATGGAAAATCAGTCTAAAATAAGGGAGGGAAAATTATCTGACGAAGAACTGGATCTCGTTTAAAAAAAATCAGCAAGAGACAAGTTTTTGTTAGAGGAGACAAAGATTGCATTTTTATTTTTATATTAAGTTCATTTTGGGGCTATTTTGTTTATGTAAAATCTACGGAAATGAAACTTTTTATACTTAATAAAAATTACTTAAAACACTGCTTTAGTTGGTATATTTATGTGGTACTTCGAATATTTCGTGTCTTAAAAGCCCGTGTACCAATCTAGAACATTATGTATAATTTGCAATCAAAACGTAATTTATAATTTATGAAATGGAGAAAAATCAGAGAAACTGCTGCAAGCATTAAAAAAAAACTTTTGACAAATTTTCTGTCTACAGTTCTCGTGGTACCTCCTCTTTATGTTGGTTGAGGGGAAGATCACGTTCATTAGTCTGCTCCGAAGGCTGCATGGATGGAGAAGACCTTCAGTTGAACTCGAAATAATGATAATCAAAATTGTGAACAAAATTTACTTTAAAAAGTTAAACATTAGAGGTGAGTACAAGATATACAGACAAGACAAGCTAAAGGGTAAGAATCAACTTACACTTACCTGAATGAGATACAAACACTCGGACTTTACAAAGTGAAATTCCTTCGGACTCCTGTGTCGTACAAGTGGTTACGCAAATATGGTACTGGCAGGTATTAATGTGGCAATATCCTCCACGAACATCTACTCTTCTCTTTAATTATTTATATTATATGATCTCTCTCGTCATTTTAAGGGGACACAGTACGATTCAAATGACAAAAGTCGGTCAAAAAATCAAATCTAATTTTTTTAACCTAAATTGTTCTTTATATACTTTTCTATAGCCTCACAAAATTTGAAGCTCTAAACTTAAAAAGCTTTGAATTATGATAGCATTTACTTACTTTTTTTTTATTCACATCTCTACGGCAAATCAAAACTTTAAACTTATTTATCTCAGAAAGATAAAATAACGAGTTTGTCTTCACTTAAAATGCTAAGGCGTTTTTTTTTCTATTGTGCTTAATGCTTTGAATTTTTTTTTACCTATATCTAATAGTGCATGTAACAAAAGTTGGTATGCATTTTTGAATCAAAGCAATACTTTTTTTTTTACTGAACTAACAATTTATACATTTTTTAAGGAATTTTCAATAAGCATTCATAGAAAGAAGTATTGTACAAATACCAATCATGTTATCAGCAAAACCCATACCAACTTTTGTTATACATGGTTTGACGTACTTGTAAATCAAATTTCATGTGTGTACGTAAATTTTTGTAGAAGTAGCACCTTAAAATCATTTCAAAATTAAGTTTTATCCTTAAAAAATTAAATGGCTAGCTTTTTATGAAATTTTGAGCACAAAAACTGTTTTACGTAGTATACACACATAGGAAACAACCAAACAGATTTTTAAAATTCTTAAACTAAAATTTTTGCTTAAATCGTTCCATGTCCCCTTAAACTATCCGGTATCAACGTATGCTTGTTTAAAAGCGTTATTCTAGATTCAAGTACCAATTTGGTAGGACAGAAGGAACCCGAGTTAGAGGATAGCCTATTATTACTATATTCTATTATTACCTATATTTCCAATTATTCATTTAGATTACAAAATTAAATAATATTATCTAAAATAAATCTTTTTGTTCCTGACCATTTTTAAATTCTGAAATTAATTTATTAAGCAGTTTTTAATATAAAATACTAGCAAACAATATACACGCACAGGTCATTTAAGTTTCTGTACCACATAATTCTATTCTATACTTGCTCATACTATTTGTAGTTTGGATCCGAGAGGAAAAGAGAAGATTATTTTTTCCCAATGGGGCTGCATTTGAGCAACTTAGCCTTTGCAGACACGGTGAGTCCCCAAATGTGAAAACCATTTCATGGTGGCTCCATCTACAAGTTGTCTCGCTACCCAATTTGGACGCTTGATCTCTCGTTGAAAATTAAATATTACCGTGGTTTAATTTGTCCTAGAGTACCAGAGCAAATAGATACTCTAGGGATCTTTTACATACCACATAATCATGAGTGACATGCGTGCCTACGATTTTCGCACTCAGAAAATCTGTCGAATCCAGCCGGGGTCGAGTCCGTAACCATGGGCTTACGAAGCGTACACGCTACTTCTAGACCATCGGAGCCGACGGAAGAGGCGATTACCAACAGTATTTTTGAAATCTTAGAGAAATACGAATTATAATATTGAACAATATTTCATATAATATTCCAGAAGTAAGACCTTTTTTTACCTGTTAATGAAAACAAAAATGATATATAGATACAAGAATCTATTTTTGAAAATACAAGCTAGGATTCATTAAATTGCACATAAGTATATTTTTATTACCACGAAACAATTTTTAGCGCGTTTTTCACGTAGTGTAAAAAAAGCGCTATTAGGACGCAAATTTCGTCTTCGTTCCATATTTTGTTGTACCTTTTTCTCAGCCAATAAGCAACCGATTGACCTCGGATTTTCGGCATTTGGTCGCATTTGTGCCCTAGATGAGCCGAATCATATTTAAATTTAATCATTTTTAATTTTTTTTTAAGTACAGTACTACTTTTTATTAGTAAAAAGTTCATCAGTTGCATTATTGAAAAATACAACATGTGAAAACGCGCTAAAATTACTTGGCCATGCCAATGATTGATATCTTGTTTTTATTTATTTTATTTGTTAAACTGCCTCATCTGAAGTCAAATCCTCGTGCATCTATAATTAGACACCGTAAAAGCTCAAAATTAGTACCTAAATTCCCCCCCCTCCAAATATATTTGAATTAATCTTTTGATACAAGAGCAATTGAAAATATGTTCTAAACTCAAACTAAATAGTCCGGTAATAATCTTTTCTTTTTTCAGACCTTCAAATATTGGTTATTTAACTAACTATTCATTGAGAAAAAAATAGGGAGAACAATAGCTCAAATGCTTGCAATATTATTTTTAAGAGAATTATCAAAATACAAATGTCAAGCAAAGTACAAATTTTTTGTGTGATAGATGTCTGAAACTATATTGCATACCTTAGATAGTTCACTTGTCATGCCTCTTTATTATAAGTAATGTAACAATCTAAGCGAAATATTATACAGTTCGAATTAATTGGGACAAACATATTTTTCTTGTCTGAGATGGTAGGTGATTTCCAGTGATGTCCCGTTCTAGCTCAAATCGGTTACATTTGCGAAGAGTTTGTGTGACGACGGATCAAATTTGACTATAATTTACTCGTTTCACTAGTTTTAGTATATCAGTAGTTCAGTTGGGAGCATTTCAGTGCGGCATCTGGTTGTTATTATGTTGCGTTCCGTGTAACACGTGTTACTTTTGCTTGTTAAAAGATGGATATGAAGGAAGGACTCCAAGAAAGCATTCTAAAATAATCACTCTTAATGAACACATTTCTATGACTGTGAGAGATATAGATACGGCAGTTGGTGTGGGTAAATCAAGTGTTTAAAGAATTTTAAGAACATTTCAAGATTCTAGAACATCTTCGAAAAGAAAAATAAGCGGAAAGCTATTCCAAGGACTGATAAATTTCTGATAAGAAATAACAAAATAAATCCAAGAAAGACAAACGTAGGTCTTCGAAAGGATTTGTTGGGTTAAGGTATTAAAGTGAGTACCTACCTTGCACGCAAACAGCTTCTGGAAGATGGTCGTAGGGCAACAAGCACGAGGAAAGAAACAATTTCTAACTCATACTAACTTTCGTTTAGTATGGGCCAAAAACTACCAATCTTGGACACCTAACGGTTGTAAGAAAGTAATTTTTAGTGATAAAACATATTTATTTTTCAGGGATACAAATCAAGTGCAGTACGACAAAAAGTGCAGGTGAAATTCTGATACCAGATAATTTCCAATAGACTGTAAAACACCTTTCCGAAAAAAATATTTTGGGTTTTTTTTTCATCAAATAGCACATGAATCTTAGTTCCTCATAAAGACATGATGAATTCTGTCAGATACATAGAAATATTATGCAATAGTATTACTCAATCCATGGAAACATTTGATGGAACATTTCAACAGGACTTGGCTGTTTGTCACAATTCGAAATTAGCCCAGATTTTTATCCGAGAAAATAAAATATGCTTGATTTGCGTGGTAATTCAACAGACCTAAATACTACCTAGAACTTGCAGCATATTCTCAAAAATCTTTAGCTAAGATTAATTGCACTACAACAGAAAAAATGATAAAAATTGCTGTATAAGCGTAGTTTCTTTATGATAAAGTCAAGAACATGGGCAGTATACACAAGCGAAGTCAATGCCAAAACGTGTTTAAAAGGCCTCTCTGCTAAAAAAGTATATACTTCGTGCTAATATAGAGATTTTTCTGTCTTCTTAAGATATGCGATGATCAAAAGCTAAGAGTTTAGAAAAAAAATCATTTATATTCCCCATTTGTCCCAATTAATTCGAACATTATAGTATACGAGAGAAAGATCGAACTTATTAATACCAGTTTTACAAAGCTTATAATACACATTAAAGCTTTAAACTTAATTTATTAAAAGCACGTGATTCACACTCATTGAGAACTGCGAGAATATATTAACACACACATTTTATCTTAATACTTTTACGGTAAATCATACTTAACAAATTGTCCGAATACTTTCTATCTCTGAGAACTAGAAGAAAAGTCACAAGCAGAACTAATAAGTGGTTAAAATTCTTTTTATTACCTCAGGAAGGCTTGGTGTCGTTTAGCACGACACTTTAGAAAAAGACCTTGACGAATGCTTAACATTTCGTGTCTCATCTTCATTCGGAAATAGCTTTCTGCTTCACGTAGCTCTCAATGTTAAGGTTAGAAAGATTTATGATGTATATTTTTTTAGCGTAAAAGTAAAAAAATAATAATGTATGGTATTATCCGAAGATATATACTCGTTTTTCTTACCAATACAAGTCAAGAAGAAAATTTCGATATTTTTACTTTTCGCCATTTCATTTCAACCGAAAAGTTATTTATTTTTTTAAGAAAATTATAATGTTTTTGATATATAATAAGTTTTATGTAGTTAGAAAGAGAATAATTTGTAATTCTACAGGGGTTATTTATAATTCCCTCCAAAGTTTCGAAGAGCTGAAAAAAACTTAATGAATCAACAAAAAAGAACTTATGAAAGAATACAGAAAAAAATTCAAGTTTTTTATTTATACATCTTAGAGGTGTTCTCTTGATTACGCAACATACATCAATGCGATAGTCCAGTTATGGTACGTTTTGTTCTATAACGTTAAAGTATATATATAGAAATTTGCTGCAAATAATTCGAAGAATAACTTTTTATTCCATTAGGCTTAGCTGCGCTAACATCAAAATTTTGCAACTAGACTGGTGTCAAAATACGGACTGTTGCCAATCTGGTAAACTGAAGAAGGTTAGAAAGAAATTGCTTCCAGATTTATAAGTATAAATATAAATACACAGCATAAATATAAATATTATAAGTATAAATATAAATATTAGTTTACATAAAATACAAAATGTAGTAAATTACAAATGGCTAAATGCAAATTATGTTCATCATAAAAATTAATATTTTTCAAATTATAATGTTCTGTAATTTTATTAAATTTCTGTTTGTTTTTTAACTCACTTAGCTTGAGCAGCCATTAATTGGCAAGGAATTGAATAATATTTGTCTCAACAGTCCATTTCCAACCACACTGTACTCAACATGGTACTATCAACGTTATTGACAGCACGTGCTATCGTTTCCTTATCCGGAAACTTGGTCTTTTACATCAGACCCAAATTTTCGTACTCCCTTAGTGCCGTGTGATGCAGTAGAAATAAATGGAAGGATAACACGTGATGTCAATAACGTTGATAGTACCAAGTTGATTAGAGTGAATCAGGAACTGGAAATCGTATTGATGTATTCTGTGTGACCTATGGTTCATATATATAAAACCTGTAAAATTGAAAATAAAATATGAAGTTTTCTATATTATTTCATATGTTTTTTTAAATTTCTTCAATTAGTTCACTCTCACCCTATGTATGTATATATATATATATATCTTGTTCAAATTTTCAATCCTTAATAAAATACTTTCTATTCATCCATTAAAGTTTAAATACATTTTTTAAACTTGTAGTGGATGACCCTTGATGTTAGTACAGTTTTTTTCGAATATTATTAATTAAACTAAAAATGAATAAATAGTAACAAACAAAAATAAGAATCAAGCAGCATATATAGAAAGGAAAATTATGCGTTGTGTTCCTGTAGCGCAATGGATAGCGCGTTGGACTTCTAATCCAAACGTCGAGGGCTCGAATACCACCTGGGACGGCATAATTGCAGAGAATATGATTTCTTTTTCACTATACTATTTTATTAGAATAATTAAATATAATAGTGAATATATATATATATAGTAACAAACACAAAAGAATAGTCCAACACCATATATAGTAAGGAAAATAGCTTTCTATTTTGTCAGTTATTATTGTAATTCTGTTATATATGTATATACATGTTTATATTAATTGTAATTATTTAATAAAAAGTAACTAAAATAAATTTTTTCTTTGTTGGCATAAGTAGGAAAAGACGGAAATTTTTTTTATTTTTTATTACGTGTTAGGCTCTATTCGTTTTAGTTTGTTTACTACAGCCCTCCGAAACCTTGAAGGGAATTCCGAATAACCCTATATAAGTTGATCAAATATGACAGTATGACTCAGGGGTCGGCAACCTTTCAGCTGTGGCGTGCCAAACCAACCTACCAACATGATTCAGCGTGCCAAGCAATAGCAAATATTTGAAACAATTTGATTCCCACGACAATACATGCAGAATTAGGAAAAATAGAGATCAAAAATACTAATTTAATTATTATATGTTAATTATGCATCATTTTAAGATATTTATTGACATAAAAATAAACATAAATACAACTATTACTTCAATTCAAATACAAATATTTAATGTGCACATAAATATGTATCTTTTTAGAATTTTTAAGGGAAAACTTAAGGTATGACTGTTCTTCAATATAAATCAAAAATTAAAATTGTATATAACATATATTATGCATTTTTAAAAATATTTATGAAACAAGAAACAAACAACATAAAGTATAAGTGTTCATGCAGCAAAGTTAAATAAGAAAAATTAAAATTTTAATGCGAACTTTGTTCCTGCAGAGCTCTACTTAATGTCGCAATATCAGGGGAAAAGTTCGTTCCTTTCAATTTGACACAGAATTCAGAATGTTCAGCAGTTAAACAATTTCTTAGTGGACTCAAAATATATTTCATATGAGAAAACCTTTGTTCACATAGATATGTGGAACCCAAAGCGGAAAGAAGGCCACATGCTATTTTTTTCAAACAATTAAATCTTTCTGGCAATGACATCCAGCAATTTAAAATAGCTGTCGATTTACTGCTAGAGTTATCTTCCAAATTTTTCCGTAACTCCTTAAATTTTGTTTTCCATAAATCTGAAGATGTTAATTCAATAAGTTCCATTTCAATGTTATCAGTTTCCATCCACTCAAAAATTGACAAATCGAATGGGATTATTAATGGGTCTATTAAATCAGGTTTGATTAGAAAAGAAAATATAGGCATACAAGCTTCAAAGTCTTTGCATCTTTTAGAAAACTCCTCCTTAAGTGCTTCAACGTAAGTTTGAAGTTCATCTTTGTCTACGGTTGATGTATTTGCAAGCGCTTTAACATTTGGGAAATATTTGTAGGTACTAGTATTAATATCACGGGAAAATAGATTTAATTTTGTAGCAAAGCCCTTCCAATATTCAGAGTTCAAGTAGTGTTTGACTTTTTCCTTGCAATCCTAAGTTTAGTTTATTGAGATGTTTAGTTATATCTGTCAGAAACATCAATTTACATAACCATTCCTTGTCTAATTCGGGAAAATGTTCTCCCTTCTCATTAAGAAAAATTTTAAAGTGCTCCATACATGACAAAAACTAATTCAAGACATTACCACGACTAAGCCAACGGACATGACTGTACAAGGGAAGATCCCCATATTCACTTTCCATTTCTTCTAAAAGAGATTTAAATTGCCTGTGTACTAGTGAATATCGAGACACTATAAAATTAACTATTTTAACAACAGTATTCATTACAGAAATTAAGTGCTAAGACGAAATTTTGGCAACTAAACTTTCCTGATGTATTATGCAATGGAAGTTCAATATTTTATGTCCAATTTGATTTTCAAGAAGTTTGACAAATACCCTTTCCTTGCCAACCATTGCAGGAGCGCCATCAGTAGTTACACAAAATATTTTATTTATATTAATATTTTTTCTTTCAAAATGATTTATAAATGAAAAAAGAGTATCCTGCCCTTTAGTTGTACCAGACAGAGGAATCATACTGCATAATTCTTCATAAATTCGATTTTTATCACAATATCGTGCAATTACTTTCATCAAGAACAATGCAAAATGCAACAGTTTCTTGTAAACCTGAATTTTGTTTCGCAGTTATATTTTCTGCCATTTATGTTATTCTTCTTTCATCAGTTCGCGCAGAAGCAGGTATTTCTAGAATTCGAAATAATATTGTTTGCAAGTTAGGTAAATCGCCGAAGAGTATTTCAGCACTTTTTAAAAATGTGTCCTTTATATGTTCGCCATCTGTAAAAGGTTTTCCTTTGGCTGTTAAACAATGAGCAATGACGAAACTACATTCTGTCGCTTTTGGTTTGACTCCAATTGTTTGACACAAAAATGTAATTTACTTTTTATATCCAGAAACAACTCTTTCTAAAACTTCACATTTCTCATCAGTATTCTTAAATGTGGTCTGGTGTTTAGTTTGAAAATGTCTTTGTACACTTGACGTACGACATACAACACTTTCGCGACAAAGCACACATACAGCGCGATCTTTTTGTTGTATGAATCCAAATTCGTTAGTCCAAGAATCTTGGAAATCGCGAACATCAAGCTTTCATTTTTTAGTCGCTATTTGATTCAATATGTAACTATTAACTGGCACAATGATGAAACAAACAATATACATATTTTCACAATAAAACTAACACAACGTGACAAAGTTAAAAGTAACCAAAAAATCACGTCGTGTATCAAACTATATTTAACTTTCGACTGAATTCATACTCAGTATTCGTATATCGGCGTGACTAATAGAAAACATAAAAAAATGTGCTCTAATACCTATTTCTATTAGCTTAATTCACTCCAAAAGTAAAACATAAAATAATTATGACTTCTTTGGCACAGCACTCAAAAAATTACATTTGCTCTTAATATTTATTTAAAAAAGACTTTTGTTATGAAGTCTGATTCACTGGCCTAATTAACCCACAGCATTTTTTTCCACCGAATTTATTTCCAATCCAAATTAAATATGTTGATAAAATAACTATTTTTATTTAATATATTTCCGATGGAGGTCTGTTAAGCAGAAGTCCTAAGACATTTGTTTTTTTTCTTTTTCCGTCGATGCCCAAAATTTTGGTGGGTAAAAGACAAACTACTTACTTTTTTATTCACAGAGCCGTAATGAATGATTCTTAATTTTGCAAGTATTGCTCAATAATTTTTATTTGTGTTGAATATTTAATGCTAATAGTAAGTCAAATTTAAACAGAAGATGTTTTCTTTTACATAAAGCACACAATCTACAAGCAAGCTGATTCAGCAGAATCGTTTTATGGCAGAGAATCGAAAGTGAAAAATAACCTTTATATAAAAATGTACGAGGGGATGAAAGGAGAGACAGAACGATGTAGCTTTATATAGTATATATCTTATAATTTTGTAGAGTGGTGGCGTGCCACTGGAAATTGCTCCGCGTGCCATAGGTTGCCGACCCCGGTATGACTTTTTAATTCAATGAAGTACTTCATTCCACAATTTAATTTCTGTTTCAGAAAACAATTACATGAAGATCTCATAGCAAGCGAATCATACAGGGAGAGGGAAAAGAAACACTTTGTGTGCCACTAAAATAAAGGGAGGGGAAATTCACGTAACCTCAAATTTTAATTAGGTGGGTCACAAGTTCGATCTTTGATTGAGAAATAAAAACCATACAAAGAGTGGTCTTTCCAATTGTAATTTCGGTACCCCAGTTCCGGTTCAACACAGGTGGCTCATCAACTAACATAAAAGCTTGTGAAAAACAAATAGTAACAGAAGTGAGTAACGAGACAATGCAAAACTCTTTGTCGGGAATCAGTTTTATTTATTTATGCTTTTCTATATGTGTGGTATGAAATAATCGTACAAAACTCGATGCAGGGTGACATTTATGTTATGTTAAAACTGTTTTTGCCATATATACGAAAGCGTTAACTTAACGCGGAACACATTTTCGCACAGAAAAATGCCCCAACTTTTGTAAGAATTAGTGACATTGTAACTCATGTGTGTATTTGTAAAATTAAGTGTTTTTAAAAATTTCAAAAATATTTCATAAATAATTTTTTTATAAAATGTAAAGGGATAGCTTATATATTTAACATTACGGTATAGGAGAAAAAAATCTAAAACTCATTTTATAAAAGGAAAAATTAGGATAAAAAAATTATTTAATTCTAATTTATCATATTACTAGGATAAAAATGAGTAATGTGATAAAATAGGTGATTCTCTACAGAATAGTGAAGCCAAAATATAATATTAATGTTTGAGTACTATTATATATGAAAAAATATTCCGAATTTGGGTCCTATTCTGTAACATTAGCCGAAGACAGCCTTAAAGAAGCTAACTACGTGGGAACCGAGAGTTTTAAAAGCGTGTAAATGAATATTTTTTTTTATATTTAGTGTTAGTTGAATTAGAACATACATTTAAAATTCTTATAAGAATATTATTACAAGAAAAAATTACTTAAATAT
Organism: Trichonephila clavata; assembly: GCA_019973975.1. Classification (NCBI taxonomy): domain Eukaryota; kingdom Metazoa; phylum Arthropoda; class Arachnida; order Araneae; family Nephilidae; genus Trichonephila; species Trichonephila clavata. The sequence continues at coordinate 305,343 of BMAO01038347.1, read as the reverse complement.
AATTCTTTGGCAGCAAATGAAGAAAGAATGACTTATTTTCAAAACATTCTTCTTTTACAAAAAATGCTTCTATAATAATAATATTTTGCCTATACATAGTTAGTACTTCTCTAAAAAGCCTGAATAAGATTTTTTAAAAATTCACAATATTTTAAGAGCTACGATCAATTGAAATAATAATCAGTATTTTTAAAATGTTATCTACTCTCTCTGATATTTTAAAATATGAATAAATTCACTTCTAAATTATGTATTCAAAATATCTTAGTTCCAAATCTGTACAGAAGCCTTGTTCATCTTTCTCTATGCAAGAAAAATATTATTTTAAAGAAGAATTTTTCAGGCAAGGAGAATGTTTTGAAACCATATCATTCTTTTTCCTTTTTTGCCATAGAATTGCATTTAAGTAATTTTTCAAGTAATAATATTCTTAATACAGTTTTAAATGTATATTCAAAATCAACTGACACTAAATATAAAAAAAAATTATTCATTTATATACTTTTTCAGATATACGGTTTCGAACATAGTTAATTACCCTAAATATGATAATTCGTAAATAAATTTTTTTAAAAATTGCTTTAAAGTTTCGATGAAAAAGGTTCTTAATAAATTTTGTGTAATGAACGCTTAAAATAGTGTAAAAAATATATAACTGAAAGTGTAACACGTTAATATTACTTTCTGTTGTATTTATTTTATGTTAAAATTATAATATTCGCAAGCAACGCCGTTCCTTACATTATAATGGCGATTCAATGCAACATAGCTAAAAATGTTGGTGATAGAGCCAAGTTGGCATCGTTTTTGGCGACCACGTTGGCAACTTGGCGATAGATTGAAAGGTGCAGAAGTTGCTTTGCTGTAGCACCACCTGATGTGGAGCTGCAACAAAGAGGATAACATAAAAACCTTCTCCACAAAAAAATACATATACATGCCAATTTTCATAGTGATCAGTTGAACGGTGTTGGAATGAAGCGATGTCATATATACAAACATCCATTTATATATATAGATCAAAATTAAAGGAGAACCTATCCAAACCAAATTTCTCTGTGCTTGGCGACCATGTTGGCACTTCGCGATTGATTAAACGGTGCAGAAGTTGATATGCTGTAGCACCACCTGGTGGAGAGCTGCAACAAAGTGGATAGCACAAAACAAATACATATACATGCAATTTTCATAGTGATCAGTTGAACGGTGCTAGAGTGTGCGAAGCGATTGCCTATATACAAACATCCATTTTTATATATATTGATAAGATAAATCCATGGTTTTTTTAAAATGCAGCTCCTCTGCATGTAGAGAGAATTCCAGTTTCTATGTTTAAGAAAACTACATTTATATGTTCTTTTATCGAAGTTTTTATTTAGATGTAATTTTATTATCCAGAATTATAATGTATTTATATCGAAGATTAAGTGATTTATAACCTGAAAGCACATTTCAAGATCCTTCTCGGGAATATGTTGAAAAAGGAAATGGTCATGTAAACAATAGATTTAGGCCTCATTTTGAGATGAGGATTCTCATAAGACCAAAAGAAACAGAGTGCGAAAGACGACAGAAGACTTAGGTGCGATTTGTTGTTTTGTAAACATTTTTCTATCCATCGGCATGGGAAAATCGCAGTATCTAACAGAGCATGTGCAATAAGCGGATTTTGAATGTAATAACAAAAGAGTGAGTAATAGTGATAATCTGCTTTTTTTTGTCATTTAAGACAAAATGTCGATAATGTTACTATGAATTGGATGGGGAGAGAAGTAGAGATTATTTAAATTTTTGCAATATGAATTTTTTTGACTTAAAGAGCTGTTTGCTTGTTATTTTTTTTAATTATTCGTCCTACTATCCACCTGTGTTCGAAAATGAGGAGGGGCGGGGGTATCATTAATTCCTTAGATTTTCTGTATTAATTCAAAAAAAATATTTTATGCTGAATAAAATAAAACACAGAAAAATACATGTAGTGAAGTGAAAACTTATTTAAAATATTTTGTTAAAAGTTTATATTTGAAAAAAATTGGCAACCGCAACGGAATTTTTTTCAAGGATTTGGAAATTTTATGTTGATTAATTAATTCCTGACATCATTTTCAATTCCCTTTGATACAGTAACACTGATACCTAATTTGTCCCACTTTGACGATTATTATAAAAATTATTAAAAGTAATTTTTTTTGCTATTTTATCAGTTTTAATCCTTGACCAGTATCAGTTTTTAACAATATTTCAAATATTTTGAAGGGGAAAAAGTGCATCATCTAATTTACAGTGCCAAGTTTTAAATAGAATCAAGAATAAGAGAATTCCACACAAAATTGAAAATGGTTTGCTTAGACATTATTAATCGAATCCCCTCTGAGACTTTCCAGAAAATCCTTTTATTCATGCTCTAAAGAAACCAAATTCAGCACAGTACATTTTTAAAAAATATATAAAAAACAAGTGAAGCCCAGTGGCTCAGTGGTTGTGTATCGCGCTTCCACGCCGCAGGTCTGGGGTTCAAATCCCGGGCTGGCAAGGTCGACTAAGCCTTTCATCCCTTCAGTGGATCGATAAAATGAGTACCAAGTTTGCTTGGAACTGAACACTGGAGTTTTGTGTCAGACTGAACACTTAACCGAAACATCTGCATATGCACTCCAGCGCTTAAGGTTACGTAAACTGCGATAGGCACAGTAGGCCTTAGCTGTTGCTCATGGGCTGTTACGCCCTGAGTTCAGTTCAGTTATATAACAAGTATAACAACTTCCAAATTCTTTAATTCTGCAGGAGAAAAAAGCACAAAAGAAATAAATACATATTTTAATCTATTATGAGAGAGATAAAACGAGAACGAAAATTTTTTAAATTGGTTCTACTTATAGGCAACATTTTATATAGTCGACCTTTATAATTTAATTAAGTCTTAAATACGTATTTAATAATCAGTTAAAATAATTCTATGGTGTGTCAATAATTTAGAAAAACTAATTGAATGTGGTGAAATGAAAGAAACTCTGTTCTTGGTATTATTTAAGCTCTCCTGAATAAGTTGAATTCGTTCAAAGATGACACGGTCTAATTTGATAATTCTCTGAACACTGACTAGAATGTAAATAAAATAGAAGTATTTTTTAAGGAAATAAATATATTTTCCAACATGTAAATATCAGCAAACTTGGAAAGAACTAATTTTTCTAATAACCTTAAACGCAAAATATTTGCTCTCTCTCTCTCTCAAGGGGGTATGAAATATTTTGACAATATAGGCTATAATTCATTTTTTATAATCTAATAAAGCTAAAGCTTATAAAATATTTTCTTAGATTAAGTTTTAAAAAGGGAATATAAATATATAACTTGCCGTTACCCACCCGTTTCGCTGGGTATTTCATGATGTTATATATATATAAATTATTTATATCTAAGTCCTAGCATTAAGAATTCAATTGAATTGAAAAATATACCTGTAACTCAAGCCTCATGATAAAAAAAGGACAGAAATTCTAATTTGTATTTTCAAATAATCTCTAAAATTGAAGTATAGAATGATGTTTTCACTTTCGTAACCCTATAACCAAGTGGATTTCCGCAAAATCAATTTTCGGTGGATCTCTACTCCGTAAAATAAACATGAAAACCAAATTTCAAATCTAAATCTAACAGAGCAAAAACAAAATTTTTGCTATCAGCCCCCATACTTCCATGATCGACCTCAAAAATAAAATAAAAAATGAAGAAATACTAAAGTCAAAGATTGTTTTTGACTACAATCTAATTATATGGATGGTATAGATAGCTGTGATCAGGAAATACCCTTCCATCTGAATCCGAAAACGCCAGAAAAAATATTATATATAACAAGATATTTTTACATTTTCTAGATAAGGTACTCTGAAACTCATTTTGGCTTTATAAAAATGTAGTTGGGAAATAGATTACATTTTTATAATTTCAAATCCAAGTTGTAGAACTACATTTTTATAAATATGCTGATGGAATTTCTAGACAAAAAAATTCTGGCACACCACCTGCAGTAGATAACCCCGCCCATCTTAGTGAACGACATTTTATATATTCCATCTTCTTGCGAAACGTGAGCCTATAAGACAGTGCAAAGTTTGTTATTCAAAAAAGGATGCAAGTCGAAAAAGATGAGGAATAAATAGGATTCTGGTGTAAAGATTACAGAATTGGTTTGTGCTGTAGATAGTGTTTCCAGTTATATACCACACAAAAATGAATTACTGAACTAATAATACGTATTCCTTTTTAATTACAGTCGACTCTCGCTAATTCAAACCTTTGATAATACGAACCTCTCGCTAATTTGAAGTATATGCTCAGTCCCTAGAAAACCTCTTGATATTTCGAACTAAAACGATACGTTTTGGTATACTCTATACTTCGAAGTAAATCTGTGGCCGGCCGGACGACAATACGCGATAATTCGAAGTTATTTTACAAAACTCTCGACAATTTGAACGCTCGCCATCATGTACAGTCCTGAAGCAAACAGGTTAGAGCTTACAAGTTTTGTGTTGCATTGTCTCTGCGTGTTTCGCCTGTAATGTAGCTCCTTCGATGACCATCTGTCTGCTGCCCCTTCTTTGTGTTTCCAGGTTCCTCAGGCAAAAAAAAAAAAAAAAAAAAAACGAAACACTTTTATTGTTTTCATTTTTTAAGTGGACTATAGACCGGCAGCACCTGTTGTCAGCCGTTCATATCTTTCGTTTACCAAGTGACCTTTCTACACATGTGCTCAGAAAGGATGGTCTGCTATTGTGAAGAAGAGATGCGCGTAGGATTGTGTATTTTGCGTAGGAGTGACATGACGATTTATGACTCATCTGTCACTTTTAGCATGGGGCACCAAATAGGGCCTGGGCCGAACTGGACCCATGAAGAACCAATGTGGTTGGGACAGTGTCTAAGGAAGCCGAATACGAAATGATTTTATTTCCAGTGAGGAATGGAAGAGATTTGGATGGGGCGTGAAAGAGTCCTGTTCGAGACGTTAAGAAAGAATTTTTTCCTACTCTTTTGATAATTTGAAGTTTTTCATTGGTTCCTTCAACTTCGAATTATCGAGAGTCGACTGTATTTTTATTTTAGAAATAATGCTCCGCTAGAAACGAACTTGACCACGCTGTAGGTGGCACCAACCTGAAGCTAATATGCAGTTACTCCAAAAAACTTAAAAATATTTATGCATGTATTCAAAATATAAATTTTTAACTACCGAGTATGATTTATTTTGTACCAAACATTTGATTTTTGCAATAAAAAAAATTGACAATTTATGTACCCAAATCATCATAATAACTTGACAGTTAAAGGGTTAATAAATATATTAATACAAAATATTACTTACCATTAACCTGAAAACAAAATGTGATGTTTTTTTTTTTTTTTTTTTTTTTTAATTCAATAATGCGAATAAGATAACAAACTTGCAAATTGTAGAAAAAAATCATTCAAAGAAATCAATGTCTTAAGAAAAGTTTCTATTTTCGAAAGTGAAAAAAAAATTCTTTTTGCACAGCAAATACTACAGATATTTTTAGATTAATTTATATTGTAAGAATTCTTATGTACAGACAGAAATCAAAAGTATTTCTTTCTTTTCAAACATTCAATTCAATTTAATTTCAGTTTTCTCTTTCGGATAACTGTTAACTGGTAACCGTGTTTTGTATTATAGTAACAGCTTTTGATTTACCATTCTAAAAGCTCCAACCAACCGCAGTAAGGTGAGAAGAATAGAGAATAATAGCAAAATGACACTTTATACAATGCAGGGTGTGGGACTTTCTTCAGCCGAGCATAAATTTCTCAAAGGTAGAATTAAAAATGTAATGGCACAACCATTTTTCTCGAAACGAAAATTTAGTTGATGACAAAAGAAAATGCAATATCTTATCAACTTGTTGCTTATAAAATTCTTTCAAAATGCAGCTGTTTAGTCTAATATCTTTTAATTAAATTAAAAGTATAATGTTGGTAGAAGTTTTTACTCTAAATTTTCACAACTGATGGTTTAAACTTTGTTTGATAATATATTTTACGTAACATTATACTTTTTAGCGCGTTTTTCACGTAGTGGAACAAAAGCGCTATTAGGACGCAAATTCGTCTTCGTCTCCATATTTTGTCGTACCTTTTTCTCAGCCAATAAGCAACCAATTGACCTCGGGTTTTCGGCATTTGGTCGCATTTGTGCCCTAGACGAGCCGAATCATACTTAAATTTTCCCATAGTTTTCCCGAATTTTCCTACAAATTTTCCTGAATTTCGCTAGTTTATAACAAAATTTTCTCAAATTTTGCTTTTTTATAGTGCTGATACAGATTTGTGTCATTTTTCTTTTCAGCTCAATAGTAGTACATTTAGAGGAGTGGTACAGTACACACACACACTACTTTCTGTTAGTAAAAAGTTCATTAGTTGCATTATTGTAAAATACAACATGTGAAAAACGTGCTAAAATTACTTGGCCATGCCAATGATTGATATCTTGTTATACATAAATAGAGAAAGAATTAAGTTTCTTTCAATGGCATTTTATTGTACTCTAAAACAATTTTAGTTTTTCTAAATGAATGGATAAATGACAAATTAGAATTCATGAGAAAGATATTGCATTTAAAAAACGGAATAGCACGAGAATTTTTTTTTGTAATTTAAATAATTTGTTTACTAGTATCTATATACAAAATGTTTTTCAAAATTAATGATCAAGAAATTATTTAATGCCTTATATTTTATTTATGCTCAATTGCATTCAAAAGTTTTATACACATCTTAAACATTTAATTAAACTAATGTCTTTACAAAAACTACTTAATATTTTTTTTTATGTTTTTCTTTATCCATTTCACACAATTCTTTAATTTGCTTAGGTGAAGGAATCTAGAAACATGTAGATTAGAATTGGTATTTAAAAACATCTGAAGTAAAAATGTAAAGGATGTTGAGATTCTAATTGTAAGGAGAGGTTTTGGGAACTGTAGCTAAGATTGACTTGGATTATTTGAAATAGAGTTGGCGAGTTAGTTTGATATTAGTGAAATTTCATGGGACTGTTGTTTGAACTTATTCTACAGTTGGTACCTGTGGGGCTGTAATTTAAATCTTCCTGTAAGAGTTAAGTTATTCTTTGTTATTATTGGTTAAGGTTCTCGAGGTTTGTTTCTATCTTATTTATTGTTCACCATTAAGATATTAACATACCAAGATACAGGATTGAATAAAAGTTGGTGAGTTTTACAATGTCGGTTGATCATTTATCCTTAAATACAAATACGATCCCTGGTTCGTTTCAAACTGTAGTCACAAAAGAATTTTTAATGAATATGTTATAGTCAAATAATTACGTACACTTATTAAGAAACCTAATGTTAATTCGCCAAAAGCTGTTTAAACAATTACTTTTATCCCGGAAAGTGATCCAAATATGACGTTAATAAAAACAACAGTATCTTAAGTGGGTGATAAGTAAAACAAATGGTCCTTTCGAAAATGTGAATTTTACTTGGTTTAGACCATAGGTTCTCAACGGGGGCGATAACGCCCCTTGTTGGCTTTAGAAGCTTTCGGGGAGGGGGGGCAGTAAAAGACTCAGAGAAAATTAAGGGGCATTGAGATGGCACGGACGGGTTTGGGCAGATTAATCAAATATAGTCTAAAAAGGACTAAAAAAAAAACATGCTGATTATGTACTAATAAATGTTAACTTTAATACTGTTTACCTTATGTTGATTGTATGTATTTAAATCATTTCTATGTCACATCCACGAAAATTCACATATTTCGGTGGTTTGGGAAGTGAATGAAAAAGACTACATTACATTCAGACCTACATTAAATTGAATGATAGAGTGCACTTTAATTTCTATAGAGCACGTGTTATCTTTGTCTGTGAGCAGTTGGAAAAATGTTTCATCCACTGCATTTCATTAAGTATGTTATCCACAAGAAACATAATTAAATATGTTAACGAGGAATTAATGTGTGGTTCTTTAAAGTCTGAAACGGTCAATTTATATTTATTTTGAAAGCAATAGTTTTTTATGAATTACATCGTATCATCAAAACACCTACCTGTCTTTATAACAGGTAAGCTAAAACCTTTATTCCACTTTTTTAAATAAAGAAGAAATTCAGTAGCGTTTCAATTCCAACAATATCCTATTTATGACTAAAATATATCATATTGCACATTTAAATATATTTGTGGCAATAGCTATTTCAGATACACAAGTAAAAATATTGAGGCTTTAGAAAAAAAATTGAGTCAAAAAAATATATTCTATTAGTAATAGAATATTTTTAAAATTTTAACTCTTGTTTTCACCATGTATTATGTACACTCTTATTTCTCTTGAGTGGGAGGGGGTGGTACTGAAATATTTACTAGAAAAGGGGGTGCCACAGTTTAAAAAAGGTTGAGAACCTATGGTTTAGACATATGGGTCGTATCTGTTTTATAATATGTATATAAATCTGCAGATTGTTTATTAAAATGGCTTCATTTATAAAAATGTATTTCTAATTTGTTTACAAATCCTTTGAGGTTTTGTGAGTTTGTGTTATATTTTAAAATAGTTTACTAAAAACACACACAGCACAATTTGCTGTTCAGGTTCCGTTAGCTTGCATTAACAATAACACTACTTGCACCTATTTGTTTTATTTCATCTACGGTGCTATTCTTTATCTAATAGGTAATGAATCTTTCATTGTGAAAATAGGCCTCGTTGTGTTTGAGAAAAAGAATCATTTCTCTACCTCATTCAAATTTAATTTATTTGTTGAATCAGAATACATCACGCTTATATAACACATTGGTAGCAAACCTCTTCAATCATATTTCTCACCAGGTACAACAATACCAATCTGAGTGAGAAACAGGATGTTTACTTACAATAATATCCATTCTAGTCAATCCGGTGATCTTCTTACACTTGACACACATATGAAAATAGCAGCAATGTCAGAATAATCATTTTCATTATTTCCCTCGAAACACGATGTCAACGACAACCTCCGGACCCGACCTTTGACCTTGAATTGTTGCTCCAGAGAGACACTTTTCGGTTGAGTGCGCGAACAAAGAGAACCAATCCACACAGAAAGAAATTCGAAAATGTATATTCCTTTTTTTCTCACCATCTGACCTGGAACTGTTCACGGAAACTGTTGAAACAACCTTTTCCGACTACTGCAAATATCCACAAGTTCATCAGGCAATTGCCATTCCGTGCTATCAGAATCAATGCAAGAGGAGTGTTGAAACAAAATCAGAGTTAAAGAATGAAATGAGAGGTGGTGGTACCGGTCAACCAGATCCACAAATGAAGACGTCACCCACTGAAGACTACTTAAAAGTCTGCTAATAGGTGTTTAAAAACTTAAAAGCAATCTACGGGGAAGAAAGAGCTTACCGATTCTACTTTCGGAAAAGGTCAGTTCGGCTTGAACGATAATGAAACTTGGGGAAATGAAAGCAATTTGTAAGGTTATGGGACTTAGAAATACGTGTTTTTCTTCGTGGTCTTTATTTGATTCGATTTCGCACGACAATTAAATTAAACAACATTTGGTGATTTGTGTATACTGTTTAGTAAAGATAGAATTTTTGGAAAATGTAAAATCGTTACGAAAAAGAAAACTAAAATTTTCAATTAAAAAATGAGCTTGTTATTGTAAAAAAACTTGCTATAAATATAACTTTCCTCTGGTCTATTAAAATCATCTTTAATTTTTTTATCTTGTTTTAAATCATTTTAAAATAATAATAACAGAAAAAAATAGCTGAAATTGAATTAGATATATACACTGCTGGCCACCGTAAATGTAACATCCTTAAGGAAGCACGCAAATAACATGAAATTTACAACATGCATTAGTGGAGGGGAGATATACAAATGATTAGAATTTCAGCGCAGACACACATCACGCACGCCTGTGGCGCCACCTCAAAGCACTATTTAAGGCTTGGAGATTTCGACGATTTCAAGTTTGGCAATTGTATTTTTCTTGTGGTTTTTTTCAAAAAACGATCAGTTATGTCTCGTAGAAAACAGCGATCAGCTTTTGATCAAGTATCCGAGTTCGACAGAGGAAGGATAGTGGCCTACCGAAATTGTGGATTATCTTTCAGGGAAATCGGTAGTCTTGTTGGACGAAACCAAACAACTGTAATGCGGATATGTGACCGTTGGATGAAGGAGGATACGACGGACCGACGTGGTCGATCGCATCCACCTCAGTGGACCACTTCACGTGAGGACAGGCAAATTGTGCGCATGGCAGTGACGGATCGCTTAGTCACATCACGAACCATAGCACAGCACATTGAGTCTGTAACGCATCATTCAGTGTCTACGCGTAACATTCAACGCCGTTTACAGTACAGTGGTCTGTCCGCAAGACGTCCATTGCTTGGTCTATCCTTGACGCAGAACCACAGACGTCTCCACCGCCAATGGTGCGATGAAAGAAGGATGTGGGTGGCAGAATGGAATGAAGTTGTCTTTACTGATGAATCACGCATCTGTCTGCAACACCACGATAGTCGGATTCAAGTCTGGAGACACCGTGGAGAGAGGATGCTGAACAGCTGCGTTATGCACCACCACACTGGTCCTGCACCGGTTATTATGTTTGGGGTGGTATTGGATATTCCTCTCACACTCCTCTAGTACGCATTGCCGGTACTTTAAACAGCCAGCGCTATATCTCCGAGGTGTTGGAGCCAGTTGTCCTTTCTTACCTTCAGGGCTTGGCCACAGCCATATTTCAACAGGATAATGCGCGACCACACGTGGCATGCATTGTCCAAAGATTCTTCGTCAATCACCAGATTGAATTGCTTCCCTGGCTGGCTCGCTCTCCGGATCTTTCACCGATAGAAAACATGTGGTCTATGGTTGCTCAACGATTGACCCAGATTACACCCCCAGTTGCCACGCCAGATAAACTTTGGCAACGTGTGGAAGCTGCTTGGTCTGCTGCACCCCAAGAACACATCCAAAGTCTCTTTGAATCAATGTCGAGGCGTGTGGCAGCGGTGATCTCCAACAATGGCGGCTACTCTGGCTACTGATTCTGGCAGGAACCACACTTCACAGAAGTCTATAAATTTAATCATTTGATACTTGGTCAACATGTTATCTAAAAAACAAATTTTGTTGTGCTATCTCTTGTCTTTCTTGGTGTTGCATTTAAGATGGCCAGCAGTGTATATAAATATATATATAGCAATGATTTTGCTTCTTTTTATTCTCAGGAGAAAGTATTCTCATTAGCTCACTTTTATTTTCTTAAATTAAGGCCATCTAAAGTTAAAGACAGACTAAGAATATTTTTTTTTCAGAAATAAAAATTATTTGACATTAATGTTACATTATTTTGCCTTCACTATTCAATAAAAATCAGAGCACATACTACATACTACTAATTTCTATTTGAACCCACCCAGTTTTATCGCCTAAAATTTGTTCATCACTTCGTCTTCTGAATTATAATACTAAATTAGTACTTAATTTCATCTATTAAAATAAAAATGGTGATTTGTGCGTGTGTGTAAAATATTTCAAAATTTACAGGGGACTCGGAATGATAAATGGATATATGTACATTTACTACTTGAACTTATTTTAATTTCCCTAGAGGGTAGGGCTGCAATAGAGCCAAATGATCATGATCGTGAACTCGTGGCCGGCGTTGTCAAGTCAAGTGTTCGAAACCTAACGTCAATGAAGACCCACTGTGCAGAGGGATTGACTGATGCCCATTAAATCCGTTGAGGCTCGAAGTCCCCTCGTTGGTATGGTGAGGAAGTTTGTAGAAGGGGGTATTAGCTCAAATGTCGTTCTCGTCACTTGAGTTGACCTTGATCTAAACTATAAGGTCTGTCACCAGTAGCCGTCATGTTGCTTTACAGTAGACGTACATTACAATCAAATCTAATTCTTTAGCGGGTAAAATAAATAAATTATTTATTATTGTTATTCATCGAAGCCGCGTGAGAAATATTGGTAACGGCCTTTGATGTTTTGAACCATAGCCAAATGATGGCCAACTTCAAATTTTCATACCACGCTAACGTGAAATCTTTGGCCCTGAATAGCTTTGATGACCATCAACCCTGCACAAAGAATCGAGCTTACTCGACAGACATGATGCTGACCACGAGTCGCCGACCATGGCCAACTGGCTGCCGCAACTACAGAATGGAATCAAAAGTGTAGTGCCTATCAATCCAAACCACAAGTAAAGATGTAACCTATTAAAGATTTATTATTCTTTTTTCTTAAATTATTGATGACACAAATTGCATTTAACTAGCTGGTATACCCGTTCTTCGCTTAGGATAAATTGAAAAATTAAAGGATAAAAAAGTTTTTGATGAATCAATTTTACGTGAATTGCAAATTAAGCAAAACAAAAAAAGCTTTTTGCATATCTAAGCTGAACACAAAAAAATCATGCTTGTTAAATTTTAAGTTTGTAAGTCTAATATCTGATATAAAGGATCTTTTTTTATTTATAGTGCACCGTAACTCTCTTGTGAGTCGATTTTTGAAAACACCTTCGGAAGCTGATCTCTGCTCAGTAAAGTAACACATTTCTACAAATTTTGTGTAATGAAAGCTTAAAATAATGTAAATAATTTATATTTGGATGTGTAATACGTTAATATTAATTTCTGTTGTATTTGTTTTGTTAAATTGTAGTATTCGCAAGCAACGCCGTTCCTTACATTATAATGGCGACTCAATGAAACAAAACGAAATGTTGGTGATAGAGCCAAGTCGGCATCAATTTTGGCAACCATGTTGCCAACTTGGCGATTGATTGAACGGTATAGAAGTCGACATTCTGTAGCGCCACCTGGTGGGGAGCTGCATTAGAGATAATAGCCCAAAAACCTTCTCCACAAAAAAATACATATGCATGCCAATTTTCATAGTGATCTGTTGAACGGTGCTGGAATGAAGCGAGGCCATATACACAAATATTAATTTTTTTCTGTAGATGAAGTTCATAGGCTTATATTTGCTCAGTGAAAGGAACACAAAACAGTGATAAACATTAATAATATACACAACAAAATCAAGTAATTTTATAAAATATCTTTAAATCAATCAGTACCAAAAATCAATAAATTGATTTATCTCGAATATAACAAATCTTTTCAAAACAAAAGTCGTCGCTCAACTGAAAATTCTACAAATCGAACATTCGAATAGCTGTTTTCAACTTTATGAAGTGTTTCACATTTCTTATCAATTCCACAAGGGAAAGATATTTAGAGGCAGGTGATACATGACAGGTTAGTGGTGGATTATCCTTAAATATGACCTCCCCGACGGATATTTTCTGATTCGTACCTCACGCAAACCACGAAAATCGTGATAATCGTCACCGGTGGTGTTGCACCTGTTTCCCTCCCTCTCCGGATTCGGAACAACAAATGAAAAATTAGAATGCATTGCTTCAATGTAAATAAAGTTTCCAACAATTGCAGTCTATCCCTCTTTACTGTCTTGAAAACAAAATCCTTTTTCGCATATTGGATTGAAAATAGGGCAATCAAATAGCTTCTCAAAATAATATTGGAGGTTAACAAGATTCATATACTATGTTGAAAACCCTATTTTAACGAATTATTCATTGCGGAATTAATTACTGTTTGCTTAAAAGTATTTCATTTCAAATTTGTAGTTTTTCTTTGATAACTTCTTTGATAACTGACGATCATGCATAAAATTCTAATGTAACAGGCATCGCCTCTACAGCATTTTAAAGACTCTTTATAATAAACGTTAAATTGATTAGATAACAAACAGAGTAAATTTTAGTTTAATTACAGTATAAGAATTAACAATCTATAGTGTGCGTGTAACAATCTATAGTGTGTAACAATGCTCTTTTTTTTTTTTGTTTATCGTTAAGTATAATTTAAATTTTAGTTACAGTTAAAAAAAAAAATTTGAAAGTTTTTTTCCCATATTAAAAGGGTTTTAAGTACGTTTACAAAATAGTTTACTTTAAAAATTGATAATTAGCCTTTTTTGAAGAATATTTCCTAATATTATTGCTATCATTTTTCTTTCATTTAAGTCAATTGCGCCAAGTAACTTTGAAAACAGAGGGGGGGGGTTGTTTTTTTATTATACTGGAATTCTACTGTGAAAACATTAAAAAAAATATCAAAACAAATCTTCAATCAATTTTTTTTAAAAAGGGGGGGGGCAATAAATTTTCTCACAACTGACTTAAAATTTATAAAACTCGTATAAGATATATATCGTTTTAATAAGACATTTCCTGATATAGAAACATTGGTAAAATGTTTTAGAAAACACGTATCTACAAACGCGATAATAAGCTCAATATCATTCTGTGGTAGAATATTTCAAATTTTAGAAAAAACGTATAATGAAGATGAAAGATGCTTAGCTTCAGTAATTCGGAAATTTAAATTAAGCCTTAAAGAGAGCATAAAGAATCACTTAGAAGTACCACGAAGCCGTGCTAGCCGAATGGTCATAGTCGTAAATTCGTAGTCGGCGTTGTTGAGTCAGGGGTTTCAAGCCTAGAGCCACTGAAGAACTACTATGTAAAGGGGATGATATAAGTTTAATCTCTCGAGGCTCACGTTCTCCCATTGGAGTTTTGTGGAAGTTGGGAAAGGGAGGTGCTAATTCAAGTGTCGTTCTCATCTCTTGAACCATGGCTCAAAATCTTGCCTCTTACAACCATTGAGTGGCTTTCCAGTGTAACGTAAATTAAAGTCAAAGGTCGAATAGAAACACCAAAAAAGGCTATTTACAATGGTCTTCGTAATTTAAAACCATGGTCAGATGATGAAGCTGATACTTGAATCGGCCTCCCACTCTTCAAATGTCCACATCGCGCAAACGTAAAGACATTCATCCTCGACAGGTTTAATGCGCATCAGCTGGTCTTGTGGTTTGTGACGCTGATTGCTGTGCCGTAGGGCCAGGGTTCGAATCCCGGAGAAGGCATGGTTGTCTGTAAATGCATAGTGCCTTTGAGGCATGGGGTGCTCTAAATAGCCACCGAGCTGCAAGTCCTCTTATGAGGTTAGGAAAAGGGGAAGAGAGGTGGGAAGTCCCTAACCACCTCCAGGGTGTTCTTCCTCAAAATCGGGGTGGAACCAAGCCATCTCACCTATATAATACGTAAGCTACTGCTAACAACAGGCGTACATCGTAGCCCTATGCCACGATGAATTTGGTCAGACAGGTGACATTAAAAACAACATAGAAACAACAACAAGATGAATCCCTTGTAGCATGAATATTTCAATTCACGACCAACATAACCGCGAGCATGACTACTCAGTTATCGCGATCACATTTTATTTTAGATACAGGCGTATTGCGTTTGCAGTGCAAAATTACGATAAAAAAGACGTGCAGAAAATTATGCAACTAATAAATACTACTAAAATAGATCAATATATAACTGAGTTTCTTACATCTCTTTAAACGTCCTACGCATTATTCTTTGCGTTATTGTTCCACTCCGTCTTCTTTATTTGATCCTAACTGTTGACTGAAAACATTTACAACAATAGGCATAGACTCATAGTACGTCACTATTACAGACCATTACCCGGGGATTTCATTTTCATCAAGAATTCCAGCATAACATTTTCAGACCAAATAACTAACCTTGTCTATATAACTTAAAACATTGCTTATACTTTATAACCTCGAAAGACAAACGCTGACTGCTGAAATATTACTTCGTAGATCAGACAATTGTGACATTTTCTCTGTCATCCTTCGCACCTTTTTGTTTTTGTCAAAACTCTTGGGGTGACGGAATGTATGCTCCGGATTGAGTGCGCGACATGTGTGAAACGCATAATTTTATCGGAAGAATGAATGTTCTTTCGAATTCTCCGAATTTGTTTTAGAAGTTGCTTGACACGTGGCTCTGTGTTTCTGATGGAGATAATATTGAAGTAAAAGTACATGCCTTTAAGAAAACTTTTTGCCGAGACTTAGACAAAAGCAGGATGAAAATGTCTATTAGAGTCCTATATGCATCGTAGAGAGTGTATCAAATATGTAATATGCCAATAGAGAAGTGTTCGAAAAGAAATGTATCACAAATAACTGTAAAGAAAAAGAATATATTCCTTAAAAACTATTCTTTTTGTAAGATAAAGGTTCATTTGAAATTCTCAAGTTTTTTTTAATTTAAAACAATTATAAAATCCCCGTACACCACAAAGTATCACATTAGGCTCACAAAAGTAAGTATTAATCACGCTTTACAAAGGAAAGGAGGGGGGGGGATTGAGGTTATATATGAAGGATTACAAATATTTACAACAAATTCGCAGAACTTTTTTAAAGCACTTCTGGTGGAAAGAAGTTGGTGAAAATTCGGAGGCCAATTTATATTAAGTCCCTTGAAAGCCAGTCATTTGATCTTTCTCTCTCTCTGACATACTTGGAACACAGAAGGAGCACATTTTCCTCGTCACCAATATTACAACCACAGGAAGATGATAGAACTTAATTAAATTTGTTCAAGTAGCTTTTAAAGTTACTATGGCCAGAGAGAGAGAAATTGGGTTATTTTGTAATTAGTATAAAAATGATGACATGACAGTCTTTTATTAATGGTCGGGAAAAATTTCTTTGTTAAACTCCTTTTATTTGAAATGATATATTCTTTCTTTCATAATCTCCTCGTAAAATGATTTAGGAATATTAACAGCAATGTCAATTTTGATCTTGGTTGCAGCCTCTGCAAGCCAATCGGCATACTCATTTCCAAAAACGCCCGTGTGTCTGCGAACAAATGCAAAATCTATTGAGATGCTTTTATCTTTTAGGCTTTTAAGTTGTTTTTGGATCTCGACGATTGTGTTCTTAGATGAAGAAATATATGTATAAGAGAATCCAAGGAGGAAAGAGAATTGGTACAGATGAGATAGTCGATCTCAAGCTTACAACGCCTTTAGAAAAAGAGCAGACTACAACGTTAAAAAAGGAATCACATGAAAATAAATTTAGTACTTCGTGTCTTTAAAGCTTAGAAACACTGAATAAAGGTGAATTTTTTTCATTTGAATATATAAATGTGAGATTTATTTGACATTAAAATAAAAGAGATATATTTCTGCAATATTTTATATTGAAAAAAGTGTAGGGTTCTTGCAGAAATTATGTTTCTACTTGTGAAGTATTGAAGGCAAAGTATTTTATTAATATTGATGAAATTTTGTATCTTATAAAAGATTTTCATGTTTAGGTATTTTCCCTCTCATTTTTACGTAAAATGGAAAAACAGCTTTAAGCATATGGAAGAACTGAAAAGCCATATCAATTTACTATTTTTAATTTGTGTATAGAATGAGAACATTTTAAATTTATTTATAATAATTCCGATATTTGGAGAGAAATGCTAATTTTTTTCTCTAATAATATTTTATTAATTTACAAACCGACATAAAAATCCAAAAAGCAAAATAAAACAGATTCTGAAACAATAATGAGAATTTTATTTTAATCTCAAGATACTTAAGGATATTAAAAATTTTGTAACTTAGTGTTGTTTTCGAAATAAAAAGAAAATAAAGTTCTATAAGTCCTTTTGATATTTCTCCATATTAAAGGTTTTAAGCTAAATCATACAATATTACAGCATTGTATCATTTATGAAATAACCGCCTTGTTTACTGTTACTTATAAGTTTGCTGATGATTTTATCTTAATAGAAAGCATTTGATAAATTTTGTATATTTTGATATTCTGACAAATTCTAAGCAAAGTTTTTATCATTTCTGTTTCTAAAAGAGATATTTACTCATGCTTTTTTAGTTGCCATGGAGGCAAGTGGTCATGGTCGGGAACATGTGCTTGGTATTATTTCTATAAAGTCGTGGGCAAAATACTCTTTTAATTATTTGAATTCATGTTTACATTTTTTTTAAATTAGAAATATTTTAAGTATTTAGTCTTTCTAAAAATGAGCATGGTAGTTTTAATCAATCGTTTCGATTTTTGAGTGTAATCCTTTACTAAACAAGATTTTTGTACTCATTGAAGCGAAAATCTCATGTCCCTCAGTTCAAATACCTATAAGGCAGAAAATTTATAAAGAATAGCAAGTATAAACAAGAAGAAAGAACAACTTGTTCGCGCTTGCCTAAGTTCATTTAATGCTAACATGGATTTGAGATGTCGTTCTTAAATATCCCTCAATTCATAGTCAAGAGAAAACTAATTAAGAATGAATAACTGAATACATTATTGTTTATGTAATATGAGATTCGTACTCTTATTACAATTTGCAATTCAATCAATAATTATCAATATTTTATTTTAGTACGATTTGATATGTTAGACTCGGTGCCTTCAATGAATAGTAGTAAGTAGAAAAATTAATTTAAATAAAATAGAGAAATTATATTTACCTCTTCGAGACAAATAGTTATATGAAGTAAGTTCATTATTAAATTCATGAAGAAATAATTCTATTTTCCGTATAATCAAATAAAATACAAAATTCAAACAGAAGAAAAAATCCAGAGTTTCGAAATATAACTTACATATGGAATAAGTTTTTTTTAAAAAAGAATTATAAAATTATATATATATTTACTGTTTAATGGTACAGATAAATGAAAAACATCTAAAATGGGTAATGAAATAAAATGTACTATTTTGTTTCCAAATTGTTCTATTCCGTTTAGCATGCAAACTGAATGACTGATATGCAAACTGATGACTTTATCTGTATGTGTTTTGGTACTATTACAAAGAATTCATTCTATTTACCTCTCTAACAAGATAATATGAATTTAACAAAATAACGTTAAATATTATAATAGCTATGAGTTTTAATTTTTTAATTCGAACTGAATAGAAGTTTATGATTCCCATTGAATTTAAAATTAATATTGCTCGATTTCTATCACAGAAAAAAGAACACTTCATCTTCAATTAAGTGCATTAAAACTGAATACGAAATTAAGTTTTCTTAGTGCAGTTCAGCACGTGACTAATTGTATTATCATACAAAATCTTATTTTCTTGTTCAGCTGTACCATTCCTGCTCTCTTCTGCTGCATAAATGAGATGCGGATGAGAACATTATAAAGTAATATCACGGATAAAATTGCACGACCTGTCTAGCCTCGCGTTTTCAAATCTTTGGAATATCACTTTATTTTGACATTTGATTTATTTCCATAGTTTTACTGAAACTTTTTTAGGCAATTCAGCTTCTTGTGTAATATAATATTTTTTATTGCTTTTTCTGATTCCAATACTGAAAAAAATTATGCATATTTCCAGAAGGTTGGGTGAAAATTTACATGTTTTATATGTCTTTATTTTTTAAAAAAGGAATATAAAAGAAGAATGAAATTTTAAACAATTCTGCTTTATACATTTATAAATTTTACAGATTTAAAATCAAGCCTGATTTACGAGTAGAGAATAAAACTTTTACAGAAGTCAGTTTGTTAAAAAAAACAATGAACCCCGAATTTTCTTGAGGGGGATATAATTAATAGTACTTATAACGTATTAGCGGCCTTGACTTTCTATAGTTTCACTTAATTTGATGATAAAACTCTTAAGATATAGGTCTTCTACCTTTAAAGCTCGAGGACTATACCAATAAATCAGTGGACCACATAAATAAATTTATAATGATCCGCGTGCCACACGACTGTCAAAAAAATAATGTACTCAGGAAATTTAAAAAACAAAAGGAGCTTTGTTTTGCAAGACAACTGATTCTATGGGAAGAGATGGTGTTACAGATTTGTATACA
This sequence comes from Trichonephila clavata, assembly GCA_019973975.1. NCBI lineage: Eukaryota > Metazoa > Arthropoda > Arachnida > Araneae > Nephilidae > Trichonephila > Trichonephila clavata. The sequence continues at coordinate 285,507 of BMAO01038347.1, read as the reverse complement.
TATATACTAGCTGAAATGCCCGTTCTTCGCACGGGTTAAGTTTTAAAAACATAAATTCATCTATTATAGCAATTATAATATTTTTAGTGAGGGTAAAACCTGTATGAAAAAAGTAGTATAACCAAAAATTAAAAATATTTTTTTCAAACGAATGTTCACACTATAATTAATTTTAAACAAATTGCAGTTTGGCCTCAAAGTAAATAATAATTTACCAAAAACAATTTCAAAATAAGAGAGAAAATTAGAAAGCTGAAAAGAAAATAGATATGAATGAATGCAAATATAAATAAAAATTATTACAGAAAAAGTGATACCAGTAGTAAGTTTCTGCTATAGGAACTATATGTGAAATAATCTGCAATAGATGAATTGAAGGAAAAAATTAATGATGATAAACTGATTCACTAAATGCTATCATAAATAAGAAATATTAGAAAGCATTCAACTGAAAAAAAAATTATACATTATAGGCTTAGCTGGAAGACCGTTATCTACTGTTATCAAATTAGTGTTGCCAATGGGAAAAATAAAGTTTAGAAAAAACATTTCTTTACGACTATTTTTTGGAAAAACAAATGTAATTCCTTCCCAAAGAGTTAAAAAAACGAATAAATACAACCATAAATAAGTATATTTACTATAAAATGTGCTAAAATCCCCCCCCCCCAAACTGCTCGAAACGTTAATTTTCGCAAAGTTAAGACTTGACATGGATCTGATGACGTCATATCTCCATTTAGCTGAAAAATCGCTTAAAAATTGATTTTAAAAAAAAATCTAAAGCGAATTTCGAAAAAAACTCTTCGAGGTTTATAGCATAAGGACCTACAGCTTCTACGTGCCAAGTTTCACACTTCTGTGTTGCTTAATTTGGCCGGGAATAGCTGAAACACACACACACACAAATTCTTTCTTTTATATATTAGTATAGATATATATCGATTTCAAAAACGTTAAATAGAAGTCGAATTAAAATACTTTGAGGGTTAAAGATAAAAGTTCACTTTTTCTTCTTAAAACTTCTGAGATTTTATGCATAGTCAGATTTTTTTATAGTTAAAATTATTCAAGATACAATAAAAAAAATTTGAAAAATTCGTCATTTTAAGAAAATTTTATCTTAAATGGATATCAAGCACACCAATAAAATGTTTTAAATATCAAGAATTACAGAAAAAAGGTGTTATTTACGACAAAAAGAACACAAGGCAATTTTTCCTGAAATTGACTCAGATTCAAATGAAGGGCCACTAAAATGCCTACAGCGGGCCGCGGGATGAAGAATACTATTTTAATCCATCTCACTTAAAAATTTCAGAGGAATACTTAAAGCAATTGTTTGTCTGCTAATGTGATCTCAAAGATGTTCTTTTGGATTAAAGTCTGGAGATCGAGCTGGCCATTCCCTTCACTCCAAACCTTGATCTTCGAGATATTCATCAAGAAGCCCTGCTCGTTGAAGTCCAACATTATCATGTTTTCTTGCTCAACGTAAATGGGAATTTCTGTGTTTTTAATTAAAAGAAACACGTATAATATTTCGCCTTTTATAGAGGAGTTTATTATTAAAACGTTTGCTTATCATAGTATCAAACTGTGTCACTCCTCTTCCAGCACAATAATTTGAAATGAGTCGATGTAAATAAGTGTTCCTCCTCCTTTGGGCTGAAGGAATTTAACAGATATCTTGTGAAGGGGTTGTAATCTACAGGCGGCCTGGAACAGATCTTCGTTATATTGAAATTTTCGAATTCAATTTAATTCCAGAATCTTTAAGCTATATTACTAGACACATAAAGACAGTATCAAATTGTGTTAATCCTACTTTCATCCAGCCGTTTGCCTGCCATTTTAAAGAATCGGTATCTCCACTAAAATGTCAACAAGATCTTATTACCAATGATTAAAGCCACAAGAATAAAAAATTTCCCGCACTTTACTTCAGTGGGGAATTCGTATGCTATTTTTGTGTTTAATCACAGCATCCATCGACAGCTATTATTGTCCCTTTTAGAAAAATAGTAATGGATATAAATTGTTTCAAAAGATTTTACTGAAATTACTTATAATTATTGGCATAAGTCATATTCCCTATCACTATTTTCATTTTTTTGATGGATTGGATCAAAAGATCAGCTATAACTTAATTTTTGATGATCGGTGTATTTTGATTTAAACCAAAAATTATTGATAGTTGATTATAATTATTATAGTTAATTGTATTTTTAATGGCTGATTAATTTTTAAATGAGTCAGGGGTATTTTCTTAAGTAGTTGTATGGTTTCATGGTTCTTTGTTTGCAGCTCGCTATTTTTAAATTTCCTCATAAAAATTAACATTAACATTACAGTAAATCATACGATAACTAATTCAAACATAGAATTTTCAGATGAACGAATCTACTGAAGGGAGTTATACTAAAAGCGATTTGCTTTAAGTAACAACTCATTTATGCTTAAATCCCAGCTAAATTAAATTTTTAATTGCTATTAGCAAAATCAAATGATTAAACAAAAAATTTTATTTTTAAAAAAACTAATTTACATTAGATTTGCATTTTGCAAGACGTTTACCTTCCTTCTGTTTTAAAAAAAAGAAACGCTTTGATTACATAGAATAAATCATCTACAAACATTTGTTTCTATTCTTTTTGTGTAAGTATTAAGTTATTACAATAACTTTCTAATGTTAATTTTCAAATGCATGAAACACTGAAATCTGGTGATAATATAAAACTTTGTAGAGGCTAGTGGTGTTCCTATGATTAACTTCAAAGCGTTCGGGAACCTTATACCAGACTCCGGCAACATTAAGAACTAAACAGTTCTTTTTATTCAATTAAATGTACATACAAAGCTTTCAACATCAGAGACACAATGAAATATCGACATCTTTTTGGTGGAAGCAGAACGCATCCAATTATTAACCAATTGTTTAAAAAAAATCAGAAGAGGCAATTAAAAGGAAATGGTGGAAGCAAGTTGCAAATTACATTCTAAATCCAAAATTGGTATAAAAGGTATTCCTGAATTCGACCGACAAACTCTGAAGGGTGATAGTAGGCAGCATGGAGACGACAAATCAACAGAGAACATGAAGGTCATGGATCAAGTTTAGTATGGTGGTCGCAAACTATGGTGTGATGTATAGTGGAATGAAAAACACCAATAAGAGGTAAGAAATACATTTATGAGAAGAAAAACATGTGTTTACAATAGTAGCAATGCATCAGAGCTCGACGCCAGAAATGAAAACCTGATTGGTTTGAATGCATCCGACAATCCTTAGTCTATTGGTGTCAGCAGTGCTATGACCTACACGGCCGCAACTTCAAACGATTCCTGTGACAATCACTTATCGTTGTCTTTTTGATATCGAACTGAAATGCTTTGTTCGTATTGTAAACATGATTTACTTCTAATAAACGTACTTCTTACTTATTATTGCCCCTTTTCCTTCCACCCGACAACACACCTCTTCATAATTGTTCTTGCGAATTTACTCCGATAGTGGTTTGCGACCCAATGTTCTATGGTGGTTTGTCGTCTCCATGCTGCCTACTATAACTCTTCTGAATTTTTCTGTCGAATTTGGCAACACCCTGCCTGCTACCTTTGTGTGATAATATCTCCTAATCACATAAACGAAATGCAATAGTGCGTGCTTTTTAAATAAATGAAACTATTGTACGTACAATCTTGATTTATCTTATTCTAATTCTCATTTTGATTGTTTTTAAAAGGAATTTCATATAGAAATTAAACGATTCAATTCATTTCGATTTTTCATCCATTTGTATAAATTACCTTCGGAAAACCAACTTGGATTTGCTGAAGATTCCTCGATAGAACAGGAATGAATACAGACTATAAGGTTAAAATTAAGGTGATTCTCAAAAGTTAAGTATAAAAGGCAACTAAGAAATTATCTAAGTTTTAATAACAATGAAAAAATACACTCTGAGTTATCACTGAAAACTATGAATCCCTCCGGCACAAATTTGTTGTTACTTATCTCCTTGTCTAGCTTCTGCTAGACGAGAACTGTGAATTTATTCACCCTCAAAAAGTCCTAAACTAGCATAGGAAGACCTAGCACAAATTTATTTATATAAACCAAATTTTTTTCTATTTTGATTGTTTTGAATAAACTAAAAGCATGGGGCTATTGTATGAAAATAATGCTCTGTGTTTCAAACAACACCAGTCTTCATACGAATGCTCTCCTTGTTCATCATTCCCCTTACGTAATTTCATTTCTTGTGGGGGGAAAAAAATGTGTCCGTATATTTTTTTAAAAATATTTATCTTTTAATTATATCTTTATATTATATTTTCCCCTTAAGTTATCAAAGAAATAAAATTTTACACGTAAGAGCTGTATAGTTTTTTTTCAATATTGATTAATCAAATTATCAGATATATCGAAATCTGTGGCAATAAGTGATTCTTCAGAACATTAATCTCATTACAATGTCTATTCTGTGTTAAAAGAAATGACTTAGGTTTCAAATTTCAAATACTGAAACACATTGCCTTTTAGAAAATTCGAATCATTCCTACATTCAAAAAAAAAAAAAAAAATTCGAATAGTATAATTATCTTTTAGAACTTTGCTTTTTTTTAACACCGTAGCAATAGAATAACCTATGAATGAATCTTTTCAGCATATATTGTGGAATAATTTTTACAGCTCACATAAAAGAATCCCGTTAGATAAGAAACCATTTTTCTAAACGATCGAAGCAAGAAACAACTCAGCTCGGAACACCGTAATTTAAAGCAGGAAATCGAATTACCAATTCATTGTATCAAGACGTGAATAGCATCCATATTTGGTTTTAATAAAAAACAAACCGAGTAGAGGGAATTCATCGAAGTTTCTCAAACCAGAGTATTTTTCAAAAGCAAAAAGTCCGGAGGGTGAGAAAGGATTATTTAAATAAATATAATCAAAATAACTTTTGATATGCTACCTTGATAGAATTATCTTTCATGCTTTAATACTTTAGCTCTCTTAAAAGAATAGAGTAGTACAAAGAGTTATCAGTGTGTTGATCTATCAGGAAAAAAATCAAACTTTCTCAAATAATTTAGGATTTGCAAATATCTCTATGAAAGAATTCTTTTTTTTCACGACAATATAGTTATCCCTTCCCTCGAAGCGATGAAAGCCTGAGAGATTTTATTTCTTTATTTGTATGATTAAGCCTTTCAAAAATGAAAAATGAGTAAATAAATACTTTCAATGATTGGGTAAAATGTAACATTTATAACTTTTTCTTCTTAGAATATTTTTTATGTATAGATATTAGCATTTTGAAGTAAACTTCGAATTCAACATTCCTAAGTGCAAAAATTTTCGTAAAAAATTATTCGAATTTTAAAATTATTCCCAGTAACGAAATTTGAATATTTAAACCTTTCAAACTTTATTAACTTTTAAAAACATTTATGTTCAAAATATCCTGCTTCAAAATTTGATGTTTGAAATTTTTAATATTATTTCTTTTATATTAATATTTTAAATAATATTAATATTCTCAGATCTAACATCAGTTTTTAGTCGTCGTGTTCGATTATTTCAATGTTAAAAGACTTTTTTATGACAAACCTTGGCAGTTCTAATTAAGTTAAACTTATGTTTTTTTTTTTTTTTTATTTTATAGAGGTTTTTACAATGAAAGCAATGATTAATTATTTTTTGTGTCTGATATTTAGTATCAAAAATACAATAATAAACTTCTAAAATGTTGTAAATGTCGGTGGATTTTCATTATGCAGAAAATCGACATCGGCCCTGTCGTATGATTATATGGCAAGTAAAAGATCCCTAGAGTGTCTGTTTGGCTTGGGTGTTCTAAGAAAAATTGATTCCTAATACAAGGCTCGGATCATCAGAGCTCAGGTGCCTCACTCTAGGGAGGAAACTAGGCGTCGAAATTACTTGCGGTGATTGGTATCCGCCTATAGGGTGCCACACTAAAAAGAAATACCAGCTTCCGGGGAATGTACTGGATCTGCAATGGTAAAACACCAATCCACAGCCCATTAGAAATAAAAAAACTTCTAAAATTGTGATGGATCTATACGTGTCCTTCTATTGACCTCTGGGGAAATCTTTGGGCTATGAAAAACAACAACCCTTTTCTGAAGAAGAAACCGTGATATGCAGATCAAGTTTTTTTATATAGTTCAGGTTCGCTTGCTAAAAAAGTTAGTTATAGCTAGATAAAGTATGATATAAGTAGGAGAGATATACGGAAGAGTGTTAGGTAAGTCAGTGTGAGAGAAGAAAGTTAGGAAGTTGGAATTGTAAAGAGATTGAGGATTAATCATTAAAAGATTAGAAGACTACCTACAGTTCAGGTATTAGTCATATTTATAGTACGTTTTGATATGTAAATTATTAAACAGGTTTAGGTGACAATTTGTTACATATTTACAGTTAAATGTAACATTAAGGTAGAAAAAAGCGGGGAGGGGGGGGGGTTGCAAAATGCTGAACTTTAATTAGCGTTCTCAGTTAAATTTCTGTTTGATAAATTATCCTGAACCATTTTATGTAAACACACTCCTTATACTTTTCAGTGTTGTTGTTTTTAGGTACTGCATTGTGTGTGTATGACTTTAAAAATTTTCTTAAATCTTTTTTTTTTCTCTGATTATGAAGCTTAACTTAAATTTTTGAAATCAGCGCTTTAAATCATTAAACATTTAATCAAACAACAAGTTTCCTTGTCAATAATCAGTTATTTTTGTTTGTCCAGATCTGAATAAGTATATACAATTGCACTTAACTCTAATGGCTCATTTAAAATTACTTTTGTGCTAACATCGGTGTGATTTACCTTTCAACAATATGTATTTTTTTGTGGTACGCTCTTGATTCTCGCGATATTGATTTATAGAAATTCAAATACTATGGGCCGAAGCATATATTTTTAAAACCTAACATTCACTAAAACTCCACCAAAAATTATTTTAACACTTGAACATCCCAAATAATACTTCCATACGATTTGAATCAAATTTAGAATAATTAAAGGTTTGTAATGGCTATTGTTTTTTGATTTTATTCTTTTTTAATCCAATATCTAAGAATCAAAGGCCCAGTTTTTTTTATAAGCTATCTCTGATAAAATACAATCCGAGATTTTATTGTTATTTCACCACAAAAATGACATAAGACACATTACCATGCAATTTAAAACGAGAATGAAATTTAAATAATTAGAGGTTTCTTTCTTGGCTATTGTGGTCTCTTGATTTTAATTCAGAAGAACGGTTTTGGCGATCGTCCAAGGGTTTCTTCTAGCGTGGTAAATACGTTTGTAGGGATTAAAAGTTTTCAGCTTTTCCAAAGCAATGATGCGATGATAATCTGTAGTGATTTGTTAAGTATTATTCCTCAAGATAAATGCTTTCGTCGATGATAGGAATAACTTTGATAACGATTTTTTTCTTTGCCATGTATCACTTTTAAATTCCTAAATTTCACAAAAAAATTCTATAATTGTTTTTTTTCCCTTTTACTTCTGATCATTTTTAAATTTTTCGAATAAGCATTTTTTTTTTTTAATGAACAGATTTTCTAATCGAAATTATTATATGCAAGAAACTATCAGTTAAGCCTTATCCATCTTCGAATTTTTTCTATTCTATGTTTTCATGCCTTACCTATTTTCATCAATATGCTACATTCATTACAGTCACGTGATAAATATAATCATATATTTTCCGTTGAATTCAAAGCTCACATTAGATATAAATCCAAACATAACAATTGTTAAAGATATCCAAGTATTAAAGTTCTTCATTAAGTTTTTGAAAATAAAAAAAGAATAAAATATATCTTTGTTTCTTAAGAATCAAATATATTTGGTTTATCTATTATTGTGAACAAATATGTGTTTATAAAATAAATTCTCTGAGAAAAGCAAAAGTTGGCAACAGAGAAACGTGTGAATTGATTGTCTGGAAACATGGGATTACATTTGTCATGTATGACGTCCCATGAATTTACTTTATTATTAACACTTTGTTTTTATTAATTCTTAAAAAATGCCAAGAACTAAATAATTTTATGATGTCCCATAAAATTTAATTTCGAAAAAAGTCTAAAAAAAACAGTTAGTTTTTTCTTAAGTTTTGAGCGTACATGTATTTTCCGAAAGATAAATAATTTTTCAGTACTCACATTTTCATTCGTTTTTTTAAAGCCTACCTTAAGTTAAATAAAGTGAAATTATTTTGTGTTTAAATTTAACCACAGTTTTTTCTTTCTCCAGCAATATTCTGTTTTGCTTTCATTGAAACTATTTATCGCTCTCGAACAAAAAACATAAAAAGAATCATTAAAATTCCTTTTATAAAATTTTTCCCCTTCAAAATGAGAGTATTTTTAAACATTATAATTTAGCTTCACTTTCGAAAAGAACTCTAAAAATATCTCATTTCTTTGCATAAAATAGAGAAAAACGAATTCAAACAAATGTTTCACACTCTAAGGTTTCGTTCAAGCATAGCAAATGTGTGAAGAATATTGAACGTACAAAGAGAAAAAAATTCTAATGATTTTAAAACTTTCATTACTTTTACCACAATATTTTCTTCAAAAATAAACAAAAAATTCGAAGATGATTAAGAATAACAGAAAAAAAATGTGTTTCAAGAAAAGTAGATCAAGATCAAGAATTTTTCCACTTCTCAATATCGTTAAAAATGGGTTTATGACCGACTAATTACAACAAGTTATAAAACACTCAAAAACGTATCGAAAATACTAAAAAAAAAAAAAGAAAGAAAAAATATACACTATTCTCCATGTTTTTTTTCTTTCTGCCAAACGATAAAATACCTTTCTTGAACGGTTATTCGTTTTCTTTGTAGAGCGAACAAATCGTTTGTTCGGTTTTCGAGTCACTGTTCCGATTGGTTGAAGACGACCTGACGTCACAGGCGGAGAGAGAAAAGTTTTCTCTTTCCAGTCAATCTTTGCATCTTCCAGAAAGATATGAGCTTCTTGCAAGAGTGCTTGGTAAGAAGTGTTGTGGTTTAGTTTTTGATCCGTGGAAAAATGTTACTGTGGATACTACTGGCAAATTTTGTAACGAAAGGTAAAGCAATATTCTTTTTTGTATTCCAATAAGTGAAATTAAATGCTTTTTAAACATTATTTTAAATTATTGTTATTAAAACATTTTTAAAAATTTCTGCTTGAAATTTAGGTAAAAATAAACATTTTCATAGATAAATTTGTTCCAAAGATGAATAAATAATTGTATTTAAAATGGTAAAAAATGGCTATCTTAAAATATTATTTTGTAATAAATTCTTTATGTTTATAATTAAGAAATACTAATTACATTTTATAAAATGAAGAAAAACTTTTACTTTGAAAGCATATTTTAAAAAAATAAAGTCAACTTCATTCCAGAGAATGAAAATGCATATAATGCAAGGTATCAGATACAAACGTACACAATTTTTGTAATGTGTGTTACTTTAAATTTATGAAATCATTCTTAATTCAGTTTAATTATTTTTCATTCATTTATTTCAGTTGATCCTTTTTAAACTATTATTTCTATAATTTCGAATTTTTGCAAATTTCGATAGATTTATATTTGGAATTATGGAATATGGAATAATGCACGATGAAATAATGTCATTCAGTTTCCAACTAAATCTTCCGAAAATTGAACATAAAAAATGCCTTCATTAGTGAAAATTTAAGTGATTTTTAAATAATACAATAATTTTAATTGAATCATAAATTTCTAAGAAGACTAAAAACTGACGTGGAGCAGCAAAAATTACATTTGGAGAAATTTTTTTTATTTCATTGATGCCAATATTTGCAGTTATATATCAGAAACCTATTCATATTTTAATGCAAGAGTGATTTAAGAACTGCAAGTGTATTTATATTATTAAATATTAACGTGGAATAGAAAACATCAAAAATATTTAAAGTGTATTTATTCTCTGAGAATCATTTACAACCTTTCGAGCATTTCATAAATGAGAATATTAAAATCGAATTGTTCAACCAATTAATAAATTCTCAACTAAAATAAATTAAAATTTCCCTAGGTCTAACTACCACTCACACACACAAATAAACTTTTCTCTTCTAATTTATAATAGCATGCATATCATGCACAGGTGGATTATGTTGTTTTCGTTTATGTGTTATCCCACTCCTAAACAGCTTAAAGAGCATATACGCATAACTGCATATACGTTGCTACGAATACAGCAACATATCAGACGGTATAATATATGTATTAAAAGATAACAGATATATATTCATGAAAACGCATATAATACACCAATGCTTTCTGAGCTGAGGGATGTGTTCCTTAAACGTGCATTCAGCAGGTGATAAAAAAGGTGAGGGACAAATACAGAAAGATTGGAAGCCATTGCGATATGCGATTATCAGCAAAATAAGGGTAGTACGGAGATAAAAAAATATTTAGAATTAACTTGGCAATTTTTACCAGATGTTGAATTTTATATTCAGGTAATCTAAAAAAATGTTCAATGTTTGTCGTAATATATAGTTTATGAAAAATGAGTGTTTACAATTTTAGAATATTTGTTCTAACTAGAGTAAAAGCATTTTTCGATTTATTTTTTATTTTTATTTATTTGCATGCGAACAGAATGATTTTTAGTAGATCTTTGAATTCGTTCAATACTCTAAAAACTGTTAAATAGCTTTCCATTGAGGTTCTGATTTTAAAATTGTAGAATGCGAAGAATTGAATCTTTTACGAAATATAGAAAAATGTTATATAGGGAAGACATTAAAACATCGGAAGGATAGTCGATTAAAAATGGTGTGGGAAATTTAACCTCAAACATAGAAAGAAAAAAAATTGATTAAAAGTTCTAGTCTGCCTTCATTGTACGTCATACTCTGAAATAATCTTACAAAGAACACCAGTTCTCTAAAAACTTGAATCTTAGTAATATTCGTATTAATTCTTAAATATTCAAACATATAATAAAACTAATAAGAATAATAACAATATCTTAAAGCGTGTGAAATGTGCTACTTCTCATACTTTAAAGCACAAGGTCAGGCAAACTCGAATCTTCCTAAAAAAGAAATGAGTTGTTGGAAAATAAGTTTTAAAAAATGAGTCGTTTTAAGACTAAACGAGAATTTAGATGAAGTTAATCCAAACATATTGAATTTGAAAAGAAATATTAAAGAATGCAACGATCAATCAAAGATCTTCTATTATTTAATATTGATGAGATTCCATTTAAAACTACCTTCGCGTAATGTCAAAGAATAGAACACAATTCGGTGTTCTTTTTTTCTTTTCTTTTTTTCGGATTGCAAATAACTCCAGCATTATTGTTGTTTCCTGACTTCGCTATCATATAGATAACATATAATTTTATTATATTTTTCATTTCCAATTAGATGTGAATCTATCTTTTCCCGCATGAAACATGTTCCATTATTTTAAATTTTACATGCTGAAGCAAAGAGAGAACTGCGTATATATGGAATTTTTCTAAATTTGAAAGATGTAGTTTTACGAACACACTTATGTGTTACAACATTATGAATATATATGAAAATGTGGACATTTTTCTGTTAGAAAAAAATGCTTCGAGTTTGATTTAGGCTCTTCTTTAAAACACCAGGTGAAGAGAATCCTTCAGCAAACATAAGTTTAAGTCGTATTAAATGCCCTCAATAATCTCATTACAGGTAAATAAAACGCAATGAACATTGCAATCAGTGTATATTTTCCATATTCTACTATTAATTTACTATTAAAACTGCTTTTATTCTAAATCTGTATTCAAATTATAATATATATCTAAATTGGCAACTGAAATAAATTGTATAGTTCAAATAAACTCTAAGCCAGAGAGAACGAGTAAGCAAAATGTGCGTTAACTTAAGATGTTGTACATTATGTTGCTGTTCCTATTAGATTATACACTAAGTTTCTGAATACTAAAATAATTTTTAACTTGTGAATCGTAACTAAAATGTAACTATCGTTAAACTGCAAAGTATCTTCTTTAAATAGCTTATTAGGAGGTTGAACTTTTGTCCTGCTAGTTTGGAGATTAATGCGTCGTCTGGGGTTGAGAAGATTCCGGGTCAGGACAAAGTGTTTCAAAATCGCTGTAGCTTTCTAGTACATATTTATTAATTTATTCCAAGGTTTTTTTAAAATTTATTTGCTTATTTTAACTTAATCGTGTATTTTTCTACTTTTAAATGCATATTCGTAAATGTGATACAATCTGTAATAATGATTTCATGAATTTTTTAAAAACGATATTGTACATTTGTAAAGTTAATATAAGTACAGAATCAATAGCCTTCTAGAATAAAACCCGGCTCCCAAAGAATTTTTTTTTTCAAAACTCAATAACCAGTTTTGAGAATTCGTTCTCGAGGAAAATATTCATCGTTCATCTAAACAGCAACGGAACAAAATCTCTATTTTTTAAAAAAATATAACTGGATCTATGAATTAATAAAACGAAGATGTGAATACAAAATCTATCCCAGAAACAAATTTTAATAATTCGAAAATACTAAATCTAATCTTTAAAACTCGTTTGTTAATCAAAAAGCAAAATTTTTTTTAAAAAAATTAATAAAAGTTTATTTACAGTTAAAAATTTTAGAAATATACATTCCTTATTTTATTTTTAAAAAAATATCATTTCGTCTTTTAAAGATCTTTCTTTTTTGGCTATGCAATATCTAAATCTCCCAAAGCTGATTACTAAGCAATGAATTTCGATTTTACTCCTCTGTATTCGAATCTGTTCTTTTGGGTTTTATTTGCAGTTGATTTTCCAATCATTTGAAGTTGCCAGTCTTAAAAATGTTATGCCTTTTACAGAATCTCAGCAACTGTTAACCTAAATTTATACATTTTTTTCTTGCTACAAAAAGTTTCGCGCTCTGCTCATTTTCTTTTGCTGATATCTATAGCGGGAACCACTGCATAGCTCTTTTTTCACACCTCTAATCTAAGCCTGTTTTGTTGACCTTAACTTACTTGTATGCCACTTCATATTTTTAATATATAAGTTCTGATATTAAAAATATCTCATTAATACCTTTTTATAGGTTATTTTTCAAAACCAACAAGATCGAAAATCTAATATCTCCATATCTCGTAATATTTAAAATTGTCGAATAATTACAAAAATCCAAAATTCAAGCATTTTAACCATAGGCAATTGACTCTAAAACTTGTTAATAATGTAATTATGTAAAACGATAATTCGCATATAATGCCTGAATACTTTATCTGTTATCAAACAAATTTAACTAAGATCTTTAATCATATTGCTTATTGTGTAGTAAAGCATCATACTTTATTATTTTTATAGTTTTATTTATCCATTATATAATGCTCAATAAAAAATTTATTTCATAAATAAATTTTCAAATATGCAATTACGCATCGATTACTAACCACACGAATTGTACAATCTACAATGAAAAATTAACACTCTCATATCATTATACGGAAACGCAATTGAAAATTTTACACGGCCAATAAAATAAAAAGGAATAACAAAGAAAGGCCGTCTCTCTTGTTCTTGAGCTATAATTTTCAATGTTTGTTTTTCTTCTCACCGTCACTCGTTGAAACCTCTTTCCGCTTTTCCTATTAAGCTTCGTCAGACTTATCTTATTATTAAAGAATAAAGCTTAGCCACAATGTCTCTGTGAAGAACATTAATAGCCACTGTCTTTCAAAGAGTCTTAAGAGAAATGTAAAATATGTCCCATGATTCGGTAGTTGTTTCATAAAGTGAGAATATTAAATCCACATTTCAATTTTTCATGTTAACTTAAAAATTCGATTATAAAAGAAATGGGATGAGAATTATAGATTTCAATTTATTATTGATCGGAGTTTATTTAATATTTGGGGGGGGGGGAAGCTGACCATGCACTTCGAAAATTTTACGCAATACAAACATGACGAGATTGATGCTTGATTCAGCATCTAACTTCTTAAATTTCCGTATAATACCATATAAAATAGTTTCCTAGATAAATTGCTATCCTGAATTATTTTCAACTCTACTAATGTTTTATCTTAAACTTGAATTTTTGTCCCTCTAGAAATTCTTGACTGTAAAATATGGCTTAATATTTTGTTTTATAAGTCAATCAGATTATAAAACAGTGTTTTTTGCTAATACTGTATTATTTGTGTTTCTGGGTTATCTTTTAATTTAATGTAATTTCCCTGGTTTAATTGCTGAAGCTAAAGAGATGATCAGTTTTTTTTAAGTTTCTTATGATATCCTTTTTAGTTAATTGATAATTATTAGAAAAATATATTGTTTTATAGGTCATATCCTTGAAAGTCATTTTTTGACAAACAATAAAACAACTTTTAAAATAAGAATCCGTTATCGATAATCCAACTCCTAACTAATCCTAACTTCTATCCGTAACTCCTAATTAATCCTAACTATCCTAACTTCTATCCATAGCTCCTAATTAATCCTAACTCCTAACTATCATCTCTCCTAACTAACCATAAATATATTACTGCAATTCACGGTTAGTTTTTTAAGCCGCTTTTCAGCTGTGTGTGTGTGTTAACCTTTACTCCCTTGCTTCGCAGTATAGTCCGTGTTGTTGTATGGCAATACAAATTACTTTTAAACTATTAATATCTAAATTTTAGCTTAAGTTTTCCATTGAATTTAAAAACATCCTTATAGCTCTCTCCTCTAATAGGACAGAACTTAAATTTCTTAAGCGGAAATATATTTATCTTTTGCTACCCCGTAACAACCTCCCCCTTAGAAGTAGATTTCCTCAAAACCCTGTTCTTAGCAGATCTCTACTCAACAAAAGAAACATGCTTGCAGAATTTAAAAATTTAAAGTCTGTAGGTCTACTAATTCAATTCCAAAAACAGGAATTTTTTTATTTATATAACTTCCCGTTCTTTGAAAGTCTGTATATCTAGTAGTTTGGGAGATATCGTGATGAGTGAGAGGCTTTTTTCCTCTATGTATGCATATACAGTCGAACCTCCATATAACGAACCTCTATTTTACGAATTTCTCTACCTTATGAAATTTTTCCTGGAACCAGGAACATTTTACTATTTTCTTCGTAAAATAACCTTCAAAAAAGCCTAAACCTAAAAAAAAAATTCATTAATTTTATTTTAAAATTATTTTTTAAAGTTGAAATACGGTGCATTCCTGGACACTGTTTTTCCCCCCCCCCTTTTTTTCTATGCAGATTTCTTTTTGATGGGTAAGATACATAAAATTAATAGATATTAATTTTCAAAAAAGTGTGAATAATAACTTTTTAAAAATAATGTATGGTGTTTATGAATCTAAAATTTGTTTTAAGTGGTTTTATGGTATATTAAAAGATGAATCTCTATTTAACGAATTTTCCTTTTCCATTTTTTGAACTTTTTGGGGGGAATTAGCGACTTTGTTAAATGTAGGTCCAACTGTATATATATTCAATGATCTCTAATTCCCTATATATACCTATATATATAATAGCCTATAATATATACCTAAATATATATATATAGTCGGACCTCTATATAACGAAGTCGCTAAATCCCGAAAAAAGTTCATTATATGGAAAATTCATTATATAGAGGTTCCTCTTTCAATTTTCTTTATGAACCACATAAAAAAGATTTTAAATCCATAAACGCTAAAAATTGGGGGGGGGATTATTCACACCTTTTTGTAAAATAATATACATTTATTTTATATATCTTACCTATCAAAAAAAGAAAAGAAAGAAAGAAAAACTACAAGGAAAGTTTCTTGACACCTTTATCCCCTTCCTGAAGAATTAAATTTTTTTCCTTGATGCTCAAGCACTTACGTTTTGACATTTTCGAGCAACAAGAAACGAAGTTATCAGTAACGACTGATCAACACTACAAATGAATGGAGACTAGTTCAAGGACACGGGGACACGAGACAACTCCACTGAGGGTGAAAGGGGATATCGAAGATGTTTCTAGTGAACTGGACAATGCGGGTTAAAATTGCATTTCTTGGATGAAACGCCTAGAATTATATTGCTTTCTATGAATCAGACACTTAATAAAAACAGTTCAAGCTTTATGACCACCATAAAAGTGTTACAAGAGAGAATAACTTAAAATGTCCAGAAATACTTTAAAAATTGGAGGGGAAAAATTGAATCATAAGAGAAAAAGTTCGTTATACAGAGAATGTACTTTGCTATTGGGAGGTTATTTTACGAAGAAAATTGTAAAATGTTCTTGGTTTCAGGAAAAAGTTCACACTGTATAGAAAAATTCGCAATATAGAGGTTCGTAATGTGAAGGTTCAACTGTATATATATTGCAAATTGGTATCTAAATTAAACTTTCTCAACAAAAACTTTCCTTATATTTCGAAATTATGCTACAAATGAAAATATGTTAAAAGAAGAAATTTCAAGTCAGTGAGACAGATCTAAATACTTTTTTTATCCACACAAAATTGTAGAACTCCGTAAAAAATCAATGAAATAAAGAGAAAAAAAACCTTTTTTTTTTCATCCAAAATTTAAGCACTTTGACATAAATGTTTTTACTGATTGAAATCGATATTTAAAAAGCAATTTCTTCTGATGCCGTCTAGGTTCACTGATTTATTAATTGATCGTTAATTAACATGCACTTTAATGTAACATGAAGACACCTGAGGGTGAACCTCATAATTTTGAACTTCGATCAAGTTATGAGGACGAAACCTATGTCCTAGGTCCTCACGTTGGTGTAATATTAACAGCTTAATTGTCGTCCTCGCAATTTGATCGAGGCTCAAAATTACGATAGCTGTCTCCAGGTAGTCCTTGTGTTGCCTTAGAGTGTAATGCTAATAATCGGTCAATCATACAAGTTCAGTTTAAGAAGCATTTAAAAAATTGAATTACCAAACAGTCAACAGTCCATTCTTTTGCTGAACAAACAAATTTGAAGAGAGCAGGAAATACTGTAAAGTTTGACCTCTAGGAACTTAAAGATTCTCGGTACAGTTCAGCATTTCGCTCCATTGCTTTCGCTCAAGGTTAATAGCTTATTAATAAGTTGAAGTCGTATTTAAGAACAGCATACCCGCTTCCTTTCAGCTTTTGCTTTTTCCACGCCCCATGGACTTTCTACGTTTCTTGTCGTTTACCTAATCGGTGTGTGAAAAAAGATTCAGAGATAGGATGCACCACAAAAATGAATTTAATAAAAAAATGAAAAAAAATCGACGCCGAAACGGTATTTTTAATGGTTACAAATTTCTGAATACTGTATTTTCAGTTCCAGTTCATTTCTTTTTTTAAAAGGTAGATTTGTTGTTGATGGAAAATTATGTGATATTTGAAAGGTATTTTGTTTGCAGTATTTCGAATTTCAATGCTTGATAAATTTTATGTAGCAATTATAAAAATACTTAAGATATAGTAGGAAATCTAAAAAAGAATGATTAAAATGTGATTTTTTATGGATTAGTGATTAATAAGAAAAGAATAATCAAAATGGGAGGAAAAAGGAAATTTTTTTTTTTTTGCAATACTAAACTTTTGAAACTGATTTTTCAATTTCTTTTCCTTGCATTTTACTATGTGCAGCTCATAATAATAATATTTGATCCTTAGCTTTCTAAAATTTAAATGCACGCTGAAAATGATAACATTTTTTGAAATTTTAATGAATTTTTTTTTAAATTTTGACATTTAATGCGATAAAAATTAAAGAAAAAAAACATGTTTGGTTCTTTATTAATATAAACAGATGGGACACACATACAGGTATATTTATAAGATTAACAGAGAGATATTTAAGGAGGTAAAATCTGTATTTTCTTAGTAATAAAAGTTAATAAATAAAAAACCTAATTTGCTCCTTTTGTTAAAATATCAGTCTGGAATACATTTAAAATATTCATTCATAAAATACTGCCTTAGATACACTTTTTTCTAGTTTCTTCTTTATTTTACCTTATTGAACGCTTACGAGTATAGAAAAAGATAAAAGTTTTTCGATGAGGTCAAAACTTTGTTTATTTTTTTTTCTCAGTAATTATTACAACTAAGCACTGCAGACTAAATTCACAGTGATACAAAAATTTATTGATTATTTTTGGTTATCTCTATTTGTGTTTGACATATTTATAACATACATCATCGACTAGTTGTTCTAATTAACACGCAATTTTTAATTCACTTTTGAAAAATTCTTTAGATGTAATTAATAACTGCAAAAGACTTTCTTTACAGCAGGGATATTATTATTTTACTTAGCCTTAAAATTATTGTTTACGTTTCTTGATATTAATTTAAATAAATTTAATTAATTATCTGAACTGAATTTCTCTTTTGAAACATCAAAAGAGTAAGCTGTTCGGGAAATGCTTTCTTTTAAACTGGAGATAGTTCATAGCAATGTATATCAGATCATAGAGTATATCATTAAAAAATCGGTTTTCAAGAGTTAGCGTTGCAATTCGACGAATATTTGAGATTTACAGTGGATTGTATTGAGAAATCATCTAGATTGAGAAGATTTGGGATAGCATCGTTTGAATAGAAGCATAGAATAATAGCAGAAAAACAGATAAAAACATGTCTAATAATTTTTATAATAAAATGAATTATATATAGAAATAGGAAAGGATTTTATGTACTTAAAAAGTATTTTAATAGTTGAACAAGAATAAAAAACAAATACTATACGTAGAATTAAAACTCAATTATGTATCACTCATATATATACACATCCTTTTTTTTTCCTTTACTAGTATGACAGCCCCAAATGGGCCCTGGCCTTCCTCAGAATTTCACTCCTAGTTCTCATGTTCTTGGCTAGATTTTTCAATAGCTCTCAAGTCTTATTTCAGGCAGTCAATCCACCTATATGTTTTGATCTCTCTCTTTTACAGGAACTAGATGCCTTAGACAAGATCTTTTTAGTGACTCGATAGCAATCCAATTTCATTAGGTGCCCTGTCCATTTTAATCCTTTTTATTGCAATAAACTTAATAATTTCTGGATCTTTAAATAGCTCGTAATTTTCTCTCTGTGTTGGTTCTTCATATATTTCACCTTAAAGAAATACAAGTTGTAGGTATTAAATGAATTTAAATATAACTGTGGAGATGAATATAATTATAATTAATTTGAGTAGTATGTTTGCATTAATTCTTTTTTCATATCATTTTACTTGTTCCATCAAATGACTAAAGAGTTTAATTAAAGTAACAGTACAATTACTAAAAAAATAATTGACTTTGTGTTTCTTGGTTCCTAATCATAAAAAAGTGGGTACGGCATTTGAGTGTCAATTTGGGACATATTTGTAGTTATACTTTTCTTTCTGAACGCCTCAGGGTCTTATCTCCTTTGAAAATACTGGGATTAAAGCAAAACGCAGGGTTTTTTCTTTCTTTTCCTGTAGCGTTTATTCTTTTTGTAAAAAAGGATGAGAGGTTTACTGAGCTAATCCCCAATCAAAACTAAATTTTTTCTTCTATTCTTTACCTTTGGAGTTCCAGTTCTGGTGTCGACCTCGTCACTTGATTGTTGTTTAAAAAATTACGAATCCCGTCACCACTAGCTGTTGTGTAGCTTTGTAGTGCGACATTAATAAATAATTATTTAATATTTCTGCTCCCTCCTCTTCCATGTCTAGGACATGGATATGCAATAACAGTTGCTAACGTGCTACACTTGATTACCAGTAAATTACAAGTGTTGTTTGATATGGCACTTGTGGAAAAAAAATTATTTGAGTTTGTTTCTGTTTCTGAAGTTCCACACCACACGCACATTATTATGATAGAGTTTATTTTTTCATTGAACTATAAGAAGACCTTTTAAATGACCACCATATAATAAAACACGCTCCATTTGCGTTAGTTTTTAGTGACGCCTTTTTCTTGTTCTTAAAATTTGAGTTACCTCCCTATAAATAATTTTAGTGACAATATAACACGGACTGAGCATCTCTGAGTGTTCCATGAAATTATCTTCATTATAGATCTGTGCTTCCTTATAACACATAAAATATATTAAAAGAACAATATTTGAAACGCGATACATCTGAATACGTCATTAATGATCAATAGCAAACAATAGTACTGTATTCTTCTCTCAAAAGTATATCAATTTATTTCCTCATTTGCACTTCCGGTTCAGTTGCTTATTTTCTCCTTTAAAACCCGTATTTAGAATGTAAAGGAGTTCTGGATAAAATAAGGGTTATAAGTTGAAAACATTTCATCCGTCACTGGTTACTTTAAATGAGGGTTGATTTAATTTCGTAAAAAAATTGGGGGAAATCTCCTGCTCTAAATCACTTTCCTTACTTAAAACTGGACAAAGGCTCTTATTTTTAGCCGCATTTCATTAAAATGGGAAAAAACAATGACTGGATGATGTCATTAAGTTTAGGTCATTGTTTTCTACAACATTTGACGTGTGGTTTTGATCTTTTAAAGGATAATGACATCTGACATGCCTTACTGCCACTTTGACTTTTTAAGTGACAGTTACAGCTAATTTGATTTCTTGTTGTGTTGAGTTCGAATGCATTTAAAATACGTATATAGCTTGTTCGGATGGATTTTCCCTTTTCATTGTTTGGAGTATATTGAATGTATAAATATTGCTTATTTTTTATATATATTTATTGTTGCTATGTAGGTTGTACTTCTTGAAATTTCGATTGTTTTTATGTGAAATTTCCGAGCAATTAAATAAAAGTTTTCCATGTGGAAAAATTGTTCGTTGGGTCGGCAAAAAACAAATACAAAATTGTTTTTAGAAGATTGTTAAATGAAACGATTCTTCTATATTTGTAGTTTTACTATTAGAATAGCATCATGTTTATTGCAAAAACTATTTTTAACTTATTTTCCACACAAGTAAAAATAATTTAACGCGAATAGAATTTAGCTAAAAGACTTATTTTCTTTAATTAAACTTATTTGAAATTCATATTGAAGTTACCATAAAAAATTTGAAAGAAGTTTTATTCACAAATACTTGTAACTTAAATCTCTAAGAAACCAATAATTTTTATCAAATATTGGTAATATAAAATTAGAAATAACATGTCTTAATCCACTAAAGTAGTTCACACATCGAAGTGGTTTTTAAAAATTCAGATAAAAAATCTGCTATAATATATTTGATTTTTTATTTTACGCAATTTTAGTTAACTTAATTAACTTAATGGAACTGTATCGTGTTTTGTGTGTGTGTGGATAATATTTTTGAAAGCATATTCAGTAGTCTCAATATATATATATATATATAATTCAATTTTTATTTTTTAAAAAATGAGTAGTATTTCGGTGTCTTATGAAATCGGTGAATCAATCATTTATAACTCAAAAATAACCATCCAATTTGTGGTGTAAATTTTAAAAACAAAATTAATTTTTTCTCAAATATTCCTGTAGAAAGTTCAACTTACCCAAACCCTCATTCCTGTAAATGATATATTTTATTTTTTTCCTAATGGGGTTGCACATTGGTATTTTAACCTTTGCAGTCCTAGTTCATTCCCCAGGAGCTGGTATCACTTTTTAAAGTGGCACCATAAAGGCGATACCAATTGCCGCAAGTAATTTTGACACCCAGTTTGCTCCCCAGAGGGAGGCATCTGAGCTTTGATGATACGAACCTGTACTAGGATTTTTAATTTTGCCGTGAGCACTCTAGCCAAATAGACACTCTAGGAATCTTTTACATGCCGCATAATCACGCGACATGGCCGCTAGCGACTTTCTGCATCACGAAAATCCACCGACTTCGGCCGGGATCGAACCCGCAACCTTGAGTGCAGATGCCGAGTGACAAACCAACCACGCCATCCAGCTGGCATGATGTCTTTTATAAATCCTCAAACCGTATAAATAGAATGATAGATTGTTCGATTTTTCATACCCTTCATCAGATAAAAGAACGAATCTTTTTTTTTTTTTTACTGTAGGCAGTTTTAAAAAGATTTTTTAGAGGAAGATAAATGTTTATTTTACTATTTGTGAGATGCTTCGGTTCATCTCATAATCAGAGCGTTGAAATTCAAAGCGTTCAAATGATCAACATATTGTTGATAATCAACTCACAGCAACAATTTGTTTATAATTTAACTTGTTTTTAAACGACCAAGTCCGCTTTTATTTATTGTTTAGAATCAATCCCAATTTCAGTTTCAAAGCTGAGTTACAAATTTTAATGCAAGAATAATATCTTCCTCATCCGTAAATTCACATGACTGAACACATATCACATATCAGAAATAAACTTAAAGATAATGCCCATAAATTATTTCCCTTAATTTTGTGTAGATCTGTATTAAGCAGCATATTTAACTGCTTATATCTACACTACGATCCTCAGACCTGTCCCGACTCATGTCTCCTCTATTTGAGGACGTGCGGCAAAAAATCACGGAAATAACTTAGAAATAGTATAGAATTTCATATTAAGACAGATTCGCAACGTAGGATGGTTTATGAGAGAAGGGTTTGTATAAAACTATCCAACAAGTTGCAAAGCAAGCAATAAAGATCTTCCAGTAAATTGGTAGTTTAACCAATTTGCCTACTAATAAAATTGATAAATACACCCCCACTTTAAATACATATAGATTACGACGAATTTTAACTGATATTGAATTATTATAAATCACCACTTTCGCAAATTCGCGGTACTATATTTTTAAACTAAACTTTTCTTCACTTTGGAATTTTCTCGCGTTTTGGCAAAATTTCAAAAGTATTTTCCTTGTCTTTATTGATATCCAATCACGATCTTTCTTATCAGCACAAGTATTTTTAACATTATTTATCCTTTTTTTTTTTTTTTATTCTCTGATTTTTTCGCTGCATTTGGAATGACTAGACTTGCCCCGCCCATCTTGTTGGTCAATATTTTACAACTTTTTTTGATTTTATAAAGCTCTTCAATAATTAAATTCTGATATAATTTTATTAATTCAAAGTTCATTAATACATTTAAAAATTAGTTAATCATACAAAATTTTAAAATAACACTCGGTATTGGAACTGTTATCACAGCCATCTAAATTGTAGAGAATGAAGATTGGAGTCTGACAGGTCTAAGTGCTCGGCAAATATTCCCAATGATATTTCAAATATATTTAATCGTTTCATCTTTTTTTTTTTCAAATTGATTTACTCTGCTAAGAATACTAACTTTAAATGATAATTCTAAAATTTTGATTATTCAGATTCTACATACATATTTCTATTTTCTTAGTTAGGAAACAAAAAAATTGATAGTTCAATTTAGTTAGGAAAAGGATTAAAGAAATTCTTACAATTGATCCTATATAAGTTACTGTACATGCATAATCGTTAATAATATATTAATGTGTTCTTATTATTATTTAATTCTAAACAATAATGATTAAATCTTATTTTACACTAAAATTAGAGATTATAGCATCTTGGAGATTCATTTTGAACTAGATATCATCGTGAAAATTAGATTCATCAACTAGTTAATACTTCGCCGAAGTCCAGGCACTTATTGGCATTTAGAGTACTGTCTACTTTGCAAAATTTGTTGATAAGTATAACTAGCGGTTGGATCAAAGGCCATGAACATAATCTCAGAAGCTCTGTCGTTTTGTGGGAGTATCCGTTTAGAGTGTCTGTAAATATTTCAGATAAGTGAAATGATTATTTAAGTATGAGTTCCTCGTAATTTTTGAATAGGGACAGTTAGTCTATTAAGATCACTAACTTGGCCATTTGTTTTTTTAGTTATTTAATGGAGTTTTGTATCATTGAAACTACTTATACCTTAGGTTTGAGTCCTAAGCTCTCGAGTATGGGACCCTAGAAGTTTGAAAATCAAACCTGGGGAGTGGGGGACCTTGCAAAATGTCAATAAAGCTTCTTCAAGCAATATTACTAAAAATTATTGACTTCAAATCTCGATCTCGACATTGTTTCTCAAGTCTCATAAGACACTACCATGAAATTTATGCATCACTGAATTTTACAATGCGCTACGAAACAGACGTAAGGAAACACGATGAGTAACATAATTTGTTCAAAGAATTGCTTAAAATCGAACACTTCCTTCAAATTTAAATTCGACGAAAAACAAAAGCCAGAATAAAATTAGTAATTCAAGACATCAGTCTAACGTCCGATAAGGACTCTAACGGAAATTGGAAGCTTCATTATCTTTATATTCAGAGCATTTGAAAAACAATTTGAAAAACAGAAAACAATTATGGTCAATTTCCTTATCATTTAGAGTAAATAGCAGAATCTGATGAATAATGCACAGAAGGGTGCTCTCCTTATTGCTATTCACCATAAAAACACTATATGTTATAACTGTGGTGGAAAAGAATGCAGCGTGTGTTTTTGAGGATATTTGTTGTGTCCTAAGTGCACTTAACACCACGCAAAACTTTTGGTTTTGAATTGGTTTTACTTTTGCTTATCTTTCGTGACTCTAGGTAATTTTAAATCATATTCTCAACAGGTAGTTTTCGAGCAGCTTTACAATCAGAACGACAACTGAAACAGAAGAGAAATGTATTCAAAACATTCTCAAGACATTATATATATATCTCAACATTTTTTATATCTTACTTTCGATGCTTGGTACCCTTTACTTTTTAGGTATGATTTAATCTCGACAATCTATAAAAAATCCCTATATGTTCGAATCATTAATTAAATCTTCCCAGATAGATGTGTGTGTATGTGTTAAAACAAAAATAATCACAATACTGCGAATTTTGCACTCGTTTGGGGAAAACCGGCTTGTATCAACTTTTATTTTTGACTATAAGAATGACAAGATTCGCTGAAGCGAATACTATTCTCCTAACCAATCTATCTATCTTGTAAAAAGAAAATAATGACAATGAATAGGAAAGAGGATTATGCAATAAAAAATGGATAGCTATTAACGATGACATACATTTCTTCAAACTTATATGATAGGAAGAGTAATAAACAATTAGTATCTAGGGATAGGAAGCGATTTAAATAAACTTCCACACATATTCATAGTTAGAAAAAGCTCTTTTTTTTTGTAAACAAAATTTTTCAGTATATATGAACAATGGTTACTTTTGTTTTAATTTAAAAACCTCCTGATGTGTGTGGATAATGTTAAGTGAAATGCATCTCAACTTATTAGCAAGTCTTGTATTGTACATTATGGTACATAAGGAGTTTATTATTTCCGAAATGTGAAAGTGTTTATTAACGTCACACTATATAGCAATGAAAGGACTCTTGGCAACGGACCTCGTAATGATAAAGTGACGAAGACAGCACCTGAACTGGAACACCCTCTCTGAATTTCTACACCACCCCAACGAGAGGAATTTAAGCCTCGATAGACTTAGCGTGCATCTGCTTCTCTACACAGTAGGTCTTCAGAGACACAAGGGTTCGAACTCATGACATGCCAGCCACGATTCTGTGACCATGAACACTAGGCTACAAAATGAGAGAATGCTAAATAAGGCTTGATATTTAAGGAAGAATAATTTCTTTTATAATTCAAAAAATAATCCAAAGGAAGAATTAATTACCGTAATATCCGGCAGATAACGTGCACCGCCATATAACGCTCACCTATATTTTCAAACTGCAATTTTTAATTTTTAGGTATATTCGCCGTATAACACGCACCTCCTTTTTACGAAGAAACCTGAAATGTATGTGCACAATGCTCTTACCTTTTGGAGTCGTTTATTTGAGGTATTATCCCAAACTTTAGAAAAATTATATATTTCTAGACCTACAATTTCTTAAGTTCGTTAAGTATATCGTTTCTTTTTAATAAACAGTATTTCGATATATATAGAAGTCTACCATAATATATATAATCTATATATATATGTGTACCGTTTTTTTTTTCTGTTTTCATCATCTTTTTGTATTTAAAGCTTTTATTTTAAAACCCGGCGCATAACGCACACCTGTAAATTTCAGTCTTATTCTTTGAGTTCTTTTTTTAACTCTTGACAATCGTATTCAGTTAAATAAAAAATATGTGAAATTCTTACAAAATTACTTTCATCGTATGCGCGTGAATGTTCTTAATTATAACATATTGATTACAATGAGAAATGATTTAGATTCAAATTTCGAGTACAGCATCACCGTAAAAAGATCTGCTGTTTGAAAATCTAATTTTAAAAAGATTTTTTTTTTACTTTGTGTGTGTGCATACAAATGAAATTATCGTTCGGTCTCTGTAAACTAAAAATAATTTCACAACAATAATGCGGGGAAAAAAATCGTAAGCCATGAAAACTATTATTTTAGATTTATTAAGGAAAAAAATGTCTATAAAGTATTTCAAAGGAAAAACAACAATTTTAAATATATTCATAAATTTTGAATGCGTAATTAAATTAAAGATAGCCGTAATCTAGTTGAGAATATTTGTAAGATATATGAAGTCGAGGAAAGTATCGAAAACTTTCAAATCGAATACATACTTTTAGATAATCAAGACCATTCCCCGTAAAGCAGGATTCAAATTATTAAATTTTTATTAAACAATAGTCTTTGTTTAAAAATGAATTCAAAATCTGTACAAGTAATTGTTTTCAAAGAAAGAATCGAAATTTTAAAAATCAGGCCATCAAATATGCTAATAAACTATTCATTAATTATTGGCAGATAAATTTTTGTGTCCTACTTTATTTTAATAGTCATATACATTTTTTGTGATACTTTAAAAAAAAACAATCTGAGATACGATATTGTTGTGAATACAAATAAAAACACACAGTATTGTTCTAGAAGATTGATTGCTATTTCGGTAGATGACACTTTTCTGGTTCAAGTGCTTCTCGGATTCAAAATATATGTACCACCATTATTTTGAACCAAATAAAGAATATCTCAGATAAGCATTAAAAAACAGCTAATGGTTAAAACAGATAAGTAATTTTTTTTTCTTCTTTCAAAGAAACCTTTGCTTCAGGAGAATATTGAGAATATTTACATCTTTAATCAAATCAGAATTTTTTTAAAAATTATCATTAAATTATTCTAAATAAATTGTCATTAAACTAAAAAAAGATTGGTTTATAAATTATATCTAAATAAATTATCATTTAACTAATATTTGCTTATAAATTATGTCTAAATAAATTGTCATTAAATTAAAATTGGTTTATAAATTACGTCTAAATAAATTGTTTTTAAATTAAAATTATTTTATAAATCATGTTTAAAAAGACAAAACCACTGGACTTTTTATTTCATTACTTAAAATAACGTACAACTTTGTGATAGATTTTTGTCAGTACGAAATAATCACTTAAAAAATTTAGGTTTTGTACATATATCTATGCACAGGTTTCATTGTTCTTAAAATATACCTTTAAAAGGATATTTTTAAATTCTTGTTATTATTTTTTTAAAAAAGTATTGTATAAGAATATTTTAATCATTTATTGAGTTTTTACGCAATGCATTGAGATATAGATGCCCTAAATTGTTAAGAAAATGCTTCTTTCTAATTCCGAATTTCCGTTAAAAAAAAAAAAAACTGTACATTTGTTTAAAATGAATACATTTTATTTACATGTATTTATACATGCGCTTTTATTTAAAAAATAAATTCAATTTAAAATGTTTTATCAATTAGTGTATTGTGATTCATTCAGGACAGTGGCGCTCACAGGAATTTTTCAGGTTGGAGGGGGGGGGGGACGGTCAAAGGTAGAAAGTCCACCATTCTCGTATGCTCCAATACGCCGTCCAACATAGTCTTTTGATTTTGTCGATTTTAGGGAGCAAAAAACAGTAAAAATTAATTAACTCTGAATTAAATTTTATGTACTATATATATAGGACTAATCAATCGAAAAAAAATCAAGAGCTTTAGGGGGGTCTGGAAGGGGCGACCCTCTTTGTGTGCGCCACTGATTCAGGAGTATTTATGATGTAACTAACATGGTTGACATTAATATTGCTTAGGGAAATATTTTGAAATTATTTAACGATACATTGATTTTTGAACTGAAAAAAACTAAGGGTTTCACAGATTCTTCAAAATGTAAGAAAAAGTTACTATGTTTATTGTGTTTCATTAAGTTAGAAAATCGGATAAAAAACAGGGCTATAACATAAACTAGATAAAAGGACCCACATTTGGCAAATTTGCTCCTTCCTTAAAAATTTCCGAGAAAACATTATCGAAGAAAAAAAAATTCCTTTTCGTTTTCCAGACGTAATTGCTTCTAACCGGTGCTAATAAATCTAAAATTAGGACAGTGTTTCACGGCACTGAAGAAGAAAACCACTCCGGGTCAACTTAATTCTTAGATGTTTTTGAAGGTTACGAGTTTCAACGTCTCTTTTCAGGAGGGTACAGAAAACTCGAAGTTAACATCTTGAAGTGATGCGACGAAACAATCTTTTTAATATGGAGAACTAAGTTACACTTAATGTGTGCATCAGATCAATTATTTATAAACACGTCGAAAATAAAAATTGCTTTTAATTTTGTTGTACAACAAATTTAAGAAACTAGTATTGTGTTACCTACATATTTTAAAGAAACTATTAAAAATGTATTATATAATTATAAAGCTTCAAGTCGCTATCCTTCAACCGGGTATAAAAATATCATTATTCAATCTTTTTTAGGATATAAATTATAAAAATGTTGCTTCAGTTTAGTAAAAGATTAATACTTTTATCCAAAAGAATATATTTTTGTATCAAGAAAAAAATACTCTTTGAAAAAGGCTTACTTAGAAAAAAAAAAGAATATTTTAAATTAGTGTGTTTGTTCTTGTACACTAAGAGACGTTAATCATCTACCACTTCTGATTCAATTCCGTATAGCTTTGAATACTCTAAAAAAATGATTAAATGTTTTTCTTCTTTTTTTACAAAATGTAATATGAAAGAACTTTTAACAGTTTTACAATGTTACGATTTTTAAAGGAAAGCACATGATATTTCTATATATAAGTTTACCATAGAGTAAATTGTAATATGTGTATATTACTGAAAGGGAGGCTTCTAAAATAAATAAATAACTTCTAAGATAAAACAGTTTTCTTTGCTATCATAAAGACTAACAACTCTTTTTTTTTTAATTCGATGTTTGCAAGTTGTTTTTTTAATTATTTCATCGCTTAATATGTTAACGGAATCAAATATAAAACCCGGACATATTGCTCAATATAGTTCAAAAACACAAAACGTTATTTAATGTATGTAATATAATTTAATAATTTTTAATGAAAATTAAAATGTGTCTGGTGAGTTTTTTAATAGCTTAAGAATTTATGACTATATTCAAAAATTTTGAACTTCTTTTGGTCTTATTATAATTTAAATTTATTCAATTTATGAGTTCGAAACAAGAGAGAAAGTAATTAAAGAACTGAGCCCTATTCCAAAGTACTGGAACAAGAAGGAAAATTTTAGTTGCTACGAAATATATACATTTTTTAAGATGAAGAAAATTCGCTTTTTTAACACACAATCACGCAATTAAACACGCAATCACACATTTTTTTTCATATTGTAACTGCAAAATGTTCCCAAAAACAGTAAAAGAAAAAAAAAGTTAAAAAAAGAAAGGGAAACAAGTTAAATTACAGAAACATTTAGGAGAAAAATTCACTTTCAAAACAATTCAAATATATTATTCATTTTCAGTTTGAATAGAAGAATATTAAGAAACACACACACACACACATAGTCTTCTAAGACAATAATATAATAATATTTTAAGTACTTCTTTTTAATAATAACAGCGTGTTAAGAAATACCATTTTTATGTTCAGTGTATTGAATGCAGTATGTGTGTGTGTCAATGAGAAGATCCCAATAAAATATTCACGAAGTATATTGTTAAAATTCAGACAAAAGACTATTATCCTAAATTCTCAGAATGGTGGCTTCTTAATATATTGTTTTGTTTATTGCCAGTACGCTCTATTGTAAAGTGTTTATAGAATATTAAATATTAAAAAAGCTTTTATACATCTATAAAACTTATCTTTACCGATATTTGTGCTTAACAAAAATATTTTGATAAGTGTTGCAAATTATAACATTGTGGAATCAGACGTGGGAAATAATTTACGATAATTCTAAGTAAGCGTTCTTTTAAGAATAAGTAAGCAATATTTTTAAATAAAATAATTAATTGTGAAACTAAATAATGTGATCACATTTTATATATAAAATTGATATTTACCCTCTGAATTTAAAAGTGTCAGACGAGAACTTTCTTAGACGTTAATTCCAAGAATATGTATTTCAATAATATACATATAAACACATAACGGTAAAAAAACTGGTTTGATTTCGAAGAATATGGATAATTATAGATCAGAGGGTTATTCCATCTTTTTTCAAGCGGGCCACATACATAAGATTTCATAAGAAAAAGATAATATATAAAGAGTATACTTCACATTGTTCAAAAAGTTTCGCTATAAATTTTTTTTTTTGAAGATAAGAGTAGATATGTACTTATTTAATTTAAAAATAGAATGTTACACAAAATTTGTTTGATGCTAAAAAAATAATAAAGAAAGAAGCAAATATGACATTTATGTATATGTGTGTGTGGGCTTATTTTTAATTGCTCAAAATAGGCTTCGTTTTCATAACTCAGTACTTCAAATTATATCATTACGAATCCGTTTGAATTTCACCATTTTTCCTGGCAGAATTGCGAATAAAAATTATGTCTGAACCTTGCGAACGTTCTAATTTGACCCATTATATCTTATTTTCATAACATTTTCAGAATTTTTGGATATGATAAAAACTTCAAAAATATTCAATAATTATTAGAATTCTACATCATTCACAGTATCATGAATTTTCTAGCAAAGGGGAAATCGTTAAGAAGCAATTGCTAAAACGGCGAGTATACTCTTAATATGACCCAATGCCATGCAACCAGAACCACAGCACCTTTTTACTCACTTTATAACGAGATAACTTACACTAAATATTTATCCTAAAGACAATGTAGAACACCAAAACAATCGTTAGTTTTCACACTTCACAATGAGTAATTTGCACAGATTTTTAAAAAGTGTGAGCAGTGTTTCGATCTTCCTTACTGTCATGTCTACATTTTTTCCTTCTATAGACTATTTTAACTCCTTATTTCTCTTTCAGTTGTTGATGGCTTATTTTAGAACATTGTGCTGCATCACATCATTTGTGTGTGTTCACAGTGACTGATTTGAATCCTCGCACAAATTACTAGCGCTTTTGTACCTACCTGTTGTCAACAATATTCTTCTCTGATATGCTTCTGACCAATCATCAACTAGATAAGACAAAATATCCTCATAAATTATTCGCTTCCTTTAATTTTCATTTCAATGTAAAAGTGGCTCCTGCTTTGTCAGAGATTTACTGAATGAGACTTAATAGTCCAGAGAATTTTGGTCATTATTTTCACTTAATCTTTCCGTTCTTAATAGCTCAGTTGTTAGTGTCTTTGCACATCTTATCGAGCATCAGGAAATCTTGTAAAAACTTCTAAACACTTTTTTTATTCGATTATTTATAACCGTAAGGAAAACTCTGAATAATCTCAAATGTTTTATATTGATAGCTTTTCCCAATTTAAAACATTTCATAGTTAGTAGTTCCATCAAGAACTTGTTACGTTCTATTTTTTGGTTTGGTTTGTTTCGGTATTTAATGAGATCATTTAGATATATAAATAATCACACGTTTATTAAAAACGCAATATATGTATATACTGTGATCAGAGTTCAATACTTTTTCTTCATTAATTTAAAATTCAGGATTAAAATGATGGTGCTAAAACGATTAGAATTTCTTAAGAATAAAGTTGCAAGATCTAAATTGTGAAGGTAATTTTTTCTGAGTTAAAAAGCGTCTTAAGCATAAAAGTTGAAAAATCGTTATCTTTAAAACAATCCTAGGCATATCTGTATTCAGGCGTTGCACAGGAGTTGAATGGGGTTTTTTTTTTAAGTATAAGTTTTCTTCGCGCAAGATAAAACAAATTGACTTCACTCATTGAAAATTGGGCAGCTCGAAAACTTTCAGTTTTACGATGTAAAATTTCAATTATCCTTTTAACATAAAATATTTTCAATCAGTTCACAGATTTATAATTACGCGAAGAAATTGTGAACCACAATGATTACATATCAAAATATTTTGGTTACCTAACATGCCAAAAAGAAAATCAGTTTTAAAAAATGCATAATTTGGAGACTTTGAGACAAAAATGGAAGTCTTGCAATAAATCATCTTTAAGTTCCGAATAATTTTATTCCACTATCACCCATTTCCTGTATTCTTTATTACACAGAAACCAAAGTAACATTCTGACAGGTAAAAAACACTCGAGACCTTGTTGAATGTTTCTTCGAACCAAAATGAACTTTTAAGAAAATTTATCATTAAACTATTTTTTAAATAAAAAATTGCTTTAATTACTGGTAAAAGCGGGTACAAACGCGAGCATTACAAATTGTTCATATTCTACTTCAGAGAAATGTGTTACAGTTCCATTTTTTCCCCTCAAGTTTTTAATTATGTTAGCAAAATTGCTTGTCTATATGAAGATTATTGGATTAATATAAATATTAAATAAAAATATATAGTTCACAAAAACCAATAACGTAACACTCCATTGTGTGACTTCGATTATCGTTAGTACGTAAGGTATTTATGACACATTGCACAGTATAATTAATATATCCGAATAATTAACCAAAGTATGGCATTGAAAAACCCTGAACTATAAAACGTATTGTATGGTATTTTCTTACAAGAACAAGAATTTAAGATAGTACGGAAATTTACCTTTAAGTGTTTTAACCTTGACATGCTTTTTTTCTTCACCAACGCTTCTTTTGAAAACTTGATCAATAACTTCAAGTGTAATACTTCTAATTTCCGATCATTTTCAAATGGTATCACCTGTTCGCTGTCAGACAAGGCGTGAAATCGATTACTTTCTCAAAACAAAAACCTCCGCATTTTTAAAACTGATTGTGTAAGACCTCCTAAGAAATGCATCGGAATTATTTTGTGCAGTTATTCCATTGAAATTGGCGCCATATTGTGTTCCTTTGTACTATCCAATGTGACCTTTGATGGAATAATAGAATATGGAGTATAAAACATACTATATTTATAGGAAAGCAAGTCAAGGTTACAATATACTGTTTGACTCTAGAATTGTTAATATTTTAACGAAAAAACAGAGGCTTCTTTGGCTGATGTTCAAGAACTCAAGTTTGAAACACATATTCTGTTTGAAAAGAATTTCAATGTTAATATATTCTCCCAAGGCTGTCAGATATTTGGAACCATCTAAAAAATCTTTTGTATAATCTCTTCTTAAAATTTTTAAAAAATTCAGCTGAAATGTTTTTTTTTAACTATAAAGGTTAGAAATAAATTTTTCTCTTTAACGGTGTAAAAACCAAATAATGCGTGACAAAAAGAAATTGACAAAAGCAGTACAATAAGATGTTGCATATTACCTTTACACTGTGAATAATGTTACGTCTAAATATATTAATATTTAGATGTTTATCAATCTAAAAACAATGTTCAGAGTTTTGATCTTCTTCATTAATATTCGGTGAAAAGATTGAAAGAAAAGCAAAAATAGTTTTGCGAATGCGAAATACGAATACTGATGAATGAATTCAACTATTTGGCATATTGAAACTCTTTCAATTTAATTCTTACAAATCTGTGCTTTATGATTCTTTAAAAATGATTACAGGTAAGCTTAAAATTTCCGGATGTCGTAATAGTCTATTCTGATCTTCTTAATTTAAAAGTCTGATCTTTATTCCAAAAATCTCTCTCTTACCTGCTTTACTTCGAAGATCTAGTTTGATACTTCTTAGACCTATTTTAAAATTTTTTTTTATTTTTCAGGTCGTCACTCGTAATAATATTACAGTTTCAATGACTTTTTTACCTGACTGATGCTTTTAACATCTAAGTAGGATTGGATTGGAAATTAAAGAATTTTATTATTAATTTACCTTAGAAAATTAATTATTGTTAGTTAATGTCGAATACATCTGACTGAAATATTTCGAATGCGACTTTATTAGATTATAGGCATATTCTAATATTACTTTTAAGATTAAAAAGTCTCAGATACGGTAAATGCCTAGACTCTCTTATATATTTCAGTATTTTTTTTTTTTTTTTTTTGCAAAGTTTTGTGGGTGTTTTTTAAATATAGTCGTTATAAGGATTATTCTGCTACGTATAAGGGGAAAAAAATTTGAAAACTCGAGAAATAAGAGTCATACAGCCGTCTTGTTCTCTGTGAAACAATGTATAAAAATAATAAATATATTTATAGAAAATTCTTATTTCAACTAATCTAAAGATATTTTTCAAAAAATTCCTCTTATTTTGAGAGAGAGATAGAAAATTCATAATGCATTTTGTGTCTAATGTATGATTTATCTCTCTCTATCTCGTGGATTCGTTTAAAAAATTATCTGATTTTAAAATAAGCTTTTTAATTTGAAAAGGAAATCTTATGCAAAAAAATACAAATAACTAAAATTAATAAAGTTTAACAACTTCATAAATTTGATATCATTAAAAAACAAAACAGTTTTACTTATCAGAATCGTGTCTACAGTCAGACACTTTTCTGAATTTCATCGTGCATGTTCTGTAATTAATATAAATATAACGCATTATAATATATCTATGATGTATGATTGATCTTCTAGTGTTGTTACTGTATGTTCTCTGAACTAAGAAATGATCGCACAAACCCAATTTCATGTGTTAACGAAGTAAAAATTCATTATAACATTACTAGATCGCATATTTGAGAATTAACCATGAAAGCCGACAAATTACATACATTTTTAAAAAGATTGTTATAATTAAAACAGAATAAAAATACAATGCATCGCGAAAGAAAATATTAAACAAATATGCATTCTTGTAAAAGGTTGTCAAACGACAGGATTAGAAAAACCTGCTTCAACAGTTCAAGAAATGCTATGAAAAAAATTGTTAACTTAAGTGTCAAATTTTGAATACAAATGCCATGGGCAATCGTAAGATGGCAGCCTGTCGACATAATAACTGATGGCACGCTGCTGAGTATTTAGCTCAAAGTAGAAAATTGATTTGCATTCTGGCTAAGTATTCTTGTTGAAGGTTGGAAGTTTTTTATGCTTGCTTTTTTTCCGGATTGCTGTATGTTTCCGAATATAAACCGATTTGAACTTAAGCAGAGAGTGGGTCTTTTCTTTACAAATTCATTCAAAATTCGAAACCCGTACTTAAGGTATCCGACAACCCTAAAATTGTGAATTTTGCCAAAACTGACATTTTTAATGATTTTATTTTATAGACCCATCTTATTAACTTTATAAAAAAAAAACAAGTTTATTATTTTCCATTCACTAGAACAAAAACTACAAGTGTTTTAGTAAAAGCAGATGTCATTACTTTAAGCAAGATGTCATACTTTAAAACGCGTTTTACTCGAAATGTGTTTTTTTTAAATGCTCAAACGGGACAGCGATTGCTAAAAAAGTTTTGAAATAATTAACTGAAATTTTTTGTGTATGTTCTGTATAATAGTAGAAGTGTTTTAACCTTCAGATTTATCAATCACTGTTTTATTACAAAATTTACAGTCCCTTATGTAATATAATCACTGTTTTTTTAAGCAATTTCATATAATAACTAAGATAAAGTGCTCTAGTTTTTGTAAAAATTAAAATATCTCTTATCCTGAAGGTCATTTTAAAAATGAATAACATAGCAACACATCAGAATTGAAAAATTGAATTTTTGTTCATAAACTTTTGGTACAGAATGGGTCACGTTTATGTTATTTTTTGTAAATTTTACCAATTTTTTACCTTTTTTTATCTTTTTAATTTTAGCATATTTTTCTTAAAATGTACCAAACAAATTTAAAAACCACAAAAAAATCCCCATATCTCCATTTTTTTAAAAAAATTTTTTGTCGTAAGTAATCGGATGCCTTACGCCTAATTTTTAAAAGAAAGTTCCTGTAAATTTCAAACATGTCGCCATTATGGAGGAAATAATAGATGGGATATTTTCTAATCAAATTGCTGTGTAAAGTAAAATGCCAACATGGTAGTTTTATATCTAAAAATTTTATATAAAGCTGTGACATTTTTTTTATTATTATTTACGTTTTTTACATTGTACAATATCTGTGTTAGTCTTATTTTCTGAGCTATTTTTTTTTTTTTTTTTTACTTGGAAAATGAGTGGGAAGAAAACTTTGTATGAGATACATGATCGTCGACTGACGTTTCACACTCTGAAGGAAAAACTCGCTGCATGATCATATGCATTCAAACGTCCCAATGAATAAATGGGAATATTATAAACTGTTCGGAAACTTAGTTGTTGAGACTGACTTTGAAGGACTTAAGTGGCATTTTGTTTTAGAATAAGTTTATTTCAAAAGATCCATAAAGTTAAAAGATTAAAATCTCTTACGCATGGCTAACAAATTTTTTTTTTTAAGGAAGGGGGAAAAAAACACGTTTTTTCTAAACTACGTTTTTATCGAGATGAGCAGATCTGTTTTCAAAAACACCGAGCCCTTACTTTCACTTAAAAAATTTTCTAAAATTTATCAGCTTACGCACGGAAATATATAATTGGCTGTTTAACTGAAGATATTTTTAAAATATGCATTTCAGCTGAGTTCTATCAACGGTTCATAAATTTGTATCATCATTTTTCATTTATGAACTTTATTTTTTCAAATAAACAATAATTATTGAGACGAAGCACTGAAAATAGATAAAAAATTAGGACACAGAAAAATAAATACACATTAAAATTAATTAGTTTAAAACTTTTAAGACCCCTTAAAAAAATTTTGCACATGATCTTGCATAACTTGTTTATAAAATTCTAAAGAGGTTACAAAACAGTATTTGAAGGATGTAGAGTTCCCAATAAAAATCAATTCCCTCTTCATAGAAACACAAGAAAAGACTATCTTATAAAATACGAAAAAAAATAGCTTATGAAATATGAAAATTGTCACTATAAATATTTAGTTTATTAAAATTGCTCAATAAAATTCATGTGAGATGAAAATAAACTGCTCACTCAAGATCATGCAAATATCCTTACGATTCTCAATTTTATGTTATTCTTTATAATTGCAGCACAATTCCATCTTTAATGATCGTTAATTGTAGTCTTCGTCTCTAAACACAGAACAAAAAGTCAATTATTTACATCAATCATTATATTCTACGAATTTGAGTTCCGTTTTTATGTAAAAAGTAAGTATCTGGTAAATAGAGTATAGATGGCAGTCAGTCACAGATCGCTAGCTGTAAAAAGAAATCTTTTCTTTGTGATCATTGGGAAAACGGAAGGCAGTCACTCGGGTTTCGCTTTAAGCGGTGTTTTTTCATTATATTTTTGGTTATTCGTTCACGAGTGAGAAAAGTAGACAGTAGGGCATGAACGGAAGTCACCTGGAACCAAGCGGTGGAGCGGCATTAATGTTCCCAGACTGATGGACTGATAAAAGAGTATTCTTAATAGCGCTCATGTTTTCTCTCTATTCTTCTCATGAACGCAACCTTAATTACGAAAACATTTTTAGCTTTTTTTAAATATAGGATTTGAATGGTCAGTTTCTGTTTTGATCAAACTTCAATGAAAAATATCTTATAAGACATCTTACCTTATATCTTATAAGAATTATCTAAGCCACGTATAATGCTTAATCCTTAAAGTACAATATACTAGCTTGTACACCCGTTCTTCTCACGGGTGAATTGAAAAATTAAACTATACAGATTGTGAAGGATAAAGAAGTTTTTAAAAAGTTAATTTTACGTGAATTGCAAATTAAATTTTAAAAAAAATACTTTGTGCATATCTCAGTTGAACAAAAAAACCATATTTGTAAAATTGTAAGTCTGAAGGTCTAAGCTGATAAAAAGAATTTTTTTTTTATTTATATCAACCCGTAACTCTCTTGTAGATCGATTTTTGAAAACACCTTCCTAAGCTGATCTCTGGTCAGCAAAAGTAACACATTGTTACAAATTTTGTGTAATGAACGCTTAAATAGTGTAAATAATTTATATCTGGATGTGTAATACGTTAATATTACTTTCTGTTGTATTTATTTTATGTTAAAATTATAATATTTGCAAGCAACGCCGTTCCTTACTTTATAATGGCGATTTAATTGAAGCATAGCGAAATGTTGGAGATAGAGCCAAGTTTGGATCATTTTTAGAGACTTGGCGATTGATTGCACGGTGCAGAAGTTGATATGCTGTAGCGCCACCTGATGGGGAGCTGCAACAAAAAGAATAGCACAAAAATCTTCTCCACAAAAAAATACATATGCATGCCAATTTTAATAGTGATTGGTTGAGCAGTGTTGGAGTGAAGCGATTTCATCTTACAAACATCCATTTTTATATATATAGATATTAAATAAATTCACAATTTCCATTTTAATACGAAATGAATTATATAAAATTAGAGGAAATATTAAGCAAATTGTTAATAAACTGTGTATTTTACTTATAATGCTGTAAATTGCTCAACAATGAGACCGGAATATATTACATTGATATCAGACGGGTTTTTGCATTTCTTAATAAGTGTTTCCCTTCTTTAACATTGAGGTTAAATATCCTTAAATTATTTATTTTCATTTGATTGTCTTTTAAAGCTCCTGTACGCTTTACATGAACAGTGACATCTTAAGACTTCTTGAGGCAATGCACCCCTATGCTAAAGTAAGCCCGCCCCATCTGCGACCCTCTGAAAAAGACAGTAGGGTAACCCGTAACAAATAAATGTGCGTGACTCATAATCTCACAAACCAAACCACAAACAGATTCGACCAGCTGCCGTTTTCCGACTAAATGGGTAATGGTTGTGTATGACGGTAGGCTTAAGCCTTGACATGGACGACGGACATGACATAATAATATAAACTTGCCACTAATCCCTGTTGGTATATAATTCGAAATTCCCAGTTTTTCAGAGAATACGACTAGGAATAAGATCTGTACATTACAATTATTCGGGTCATGATCTTCAGGCTAAGTCAAGAACGAGACGAGCCTCCCTCCCTCCCCCGAGGTTGAGACCCTGGAACCTGACCCAGTTGGCACATGCCTTGAACATTAACATTGTTAAGAGAAAAATCATTAGAATTGATTGGACATTTTGTTATATTTTGTAAGCATCTCTTACATGAGCAGGTAGCCTTGTCAGAATCTAAAAGTCTAGCTCTCACGCTAGATTTGCGATAAAGCTGCAGATACAATACTTGTTCAAATGCAGACACAATAAACAGACCTCCAATAAGATTCACGTCCCCTGCCATCTTTACCAGAAATTGTTCAACAACTTTTTTTGTTACGGATGAAAGGACTTCTAATCACAATTTTGTAATCAGCTAAGGAAAAATATGGAGTGAAAACAATTCGGAAAAAAAATATCTTCATTATATTCTACTTACAACTCATTATACATTTCATTCGTGCTCATGTTTGCTTCCTTAAAAATACATTCATGTTTCGAAAATCAAAGCAAATAATATGATTTGTGTTTTTAAAAAACTTACGCGTCATGCATTGTAGGCTAGAAATACAAAATGTAACATGTCATTTTTTATCCGGGAAGGACATACCCGGAGTCAGAAACGATTTATTAGAATGCAACGCATTTTGCAAGTTTAAGGGAATTATTCCAATAAATCAATGAATCGAAGCTGACAACCAGTGTTGTTTTGCATTAGGACTCTTTTAACACTGATTGATATTTCGGAAGATTTTCGTTACATCGAGGAAAAAACGATGGGGAGTTATATAGCTCGGCGGAATTAGCCTGAAGTTCCAATGCCCTGAGCTAAATTGCAGGGAAAGTTCCAGGACCAGCACTCTCACGAAAGAAAAAAAAAGGATGGAAATCTATCTTTTGTATAATGAGAAAAAGACTCACTCATCGTGAAATCTCCAAAGTTGTTAGATTTACAGATTTCAACTTTAATCGGCAAGTTTCCTTTGTTGAGAAGAGATTCGCTAAGAACAGGTTTTGCGGAAATCAGCTCTCTAAGGGGAGGGGCGTTATAGATAAATATATTCCCGTTTTTGAATTATTAGACCTACAGACTTGAAATTTGGTACGTAAGTTCGTTTTCTTGAGTGGAGATCTGCTAAGAAGGATTTCATGGAAATTAACTCCTAAAGGGGGTTAAACAAGTAAAAAAATTCTATTTTTGAATTATTAAACCAACAGAGACTTGGAATTTTGACCACAAGTTTCTGTTGTTGAGCATTGATTCACTATGAACGGTGTTTATTGGAAATTGATTTCCAAGGGGGTGTTGCCAGAGATTAAGAGGGGGGTTGGTTATAAAATCACCCATTTTTGAATTATCAGACATGTAGATTTGAAACTTGACAAGCATTGTTACGGGGGGTGTGTTTCTGATAAATAAAAAAAAAATTCCTCTTTGAACTATTAGACCTTCAGACTTTAAATTTGGCTAGAAAGTTTAGATTGAAGAGCAGAGATCTACTAAAAATGAATTCTTAGAAGTCGATTCTAGGAGAATGGGGAAGTGAAAGATAAATATACTTCTGCTTCAGAAATTGAAGTACTGTCCTTTTTTAATCAAGAGGAGAAGGTCTAAGAATGTTTTTCAATACAAATTAAAGTTAAATGCAAGGACTTTATGATATCAAAAACTTAAAAAACAGTACGTAGTCATACAATATCATGAAATACTCAGCGAAGTTGGTGGGTAACCTTTAGCACAATAATAGAATCAAAGGGGGGGGGAGAAAGAAAAGAGACTATTAATCTTAAGAATATACCGAAAATTGTATCAATATAGAAAAGAAAAGCACAAACAGATAGCGCTGAAGAAACCATTAAGATGTTTATTTTGCGCGTTAAGATGAGCTCTGAAAACAGTTTAACCAAGCAAATGGTTCACAGGCGCAGCGATGAAAGAAGGCTTACAGCCGAAGTGAATCGAAAATAGAGGTTACTTTTTTCCACGGCAACGAAGAAACAGATCTTGAAATTCTTGACTTCACCTATTATTTCCCACGGTATGCATTATTATCAAACAGTTTTGGCCACTCATCGCCATTTTGAATAAAGAAGCACAATGCATAAGACAAATCGTCATTATAATGCATGAAAACGATACGAATAAGTTTAGGGAAAGTTTTATATATTGAAAAATTAAGAATGCGTTAAGGTATACAACTGGTTGCGACAACTTTTTTTTTTTTAAAAAAAGGAGATATGGGGATTTTTTTGTTATTTTTAGATTTGTTTGGTGCACTTTAAGAAAAATTTGCTAAAATTAAGAAGAGAAAAAGAAATTATTATTACTAAAATGGGAAAAAATAGGTAAAAATTGACAAAAAATAGCAAAAACACGGTCCATTCTGTACCAAAGGTTTAAGAACAAATTTTCAATTTTTTCAATCTAATGTGTTGCTATATTATTCATTTTTGAAATGACCTTCAGGATAAGAGATATTTTCTTTTTTTACAAAAACTAGAGCACTTATCTCAGTTATTATATGAAATTGCTTTATAAAACAGTGATTATATTCGCATAAGGGA
Source organism: Trichonephila clavata (assembly GCA_019973975.1). Taxonomy (NCBI): domain Eukaryota; kingdom Metazoa; phylum Arthropoda; class Arachnida; order Araneae; family Nephilidae; genus Trichonephila; species Trichonephila clavata. Next base: position 243,797 of record BMAO01038347.1, on the reverse strand, counting down.
CTGTAAATTTTGTAATAAAACAGTGATTGATAAATCTGAAGGTTAAAACAATTGTACTATTATACAGAACTTACAGAAAAAATTTCAGTTAATTATGTTCAAAACTTTTTTAGCAATCGCTGACCCCGTTTGATTATTTTCAAAAAATCACATTTCGAGTAAAACGCGTTTTAAAGTATGACATCTTGGTTAAAGTAATGGCATCTGCTTTTACTAAAACACTTGCAGTTTTTGTTCTAGTGAACGGAAATGATAAACTTGGTATTTTAATAAAGCTAATAAGATGGCCCATAAAATAAAACCATAAAAACATTTGTCAATTTTTGGCAAAATTCACAATTTTAGGGTAGTCGAATGCCTTAACAGTTACTTTATTAGTTATTGGATATTTAAGTAAGACTGGAGTAAAATGCTAAATTCTTTAGTTTTTGTATGATCTTGTATGAAATTCGTAGCGAATAATTATACAAAATATCATACACAAATAGGTTTTGAAAAATGTTCATCCATTTTTAGTTCATAATTATAGTCATCATTTAAGTCATCGAAAATAGAAATTACATTGATACGGAATGTCCACCTTTCCTTCCCTAAAAGGCATTTCAAATAAACATTTAGATGCAAGATTAGAAAACCCCCACAACATTTGTATTTAGAAAAAATATTAACATCCGCTCGCTTGTCAGTAGTTTTCTTACTTAATAAAAGAAAGGAAATCCTTTTGTAATTATCTCCTGTAATTAACTCTGCTTTTAGGATAACCCTGGAATGTCACTTTTGATTCCAATTGGTTTTCCCCTTCCATTCAGTAACTGCGAAAGGAAAAAACAAAACCAAGAAATCGAATACTGTGTTAAAGAAATCCACAGAGGCCCACGTTTTATTAAGTTTAGAATAATCCATCAATTTTCCCTTTGTGTTTGATCTGTATGTTTGAGGAATCAGGAAATATTAAAATTAAAATAAATAAATACAGAGATCATTCTTTTCATTTTTAATATTCATTAGCACATTAAAAAGAAGTCAAAATTAGCATCAAAAAGTTATTCGGCTTGTCATCTAAAAGCTGTGTGACTTGAAAAGAAATATCATTAGTTTTCATTCTGCTAGACACTAGCTTATTTTTTTTTATTGTGATGAAGATTTTATGTATTTAAAAAGTGTTCATATATTAGCTTTTATCAAACATTTAATTATTTCAACGTTACGTTGAAGTTACATAAATCATCTGAATGTAAAAATAAAAATGATTCATGAAACTAAAAAAAAAACTTTTAAATAAAATCACAATAAAATTTTCCGCACTGAACTAAAGAAATTACAAGTAATATAAAAAAATTAAGTCAATTCTTACTTTGAATGGATGAATAGAAATTATTTTATTAACGATTGAAAATTTGAACAAGATATATATATATAGGGAGTGAACTAAAATAGTAGGAATTGAAAAAAGAGCATGATTTCTCTGCATTGTTGTAACAATGCACACCCGATTTGGCTAGTTTGGATGAAAAACCGGTTTTCGACGCCAACTTTTGTCATTGTTTCTAACAGTTACATTGTGTTGAAGTATTTTATTAACGATTGAAAATTTGAGCAAAATATATAAATAAATAAATATAGGGAGAGAGTGAGCTAATAGTAGGAATTGAAAATGAATTTTTTATTTCATTTTTCCCTTCATCTATGTACCAGAAAGAAAGATTTGAAATTTAAAAAAAAAAAATTGGATCCACACACACCCTACTATATATTTTATGACATTCTTCGTTGGATATCATCTGTTAAATATATAAGTTATTAGTTATCTTTAATATATTATTAAAGATGTAAACTTATATTAAAAAATATTCAATGGAAGGGTATTTCAAAAATAGAAATATTTAGAAACTTTTACTTAATTTCCCTAAATTAATATTTTTAACATTAGTACCTTTAATAGTTGATAAGTATATTGAAGAATCATTTTATGTTAGTAGGTGAAATGGCAAATTTTAAGACTTTACGTGTATTTTTTGTTATTTTTCATACGAAAACAAATTACATCAGAGAAAAGAATTTGAAGTTAAAAGTTTTAAAACACATTCTTGTAAAGAAACATAAATATTTACAAGTTTATATCTATAATTAAAAAATAATAACCTACACGATCACTGGTCTTAGCATCAAGTTATATTTCTTTTTCAGTATCAAACTTGTCATTCAAAAATGTTCTTGTTTATTTATAGCTTTCACCTGTGGTTATCCCGGATCTCCTTCCCATTCGATAGTCACCTTCAACACAGAAACAGTCCAGACCGGGACCGTCGCTACTTATAGGTGCGACCCTGGTTTCGATCTACTGGGTCCTATCAGAAGACTGTGTGTAGAGAATGGTACATGGATTCCAATAGGAATTCCAGTCTGCGGTGAGTGTCTTGCTTATTATCTACTATGTTATATATTTTCCTGAACATTCCTTCAATTAAATTTACATTAAAGTTATATTACTGGTAGTCTGCAACAAACTTGGCAATTCATCCGCGAGGTCAACGTTTGAATTTTTACTTCATTTTTTGAACATACACGAGATACCATCTCAGAGATTTGGGAACCATTTCTACTTAACTTTCAATAAGATTGCAATGGATTAAATTCATGACGGTCACATGATAATATAAACACGTGTTCTACATTGAATTCAAAACGGACAATAAGCTAGATCTTACTTTTTATTCTATTTGTAAAACTTAGGTAAAATTTCAAATTGCATAGTTGGGTAAAGATGCTCAAGAGTTATAAAAAGAAATTTCTGCAAAAAGATTTTAAAATTAAAGAAAAAAATGTCTTGCTTTATACATGTACTTTTAAATATTGTGACAAATATTAATTTTTTTAAAAAAAAGTTTCTGTAAAAAGCGTAATTTGGCAACAACGAAGTGCATGAACTAATTTGCTGAAAATAGATAATTGCATTTATCGTGACTATGACGTCACATGTGTTTTTGAACTTGATTGGCTAAAAACACATGGTTTAAAATGATCATGTGATTATGAAGTCACATGAATTTAGTCCATAGCCCCAAAATAACATACTTAATTCACCTATTCAAAAATGGATGGAACTAACTGTACATGTAATTGGAGTCAGTATTATGATTTGGGATTGCTTCAATGAATCTGGTCTAGATGAACGAGAAAGTGTTTTTATTAATGTCGCACAAAAAAGCAACACGAGGGCTATAAGCAATATACCTAATAATTTTGAACCACTGTCGAGTGATAAAAGGACGAGTCCACTCTCCTAACTTCCACACCAAGCCTACGGGAGGACACTGAGCACGGCTGATTTACCACGTATCAAAACCTCTACACCATGGGTACTCAACCCTTTTTTCTGCCGGGACGCATACATATGATGGCTATTTCACGCGAGCCGCAACATAAAGATTAATGGGGGGGGGGGGGAATGCTTTAAGACCAAGATAACACAGAAAATTTAAAACGTGAAAATTGATCAAAACATTAAAACTCCTATTTTTTTATGTTTTTTATTTTTGTCAGTGAATTTTTCTAAATAGGAAGCATTTAAGTATCACTCTTTCACAATTTCTGCATCAGTAAACGGTTTCATATAATTACCAATGCTATAACAAACTTCATAGGGTGCCTTTGTTATCGCTGTGACATTACCACTGACAAAACACTTTTTCTCTTCTTTTTTTTTTTGTGCTGTTGTACAGATTATTCAAAAATGCCTATTTATCATCTCTTGAAAGAGATCTTCGAGGAAAATTGTCAATTAAACCATTCCTGCTTATTGGTATTTTTTAAATACACTTTCGTGACAAATCAAACAATTACTGAACCCTGCTTGTTTTTCACTACAAAATAGTCAACTTCCCAATCTTCTTGAAACAATCTATTTTCTTTGAATATTTTTCGCTTCCAAGATATGAAAATTAGTTAAAAATTAGTTCGCTACTACACTATTGTCTATTATCACTAATCAGAAAAAATATATCAATTCGCACCCATACGACATCGACAGCAAAACGCAAAATTGATATATTTGATATTTTAAGGAATAATTTCCCACCAAATTTTCATAAATAAATGAATTTCTCAGAGCAATGGGCCATGACCGGGCCACTTAAAAAGGCCCGCAGGCTGCAGGTTGAGTATCGCTGCTCTACACGATAACTCTACAGTGGCACCAGGACTTGCACTAATGACACACTGGCTATGAGTTTATAACCATGACCATTAGGCTACCGCGGCCACGAACCTGGTCTGGTTATGCGATGATAAATGGATTATTTACACGAGCTTCACGACCCCCCCATCTCAACAAAGGAGTTTTCTTCTTCGATGGAACTGGTATATCCCAGGACGACAATGCTAGGATCCACCGAGCGCAATAATATTCACAATTAGTCCAGGACTTATTTTCTCACATGAACTGGAAACCATAAAGTTCGAATCTTGAACCAATTGAAAATACTTGGGATATACTGACACACACACAAGGACGCTTTATATTACAAAATAAATAATTATTCAAGTCGTATTTTATACTGTAAATTTTTTAATGAAAGCTCTAATAAATGTGGCCCCACACACAAACTTTAAAAATATTTTTTTTCAAAGAACATTTCTCATGTTTTTCCGCCTTCTTTCTTTTATTGACAAGCCGACAAAGACTCTTTTGTGAATGGTGCTAATAAGGATAAAATAAAGCCAACAATTGTTTTGTAAGTTCGGAGATTTTTAACTATGTGATTTAAAGATCGTGATTTCTTTCTCGCAATTTAATTGGTTTTAAGAAATAAAGCTACTCATTAGAGTCTTGTCTAAGTCACTTTTGTCATAAAACGTCATTATTAAAAATAAGTAATGAATAAAAATATGATTCTGTATTTATCGCAAAATAATTTTTATAAAGAAATGTTTATTAACTCTCTCTTTATATATATATATATATATATATATATATATATTATGATTTTTTTTATCTCTCAATGCTTACCTTCTGTTCCCAAATTTATTTTAATCACAGAACAGTACAAAAAAGGATTTAACAAAATCCTATTATCAGTAAAAGCATCTTGTTCTTCCATTAAAATCTTTATTTCCGTGAGATCTAATCCTATTTTGTTGTTCCGAATTAGTTACGCTAGATATTTCCTCTTTAGAAATAACAAATTTAAGATGACAAACTACGTTCGGAAATAGGATTTGCAAAAGCACATAAATGAACAAATTTTTGATATTTACTGTAAGTTGAATCAAAATATACATATAAAACTGTTTTAATTAAATTAACTCAGGGGCGCAACAACCCATGAGGGCCACGGCCTACTGTGCCCAACCAGTACACGTGACCTCGGGCCCTGAGGTGCATGAGTAGATGTTCTGGCCAGGTACAGAACATCTACTCATGCACCTCATACATCAGAGTAGAGAAATTCTAACAAAAAAGCCGATTATAATTTCAATTGATCGTAACTCTGAAGATAATGTAAATTTTTCAAAATTTTTAGTTGTCTCTGAAGAGAGGTGTTAGATATATATAAGCAAAATATTTTTATTACCGTGGCTATTTTATTTATAAAGGAGAATGTTTCGAAAATATTTCATTCTTTCTTCATTTTTTTTTTTTGCCAAAAAATTGCATTTAGATCAGAGGTTCCCAAACTTTTTTGCCTCATAGATCCCTTGCCATGTTTTTCGGTTTTGGGTAGACCCCCTACTTACTTAATAATGCATTACTGTAAATTTATCAACTTAAATGTCCTTTTGACAGCTGGTAGAGTTATACTTACTTTAAAATATTTAAATTTCTAACTGTAGAGAAGCTCGGTATTTAAAACCTAAGACACACATATTAATTAATTCAATTAAAATTTAATTAATATTTAAAATAACTGAGCAACAAATGGTGCTTCATCCATTCTGGTGTTTCTAAAATTGCTGATATCCGTTTCTAAATTTTACTTCTTCATGCCTATCAGATCAGTTCCTCTTGTAATATGACATTTGTTTTTCTTTCAATGTAACCATATTATAAATATATATATAGTCAAAGCATTCTCAAACCTAGTTTCAAAATCTGAATAAAGAGCATTTAAATGTTGAACGTTAGGTAAAACGTTCTTTTCCTGGCAGATTGTGTGTGACAAATTGGGAAATTAGGAAAATTTGGACGTCCAGTATTATACTCCTTAGCTTAATTATGGCAAGAAACGCCGAAATGATGGTGTTCTTGTAACTGCAAATTATAACTTCAGTAAATTTAGTAAATAAATCCGTTAAACAGGAAAATCTAGCTCATACTTGATTAAATTTTCTTTTAAAATTAAAGTCATGGTCTGGTTTAATGAGAGTCACTGTTGTAGACCCTCCATTTACACCTCATGGACCCCCAAATTATTTTTTCGCTGACGTTGACCCCCTGAATGTTCCCATAAGCTCCTGGGGTTCTGTATAGACCACTTTGGGAATAACTTATTTAGATGATTTTCTTCTTGTAATAATATTCTTAAAACAATTTTATATTCACGTTCTAATTCAACTGACACTAAATATAGAAAACACTATTCATTTATATCCTTTTACAAAATTATGGTTCAAACCGAAAGTAGAGAAAATTCTTGAATATTTCAGAGAGAGAATAGAAGGAAAAGAGAAAATCTCAACATTTTTCTTAGAATAATGCAGTTGAAAAAACATTTAGTATTTTTCAAAAAAATAGACCTAATTTTTTTTAATGAATAATTCCGGTTTGGTGGGGTAGGGCAATTACTTCTTTAATCTAATTTCGAAATTATAATGACTCATGCTAATTTTTAAAAACTAGTTCACCGTGCAATCTTAGTGTGTGTGTGTGTGAATCGAGATTTCTGATTCTGTATTATAAACCTGGATGAGCATTTAATACAACTACTACAATGTAACCAACGAAAATCCTAAAAAACGTAATTAATGCTTTAATGAGCAATTTTGTAACACACGAGTAAGCAGATACATCAAATCCGTAATCGATTTTTAAAGCTGGATCAAGGTTGAAGTATGATAGCCTAACCTATTAACCTTATTATGGGTGCCTTCCTTTGTTTACTATCAATTGTTGTTAATTACCGAAAAGGGAACACAAAATCTGATATGTGGGGTTTTTCTCTTTTGGTTAATGAACTATTCTATCATTTGGAGTATCTATGACATTTCTGACTGTTTGAATTTGCATATTACGTCCAACCAGCGAGGGAAATCGCGGATTGTTTTCAGAGCTCTCAATTTTAGTGGTCGACCTTTGAAAAGGCTTTTCATTGTAAGTTCTTCACTGGGCTATTCAATAAGTCTAACCCATTTTCTGATTTACCTACAAGGAGGCCGTGCATTGTAAAGATCATCATTGTTATTATAATAATTTCCGTTTGACTACGGAAAAGAAATACACCCATGTAAATCTAAATTACCCTCTCGAGAAATTTGGACGAATTTCTTTTCATGAAAAAACTCTGCCATCTGCAACAGAGCATGACATTAAAAGAACATGAAAAGGACAACGAAACTGTCTTCCGAAACCATGTCAGTAGGAGAAGTAGTAGTGCCCTCTCCCTTCCTCCTCTGGCCTGGCGGAAGGGTCAAAGGCCCAACGACAATTCTTCAGTCGTCACTTTCTGTCACGGACGGTATTTTACCGTTTGGGTATTTTCTTCTTATTATTTTTTTTACCTCCGTGTCAACATTTGTTACCAGCAGGAACTTTGTATATGTCTGTCCTGTACAAAGACATTACGAGTCATTTACGTGTGTCGCTAAAAACTAATTAATTGTCTCGTTGTATTTAAGAGGCCGTGCTTCGGTGGCTTCTATTAAAACCTCGAGGAAGTTAAAAGACACAAAAGAGTTACCTTGTTCTACATTGGTTAAAAAAGATGTGTTTTTTGTTGTTTTGGTTTCAGTAATGTTGACTGTTTATCATGTGGTTGGCTAAGCAGGCACTTATTTTTGGAAACTTTCCGACAACTGAACAAGTGAAAGTTTAACGTTTTACGAACTGAACTAAATTGGACAATTATTTTATGCATGGAACTGTTGTTTTTTGGCAGAAAAAAATATTCAAATGAATTATGAGGTTTGATTGCAAATATGCATAAGGAAAAAGGAAGTAATTATATATATGTTATGGAAATTTTTGCTCAAAAGCTTTTACTTAAAAACAGGAAGACAAAACGATATTTTATTCTGAGAGTTCTCTTTTAGCTTAATTTCGAAAATATACTTGAGTATAAATGGGATTAAAGTAAAAATAGCGTTATACAATCTTCAACTTAAGAAATCTTCAAGAATCATAAAGGCAATTTTTTATTATTAAAAAAACAGTTAAATTTTTACAAAAAAAATAAAAAATTGTTTTTAACGATGAAAGTGTTGATGCGTGCATTATAATTTGTGGTCTCTGAAGCATACAAATAAAAAAGTTAAAGAAAATAATGCATGAAAACTTTTATCTGAAAACTATTCCCGTCTTAAAAATACCTTGAAAATTGTCTGAGTGGCTTTTGTCACACACACACACATCGAAAATCGCCAGTTAACAGAGTAAATTACCTTCAAAAATCACATTAAAAGTAACATTTTTCTGGAATTTATCACTTGTCATGGTACTTCCTCCTCATATAGGTTGAGGTGAAGATCCCTTTCCTTAATTTGATTCCTGGGGGGGGGGGGCATGGGTGGTGAAGCTATTGAAATAAACTCGAAATGATTTCTACATGATTTGAAATGAATTACTTTTATTAAGTTAAATACTAGAAATGAGTACGATTTAGACCTTGGGAGGATAGCCCATTGTTACAACTATTTATGTTGTGGGAAAAATTGTTATCTCATCGCTGACAATCAGTACCATAATCACTTTTACTCCCATAATAATAATCTGTTTTGAATAATGTTAATGAAAACTTTGTTTTAAAATGATTTCTTATACACTTCCAAAAAAGACACAGAACTTCGTATACACATATCAAGAGTACATGATGCACATCAGCAACTATTTGGTACGCAGGATGGCTTAAGTTCTATCTAATAATTGAAATCCCATATAAACGCATCAAAACAATATCGGTCTCTCATCTCGGAGATCCTCCCACCAGTTTTTTTTATTTCTGATAAGATTAAGAGCCCTCAACAAAGTCATAAATTGCGATGGACAGTTTATACACATAATAACTATAAAAGAAGTTCCGATCCATAACATCTTAATCTCCCCTTCTCATATTATACATTAAATCCTGATAGATAATGTTTTCGCCCGGTAGCTGGAAAAACGTAAACCAGCAAGAAAAGAAAAGCAATCAATCCCCCTTCCTCATCCGTGTTCTCATAAGGTCATTTTACACGCTTCGGAGATGGTATCGCGGATAGCCCAGGGCGATGGGGATTTCCGCGGTTTTATTTCTCATCCGTCTGCTTGACAGTCAGCGACCGGGTCAGTGGAGCAATTTTGACTCAGTGAAAATGAAATCATTTTCAGGAACAACTGAATTCCACCCCACCCCGCCTTTGTTAGAAGGTCAGTATCGTGTAATGGTTTAGTTACTGAAACTATTTTTTGAAGTTTTCAGCTAAATAGAACAGAAAATTATATATATATATATATATCATTCGTGCTACTTGCAAGATATAGAACATCGCAATATGGTAGCGTCAGAAATTGATTTTTCAAAAAACATGGAAGACCAAAGCAGCATAAGCGCCTTTATTTACTGAAATTTTTTTTTCTGGCGTAAATAAATAAGCTGTAACCATTAAGTTGGACTGGAAGGTGTGACTTAAATAATTTATATCATACTCTCTCTCTCTCTCTACAAAGAAAATTATATTTTATTTTAAGTACTCGACTCCAAATACCTGAATAATAATTTATGAAAAGGAAAAAGATTTGTAGCTAGGGACGTCTTAAGACTCTTTGAGGCTCTGGGCCCAGAGAAATCTTAAGTTTTTTGAGGCCCTGGGCCCTATACAAGAGTAGGCCCTACTTGAGATCTTTAAAAGTAGCCAGTATACAAATAACATGCATCGTCACTCCTTCAAAAGGTAATATGAAACAAACAAATGTGCATGACTCACAATCTCAAAAACCTAGACACAAATCGGCTTGACCAACAGCTGCATTTCGACTAAATAAATTGCATGATTGTTAAAAGTATTAAGCCTAGGTCTGGACACGGACAGTGGTCATCAAATAATAAATCAGTCATACCACTTTTGCCAGTTGGCATGCAATTTGAAATTCCCGTTTTTTGGAGAATATGTATGAGAATAATATTTGACTACACTATAAAATTATCTGGATCATAATCTTATTAAGAAAGAGTCGAAAACACAAAACGAGGCCCCTACGGATGGCGAGGCCCTGAGCCCATGCCTTAAGACGTCTCTGTTTGTAGCAGTTACTAACCAGCTTGTGTACTGAATGAAAAAAACTTGACAAACAATCTTCTTTTAACTATCACTGATTCATCATGAATGTTTTGAAAATTTTGCTTGCAGAATCTTATGTTATAGTCCACGAAATGGAATACTATATATTGAACTCTATTAATAATTTAAGACTTAATTTCACAGCAGCGCCCGTAGCGCTGTTAAATTGTAACGACAGCTTTACTTTTTTAATTAGTTTTCTGTAATATTATTCATACTTTTTCCTTCTATCGGAAAGTGGAGAGTACTCATTTCTTATTTTAAAAAAATGGATTTCATTAAAAACTAGATTTTTATTTGCATTCATGTATACTTCAAAGCTTAAAAAAATTGAATATAATTAAGAAATATTCAATGCTTGATATAACTAGTATTTGCTCGAAAAGGATCTGGCTTTATTTTAATTTAAAACATGGAATTCAAAAATGAAATAGAATAAAAGTATTGTAAAAACTTTATTTTCTTAAAATTTGCTTACGTATAAAATGAATATTTACAATCGAATCTAAACCTAATGATCATCTAAAGGCAGTTTTAAAATAAGATTTTAAATGAGAGTATATATGGAACCACCAATTTCTCCATTTTTTTGGATATATAAACGTGTGTGGGAATTGTACTATGGAGTTTCCCATTTTAATATTATAGAATTTTAAATATCAAAAATATTTACATAATAAGTTAAATATAGTGAAGAATATATAGTTTTGTTTTATTAATTGCTGTTATAAAAGAATCTGATGTACAATATTACGTTACCTTAAAGAAATCCGAATAAATGTAATATTTTGATTTTGTGTATTTGCATTTTGATACTTGTTTGGGGGGGAGTACTGATTGGGGGTAATGATTACTCGCATGGAAATCGAACAAAAAAGCAACAATTTGCCTAAATCACAAAATTTTCTTTTCTCAAATAGAAAAACATTTTTATTGCTTTTCAATGGCTGTTATATCAATTTAATGTTATATATAAAAAGCAAAACATAATTTAGATTTCTTCATCGACAAGAAAAGAACGTAAGCGAACCTTAAAAGTGAAAATAAGTCAATCTCATTCGAAATACGATAAATATTTTTTATCTTACTTTGAAAAGTATACTTATAAAGAAATCTAATGCTGCTTAACTTCTAAAAGGCAATAAAAATATTTAAAATGAGTATACAAACTGAGCAATGCTTTTCAGTTAAATAAATAATATAGATATTATGATAACTGCTATCAGTAAACAATCATCTAAAAGGTATTTGTAGATAGAATAACTCGAAATGGTTATTTTTGAAATTTAGGTCAAGTTGGGCCATTAAGATCGTTAAAAACTGTATATTTGTATAGATGACCTATTTTTTTTTAAAGTTCCTTTTGCGAAAAATATAAATTCATCATCTCACTTTACCTTTTTAAAAATGAGTTGAAAAATCGCATAAAAAGGTCTGTTCTTTTTAGCAGTGATATATATTGCGATCTCTTTCAGTCTTGCTTCTTTGCACGTTCATTGCAGTTTATGTTATTTTCATTTATTTTGACAAGCAATAAACTCTCTTTTATTTCAAAGCATATTTCGGTTAAAAAATAAATCACATTTTAATTTCATCATAATAGCTCTCAAAATTAGAGTGATGTACTGGTTGATTGTAAATATGGGAGAATCAAAATAAACAGCGACTAAAAGAAATTATTGATGTTCATTAAATTATGTTTCCTTCCGCAATTTTCTTTGTAGAAAGTTGCTTAAGTTTATATAGTTTAATGATCTGTTTATAAATTAAATGGCGACAGTCTTTCTCTTTTCCACTATGATATTTTATAAATCCTTAAAATAACAAAAATTATATGTCTCTGTATTTCTCATTCAAATGTATAGCTATGAAGTTAGATCATTTGATTTTATAACCTGAAGGTTACAGTAAAAATATAAATTTAACTTATATTTAAAATTTGGAGCTGAGCTTCGTTGAATGAAGTGGTGTACACAGTGGCGTAATTAAGATCTATAAAGGGGGGGGGGGTGTTAACCTAGCTATAGACCAACAGATTTTTAATTTTTGTCATAGAGATCTCACTTCAGCACTTTCGTTTACGTATTTTTTAGAAAAAATCCCCCCCCCCTCCATAAGAGAGATCTATGTATGCCACTGGTTAAATGGCATACAAATTAAACCAATTCCATACCCAGTGGCGTAACGTACACCTGCCCAGGATTCTAGGGAGCCCAAAGCCTGACTGACGCAAAGTACGAATTTAACCGTAAACCTGATTTTGCAGAAGGGTCCAAATATTCTCCGTTACATCACAGCCCAGACCACTGATAAAGTAATGGGCTCTAAATTTGAATTTCCGTAGGTTACACAACACATCGAGCAATAGAAAGAATGAAATGTAGAATCAGGGGCATTTCTTTCTATTGCATATTTTTCTAAAGTATCCTTAAACAATTAAATGCTTATTTCTAAAGGCTGAAGCACTTTGTGGTAAAACATTCTACAAACATAATAACTAGTGTATTCCTCCAGAAACCTACTTAAACATCCTCCTACTCATAATTACTTTTAGATGAACAAAAGTAAATTAGTTTTTATAATTGATTTCGACTCAATCGGTCTTGACGCATGGCAAAAAAACAAATGAAGCCGCCACCACATCTATAACATTATGCAATACGGGACGTGCGTGCATCCACTTATCTCTGCTAGTTAAGATTGTCTCACGACGGTGATACGCACTGATGCATTAAAGATCCATGTTAATCCCGTTATATCGAGCGTGGTACTAAGCTTTCTCTTCAGTTTTGTTAATGACCTTGGGTTTACATTGTTTCCTTGATCCACAAGTAGTTATCTAGTCAATGGAATTGTTACTGTTCTTGGTGAGTATGTTTGGCTTGGTTTTCACCATTAGGAGATTAACGGACTCGTTGCCAGTTCCACTTGAACAAAGAAGCCATTGATTTGTCGAACAAAGACATTTTTCTTTTCTTTTTCAAAAAACACCCACGAGAACAATCAGCCTTCAGAGATAAACAGGCTTACCGATAGCTTTTGATAGAAATATGTTTACTAATTATTTAAATTGTAAGTATCCAGATCTATTTATTTAACTCAAGGGACAAGGCTTTTGCTTGGGCAATAGAATAAATTGCGGTTCCAAAAATCCTTGAATTATATGTGATTTAGCTCTTTAGAAAGGCTGCCTTTTGAATGATATTTTTAAAAGCACGTTTAAAAATGTGTACGCCAATGTTAAATTTGTTAACAAATGTAATTATTCAACAAAAATGCAAGGAATCGACCTCTTGTACAAAATACATCTTCTAAATTTGCTTTTGAACACTAATGAAAACGTAATTGAATGCTACAAGAAAACTTTATGTTTAGAAAGATTCATGGGATTCAGCTTTTTAAAAAAATCCCATAGATATACTGAACTGAACTGAACTCATAGGTGGTACAGCCCATGAGGGCCAAGGCTCCTGTGCCTATTTCAGCATACGTGACCTTAGGCGCTGGGGTGCATGCGCAGATGTTTCGGTCAAGTAGTCAGTCTGACGCGAAGCCCCCCAGTGTTCAATTCCCAAACAAGCTTGGTTCTCATTTATCGACCCACTGAAGGGATGAAAGCTGAGTCGACCTTGCCCAGCCCTGGATTTGAACCCCGGACCTGTCGCGTGGAAGCACAATACACTACCACTCAGCCACTGGGCTTCCATAGATATACTATTTTTATTAAAAAATCTTCATCAGTAAAATCTCCGAAATATTTTTGTGTCTTAAGAAAAATACGTATTTCTTATTGCAATTCAAACGTCACTATCACAAAAAGGCCATCATGCACTTCTATAGTACAACAAAGACTAGTAGATTGCAGTTCTAGTTATTACCAGAAAAAATATCAAGTAGCTCGAACAAGTAAGGGTTTTCGCAGTTGCAGGGATACTTGAAGAAAATTGATCTTCTGTAATGTCATTGCTATCAATGTGAAGCATACTTTACATATCAATAACATTCATATTATCTTCTTATTTTTAACCTCCTCCAGCTGCATAAGCAAATCTCCTTTCTTTAATTTTCTTCAACTAATTTATCATTGAGGTACTCCGCAAATATATTCAATAAAGAATTGTATTCATGGGCAAAGTATTTTTTAAAGTTATTAAAGCTGTAACTAGATAACCACAATGTTAATCATATCTACAGTATGTATAGGATAAGCTATGCTATGATATGGACTTCTTTCATTTCACTATTTCATATAAGCCTTTTATAAATCCCCCTGTAAGATGCCACCGTATCAATTCCTTTTCAGTATTTTTTAAATTTTTGAAACGGTTGTCAGACATGAAGCGGTGATAGGTTTTTAAATGGGATCATTAAAGTTTTAATTATTTCATGGCGTCCCTGTGAAGCAATGGCATGCACTTAAGAACCCACGTCTAAGCCCCTGTTACGAACTCAAGACATCTTCTAAGACTAGGTGGCAACAAGTCTAACCTGAAGTACTGCTCCTGCGCGAGTGCCGCACCAGGGTATTCGGGGACACTTGCAGTTCCTTGATTGGACGAGCGCACTGTGCCCCATAACAGCTTATTTACCCTACATTTTTCTACCAGCTTGCTATTCTGCCAATCTAGACTAAGTTGACCAAACGCTAGCCTCCGGTCTCGGAGTTAGCCGCGATCGACACAGATCTTTCCACACTAGTCTCTACACACCCAAACGCAAACAAAATGAGCTCCAGCATTATTCTAAATTTTATTATTTCCATAGGTCGCAATCTAATGTATTTTATTAATTTTAACTGCTTTCTTAAATTTTTTTTCTCTTTAATATTTTTCCCACCAACCACCAATCATGGCAAGTGTATTTAACAATGCTCAACAATAACACAGGATAGGGGATTAAGACCTCATCTGAGATCAAGTGCCCCATCGACCATTCTACCGTATTCGGGGATTGTCTCTCAACGAGAGGACGATAAGCTCCACCAGCGAGCTTTGTGAGGAGATTGTAAAATTCTGTGATTGTCTCTCGAAGAGAGAGATCCGTGAGCTCTACCAGCGAGCTTTGTATGAAGGTTTTTGGTATCTGCCAGAGGCAGATGTGTTGGATGCCATTCTCTAAAATTGTCAACTACTCGACAGTATTTACCAAAAACATATAAAAAGTGTAAATTTTTGGTGTGTGTGAGTGTTCTTCGTGTTTGTTGGTCAATAAACAATTAAAACATCATTAGAGTTACAGCAATTGAAATTCCTACGACACTACACCCTTTTAAAATTCAACTATTATTCCGATGTAATGAGAATACGACAATGGTGTGTTCGAGACATGATAAAGATATAATGATAAAGATAAAGACATGAAAGATATAAAGATAAAGACATGCACAATATAATCATCCTATCACTCTATTATACTTTAAATACAAATAAAATGCACAATAAATTAAGCTTCCATTTTTTAAAGTGTAAAAAATGCTTTTACTAAACCACAGTCTCTGGTACCAAAAGCGTTTGGAACTACCTTAGTAACTATTAAAGTGGTTGGAAACGTAAATGTATGATAATGTATACATAATAATACTTACTTAAAAATCAATATAGTTTATAGAACGAATGAAATTATAGGTTCGGTCGGTACGTTTGGATAAAGTGTTTATTATTGCACTATTAAAATAATCTCCTTACAGTTTTGTACGAATTTTGTATTCATTGTTTGAAATGGTATGTTATTTAGGTATTTTCACATGAAGAGGCACTGCTATGAAGCATATCCTGTATCGGCAGCGGTTACTTGGACCGGATTAACCGCGTTTTCTTTTTATCGGCCCTAAATAACTCGTAAAATGAAGTGGAACGGGATTTGATCCCTTGAGTGAAAAGAAAAATGCAATCGTACATCAATACGGTCGATAGCGCTTTTTTTTTTGAATTTATGTTATGACTTTCCACTCAGTTTCATCTTTAGTAAAGCATCAAAGAGACATTGGACTCAGAATGATAAAATACTTAATAACGATCTACGCGCGAATTTTTTTAAATATGTGTTCATATTACTCATATGTAAAATTGCTTCTTAACAATTCATTACTTTTTACGTCATTAAAATATTTCGCTGGAGTTATGTATATGCACTAGCTGTTAACAAGCCACTTTGCTGGGTATCTCTTGATATTGCGTGATTATATATTGTTTTTAAGTTATTGATATCTAAATCTTAGCATTAAGCTTTCGATGCACTCATAAACATTCCTATAGCCCTCGCCTCTTGATTTAAAAAGGACATCACTTGAATTTCTAAAACGGAAGCACGTTTTTATCTTTTACGCCTTCATAATACCCTCCTTTCGGAACCTATTTCCGCCAAATTAGTACTTAGTGGATCTCTGCTCAACAAAGAAAACATGCTGCCAAAGTTAAAGTCTGTAGGTCCGATAGTTAAAAAACAGGAATTTTTGTCTGTAGCGCAACCCCTTTGGGAGTCGATTTCATAAGGATCCGTCTTTAGCGGATTTTCACTCAACAAAAGAAACATGCTTACCAAATTTCAAGTCTCTGTATGTAATAGTTCATAAACAGGAATTTATATCCATTATTCCCTCTTAACCCTTTACAACCCACCCCTTTGGAAACGCTTTTCGCAAAACTCGCTCTTAGCATATCTCTATTCAATAAAAGAAACAAGCCTACCAAATTTCATGTGTTTTGTTTAAATTGTTGCGAAGATCTCATGATGATTGAGTGGATCGTTTTTTCCTAACATACATATATTAATCAGCAAATTATTTGTACTTTTTACATTAAGGTAAGCTTTACCCATTCCTGTTTAAATAAATCATCAATTAAAAGTGGATTTTATGAAATTTTTTTTTTTGCATGTTTAGAGCCTTTAAAAATAAAAAAAGAACTTACTTTTTTTACCAAATTTCTATATGTCATTTGTTTAATTGTATACTTCTCCTTCACTTAAAAAAATACATTTTTGTGTGCTGTCAAAGTTTATTTTATTAAGTAGGCGATCACCAATCATAATTGAACATTTTAACTCAAAATTTTAAATCCAGTTGCTCACTAACATAAATTATTTCTGAAAAATCGACTTCAGTATAATTTCTATATTATAAAAATCGATTAAAACTGAATGCTCTTATCAAATCGTAATAAAACAACTGGTGTGATACCATAAAATCTGAAATACTTTCAAGAAAAATTACAAAAAAAAGATGGTATTGTCAATACGATAGTCCTTAGCTCGTCTATCCCCCCTATATGATTAAAACGAAAACTAATCAAAATATAATAAAAGAGAGAATACCATGCGCTCATATAAATTGCAAATATGTGCTTAGATTTACCTAAAAAATCTTCTTCAATGGCTCGACAGCCCTGGCCTTTTCCAGAAGTTTACTCCAGGCATCTCTCCTTTTGGCAACTTTTCCAGTTTTTGACTTTTGAAATATTTTTGTCTTTTTTGACACAGTCAATCCATCTTAAGGTAACCAGGACATCATATGCTTTCAAAAAATCGATTTTTCAATTTTAGTTCTAAAAAATAGTGCATATTTTTCTGAACCTAAAAATGTATAATACTTATATGTTTGTTGATAAAATAGCCCTAAAATATGAAAGACAAAAATGTAGACAAATGACCACGCCCCTTTTGACCCTCAGTTTTTTCACTTTTTCTCTCAAAAGCATATTTTTTTTGCATTTAGGTACATTTTTTAAAAAAACTATTGCACTATAAGATTCCAGATTTTTTATACTTCTATACAAGATGCCTGTTCATATAGTGAACCTAATTTTTTTTTCTATTAAAATAGTGCCTTACTTTTTAAAAATGATTTTATGCATAAAAAAAGCAAAAAAATAGAAATTTTTCAAATTTCAAGGTTTTATAATTTTTTAAAGAAACTATACAAAATTTTCACTAAAAAAATAGGTTCACTGTCTTTTGTGTATTGTTTTATATATACGTAAAAAACATTTTGCATATTAAAAAGATACTTTTTTAAAAAATGGTACCTAAACATAAGTATGTATTATGAATTCTCAAAAATTATGTATTACTTAAATTAAGTAGGAAAAAAAAACTTTTGAACTAAAAAGTTATTTTTGTAGTTCTACATAATATATAATTAAATTATCTTTATTAAGAAAGTAAAATATCTAAGCTCTATTGAAAATTTTAAAAGATATATGTCTCATAAACAAAGGGTCTTAATTTTGGCATTTTACACTTCCAAACATGTCCTGGTTTTAACGGGGGTCAGCCCCGAGGTCTATTTCCCATGGGTTTTGCAAGAAAGATTTTCTTGTAGCAAGGATCTCCATTCATTCTAGCCAGATGGCCAGCCCATTTAGGTCTTTGTAATTTGACAAATTTTACAATATCAGGTTGTTTGTAAATTTGGTAGAGTTCTAAGTTAGATCTTCTTCTTCGTGATCCATTCACTTGGATCCCACCAAGAATGCAGCGTAAGATCTTGCTCTCGAAAATTCCCAAGGCTTCCTCTTCACGTAAAGTCAATGGCCAAGTCTCTGATGCATAACAGATTCATATTCAGGACAGATATTATAAGACTTTTGTAACGAAGCAATCTTGTTCTTAATTTGAGAAAACTGAATTTTAAATAACTCCCTTCAAGGCATAAAAGCATCTATTAGCATCAATGATTCTTTTATAAATTTCTAGGGCCAGCTCATTTTTATTATTTATCTCAGTTCCCAATAAGTAACACTGTTAACTTTTTCAAATTTATAATTGCTAATCTCTATGTAACTAAGTTGTAAGTCGGACTTTAAACAGGGTAAATGTTTAGTTTTTTTCTCGATTACAGATAAGTTAATTCTTTTAGCACTTAGACCTAACCGATCAGTGGTTCTTAGACTTTCGAACGCCACCCCTTTATGTATGAGCTTGAAATCGCGTACTCCTTAGATTTTACAAACATCCCCCTCCCTGACTCCCAAAACAAAGTTGGGTGACTTAAAGGTTCCTTGATAATTCTGAGACAGCCTCTGCTACTTATACAGACTTTTTAACACTTTTTTCCCTTTTAAGAAAATAGTAAACAGTGTGGTTGCAAACAATAAAAAAAACTGAATCAATATTCTTAATCGAAATACATGTTCCAGTAGTTTTTCCACTGGAGGAAATTTAGTGATCTGATCTAGGACGACACATCTTTCAATTTTTCCACAAGGTTGAAGAGTCTGTAAAGGAAGGAAATCTTAACGTTAAATTAGAGACCTTCGTGGATCCCCTAGAAAGACACCGGGGACCTCCCCCCCCCCCAGGGTTCGAGAACCACAGTTTAAAAACCGCTGCAATCGATCATCTTTTGACGACTCTAATACATCTCTAAATATTTGCTTTGTTTTATGCTTTATTCTTAAGACGGAGATAAGTGAAAAACATCTGATTGTACTATTCATTTTTCTAATTACTGTCTTACACTAAACTCTCTTTGAATTGTACTAACAGATGAGTAACTTTCTAAGTGTAATTAGTTTTCAGTTATTCAATATTTATTTTTTAATTACATATAGTTTCAGTAATTCTAGAACATGCTGGCAATTATTTAAAAACTAAGTTCAACTTGTAATGAATAATAAGCTGTCAGACCTTGTCTTAATATCTTTCAAGTAGAATCGGAAAACAAAGGAATAGCATGATGAGATAAAAGGCACCCATTATATATTCTACAGCTCGGTATAGAATGAATTCGATTTTTTGTTTAAGTTACGAAGGTTAATTATATTTGGACTATGTGTCATGGTCCCAATGGTCATTGAACCTTTTACTGAAGTGACAACAAAAAGAGATCAATCTTTATGTAGAATATGTCAGACAACATGAAAATTAAGTTACTCATTGAGGTGGTAAATTTTTCAGTTTATTTTGAATTACATCCTTATGTTTTAGGATACTTCATCTTATACTTCAAACTAAGGAATTTATACTGGCCTCTTTTGCATAGAAAATAGAAATAACCTTTAACCACTGGTATTTAAACAAAATTATTACACACATGCGCCCAGTTATGTTATGCTTTGTTTGTGGTTTGAACCTTGATCTTTTGGTTGGCTTTATTTACATACGTAGAAGAAACTCAGTTCCACTATTCCCTTGAAAACATGCTGGTATCAATTGATAATTAAAGCGGAAACATATGTCCGCCTTCTTTGAAACGGTATTAAAACAACCGCAATAGTTATGCGTCATTGAAAAGGCCAGCCCGGTGTCCGAGCACACCGTACGTACACATTTTTACATGCCAATTCATTTTTCATCTCATTCGCGTAGAACACGAGATTCGAACACGTCCCAAGTGACCCTGACGCTGAAGCGCGTCTAATGAAGTGATTAGGTACTCCTACTCATTGGGCTATTAAGGTTGTATATTTGGTGTTCCCGAGCAGCGATTAGTCAAGATTTCTGAGGTTGTAGCAGTTCCGGTTCTCGGCAGAGATTGGTGGAGTTTCTTGGAATTATGTTTCCTTAGAGAGAGAAAAATCGAGAGAGAGAGAGAAAGGTATAATTAAGTAAAAAAAAATTGTAGATTTCGTGACAACGATAAATCTCTATCAGAAACAATCGTCCAGTGTTAAGAGTCTTAAAAAGTAAAATGGGGGAGATCGTGGTTTAGAACAAAAAGATATAATATATAAATTCCTTTGGTATGGAGTTGTGGATAAAAAAAAACTAATTCCATGCCACAATTTTCATTCTGCTTATTATTTTTTATGTGTTTTAATTAACATCAAACTGAAACCACACCCCGAATGCTTACGATGGATCTTATTGAAAGTTTGTTTTATATTTAGGTGATACTCAGCAATTATATATATACTTCACACTTTCTATCTTTTACATGTGAATAATGGTATAGTCAAAGTTTATATATATATTTCATGAGTGACTTTCATCATTTGTGAGTGACTATAAGAATCGTCACTCACAAATGATGAAAAAGATCTCTTCAGATGAATACTATTCTGAAAATATGAAAAATTAATTACATATCAAATTCAACCAGCGTCGATTACACATTACAGTTCTTTTCTCCCACTGAACAAAAACATATTTAGAAAAAAATAAAAGATGCCAATTTAAGCAACATAACTTTAACAGTAAACGATTATATATCAGCAAATATATATATATATATATATATAAATTAAGTTTTTTGATAAATTAGAGGCAGACGATAATAACATGGAAGAGAATTTTCAATCTAAACAATGTTTATTTCTGCTGTATAATTTAAAATGTCGGCTAAAAATTATGGTTCAAAATTTTAAAAAAAGCTTAATATATCTAAATAATAATTCAATTCTTTACCAACCAGACTAACATGTTCCTCTTCTTGTAATTTAAAAAAATATTTTAAAGCTACAAAAACTTGTATAATATTACAGAATATTATCCAAACATTTTTTCAAATAAAAAATATGCCGCCCATCCGGTATAGTGGTCAGTGAAGCTGACTGCGGTGCCGTAGGGACTGGGTTCGAATCCCGGAGAAGGCATGGATGTTTGTGTTGTAATCCTTTCTTCTGTCTGTGTTGTATGCCCCGTGCTATACATTGCGTGGTGCACGGGGTTTATAAATGTTAAACAAAAAAAAAAAAAAATTCCAATAGTATTTTTTCTGTTTTTACAAGAACACATAAAGAACAGCGTACTTCAATATAATTACTCATTTTTGTTAAAATCATTTAATTTGTATGCAATGCAATTAACAGTTCAACTTCTACATTTTAAAATGCAAAGTCAACATCCATTTTGAATTACAGAGAAAAAAAATGTGTATTCATTGAATGTTCTAAATTTTTAGTAATTGAAATTAAAATGTGTCTCACGCTTATAAACGTATCTTAATATTAGTGTATTGCTTTATCTGAATAAATATTTCCAGTTTAGATCCTATTCTGATGCGCTCTGTTTTACTGATCGATCCATATTCAGTAAAACAATCGTTCAAAAAACAACAATTTCAGGGGAAAAAATGAAAAAAAATCGACCTTAACCTTCATCTTAATGTCACCAATCGTAGATATCACGAACTGAATATTTTTTAAAGAAACAAAATTAGAAATCCAATATTCCTTGTGTTGATATTTCCAGAGATTTATCTTTTTGAACTCAAGCAATGCATAACGATCCAATAAGTTCAGCATCATAACTGTCGAATAAACTATTAAGTAGGTCTTGTTTATGATCTATCAAAAGTGACAAATGCGTTCGAGCGAAGCGAATGCAGCATTAAAGGGCGAGAACAAAAAAACAGATGCGTGTCAGCAACGTTGATTTAAAATTAATGAATGTGATGACAACGTCTGAAAATTTCAAATTACTTTTTAATTCGCGACTCTTGATGCATGATGAAGTGCACGGGCGTATGAAGTATGAATAATGTAGATCTAGGCTTGCGCTTTTTCTTTCGCTGAACCTTCGCATTACATCGAGAAAAGTAAATTTAGATGTGCATAAAATATGTCGCTCTGTTTTAGTTTCATGACCATTGAAGGAAAAAGTGAAAAAAAAAAATGTCACATTAATAATAATTAATCATCCATGTCGAATATTTGATAATCACTATTACAACCTCTATTTTAGCCTAAATATGCTTTCAAATTCGTAATTATCAATTTAATCAAATATACGAGAATTAAGTCTTTTTCAAGTTAAATTTTTTTCGTAATTTTTCGTTTAGATGTATTAGTACAAAATATAATAGCAGATAAAGATAGACAGTTGCAGATAAAGATGATCCCCAAAAGAATAGTCTCACACACTAATACAGTACAGTCTCGAAAATTCAGCCTAATGTGGACCGAAGGGTGGCCGAGTTTATGAAAATGCCTGGTTATTGAGAATGGGATTAAAAAAGAATAAGAGTGCTTCGTCAGGAAATATTGTACTACTGTATTGTTTATTTGACAATACAACAGAAAATAAACTGCCCAGATATTCTTAAACAGAGGAAAAGTACTTACTTTATGAAGACAGTATCTAATCAGACACATCTCCAGTGCCGGTTTATCCAATGGGCGCTTGGGGTGGGCACCCAGGGGCCAGGATAAGCTCAACTTAACCACATTTTCTGGTTATAAATTTCGATCCTCCAGTGCCATGGAGGCCTGTAGATCTTCAGCGCCCAGGGCCCGAAATTAGCTTAAATCGGCACTAGCACTTGGAGCGGGCGCTCAGGGGACAGGATAAGCTTGACTTAACCAGATTTTTTTTTTTTTTTTTTTTTTGGATCCGCCAGTGCCAAGGAGGCTTGTAGATCTTCTGCACCCAGGACCAGAAATGAGCTTAAACCGGCACATCTGAGAAAAATACTTTATGAAAGCTGCTTGTAATGTAAATTAAGTTACAGACCTAGTAAATTCTGGCTTTTTTTAAAAAAAGAAATGCGTAATGTCCTCTGCGTTTTGGTGCTTTATCACGAAGAGGGCGAAGGAAATAAATTCATTACCGCGACGCACCTTGTTCAAAACACTGAAGGATGGTTTCGACAGCCTTCAGTGCCTCAATACGTGATAATTTAGTAATTTTTCTGTGTCCTCAAAGAAAACATCTTCATCGTTTCCCGACACAAAGGAATGCGGGACCTTGAACGGGTCTGCACGACCTACAAGGGTGTGACCGAGTTATCCGGACTGCCGGCTTATCGAGTGCCGAGTTTTCAGGACTCGTAAAAGGGAGGACTGTGGTAAGAAAAAAAATCCGGAAGTAAATTTAGCTAAAGAAATACTTTTAAATAATTAAAAGAAATGACCCTCCTTATAAAAAATACCCGGTCACAGAAGATATTAAACACAAATCATCCATAAAAAACAAATTTAAGCATAGAAATGAATTTTGTGTTAAGTTCACTACTCATCAGAATTTGTGGAGGTTCAGGAAGATGAGAGGCCACATATGCACTTTAAATTTTATTTTAAAAAAAAGTTCGACTTAACATCTCAAATTTTAAAATCAACAGAGTCGTGCATTCAATAGATGTGAAATAACTTACCAATGGACAGTTTTAAAATTTGCTTAAATCCTGCATTTGTTTATTTAAAAAGAACAATAATTTAATGAACACACACAGAATCTTTCCATTTATTCGTAATTCAAATAAATTGAGTCAAAAATAAATTATTTTATAGTGCTTTAAGCCAACTACGCTCATGTTATGACGGATATATTTTACATAGAATATTAGAAATAATTACCTTTAGCATTGCAATTTTTAACCGCAACTTTATGCTAGTAGCAACTTTCCATTTGATCGCCTTTTACTTAGGCTCTTTACTTAGGATGGATTTACTTACTTAGGACGCCTTTCCATGGATTACTTAGAAATTGCCTTTGAACCTCAGTATTTTTTCAAAAGGTTTGATTGGATTTTAAAGTACGATGCACTTTGAAGCAACACAAGAGCTATTGGCGACGGACCTCATAATTTTGCACCACGCTCAAGTGACGAGGATAACTTCTGAGCTTGTACCCCTCTCCAAACTTCCTCACGACATCAAGTGAAGGGTTTTGAGCCTCGACAGTCACTCTATCATGGTTCATTATTACGAGGTCCGTCGCCAATAACCCTCGTGTTGCCTTTGAGTGCGGCGTTAATAAAAACTCACTCGAGCTTCGACAGATTTAACGTGCACCATCCCCTCGATACGGCGAGTCTTCAACGGCACCAAGACTCGAACTTACGACTCGTCGGTCACGAGTTTGTGGCCATGATTGCAGCCTTTTCGAGGCAGTTATCGCGGCCTCGAAAAGTGTATCAAAACTTACTCTTTAACCACCAACTAAGCAAATATAAGATAAGGACTTACGAATAACCTTGATTTTATACTTTTTTTTTCAGTGATGAATGTTGCAGCCGGTAAAGCAGCGATGCAGTCCTCCATTTTCTCTAAAGGTGTACCGCAGAAAGCGGTCGATGGAACCACAAGTCGTACGTACGGTTCAGATACTTGTACCCTCACTGAGGTAGAAGATACTCCATGGTGGTACGTCAATTTGCTAGAACCTTTCTTGGTACAGCTAGTGAGAGTGGATTTCGGCAGATCTTGCTGCGGTAAGAATATTTTGACCTGGTTTTTTAAATAAAGCATCGTTTGTAAATTAAAATAAATATAATTGCTCTTTTGTATCAGAATATCCATGAGATGTCATAAAATTTTTGTTTTTTAAAATTTCTTTTAAAAGATATATTTTGCACGCAGAGAAAGAACTTGGTTAGGTATTTATTTTTAAAGACAGATCCCTCAATTTCAAGAACTAAAAATGCTCGAGCTTGTGAATTAGAAATAAAATAATGGAGCGTTAAAATTCTATTGTATGTAAAAAAAATATTAAGCACTATTCCAAATATTTTTACAAACTAATTAGTGTATTAATTTTGTATACAATTGTATAATTATAAGGAGTTTTCTTTTCAAATAAATTTTTTTGCAGTTAAAATCCATTGAAATTACATATTCTATCAGAATATCTTAAAACAAAATCGATATAACTAAATTAGTCTCGATATAACTGATGAACATATTCAAATATTATACCAAATAGCAATATTTGTTAAGTTAAATTATGAATAAAGTTGTAATATTTTTTACTGTGATTTTTGACTTTTTCTGTGTCTAATAATATTAGTTTTCGTGATAACATAAAAGTATTTTTCCATGAACTTTTTTTTTTTTGTACAGCCAATGGTGTTCCGGCAACAGTGATCGTAAGGGTGGGCAATAGTAGGCCGGATCTTAGTGCAAATCCAATCTGCAACCGATTTTCTGGTAAAATAGGTAAGGAAATGAACTGAAATAATTTCTTTTCTGCGCTAAGACATAGTTGATTCTGTTCACAACGAATTGCTTTTTGGAATATAAAAGTTAAGTACAAAAATAGTTATGAAACATTTGTTATTTATAGAACCCATTGCCCGGTCCAAACTATTTCAGAAGCGAGTTAATTACTAATCACGTTCAAAACCAAAAATTTGTAAGACTTAAAAAAAAATAATAAATACTTACAAAGCATATGTATCTTTATTTATAAGAAAATAAAATTAAAACTTATGTCTACTTTCAAAAGTGACACAGGTGAAAAGCTTTTTCATATGCGACCAAAATACCTTTGAAATAGAAAGTCAAATTATAAGATACAAAATAGCAGAACAAATTGTACAAGGTATTCCACCGCAACACTGCTCGAGCATGTTCAGTGTTTAAAAAAAGAACACTAACTCTTTCATACACCAATAATTAGCAGTTTAAAGGATGTAATTACTTTTTCATTTCAACTTAAATACGAACGGAAAGAATTTGATTAAATTTATACTCCGTAATTTACTTTTATGATGGATTACCATGTCCTTTTTGTATTTTTTAGATACAACACACCTTAATGCTGTTGACTTTGATTAATTTTTTCTAGAGGAAGGCCGCCCGCTGTTTTTCCCGTGCACTTCGACGGTCACGGGAGCTTTTGTGAGCGTCCATGTCGAAACCCCAACGCAGTTTTCTTTGTCCATCTGTGAAACATTCGTTTACACAGATCAAGGTGAGTTCAATTTTTCAGAATAATCATTACATGTAGAACATCCTTTGTCATAAAACTAGGAACACAGAAAACTTATATTACTATGGAAAACAACGTCGAGATGTGGAGAGTAAGGTGCCAATTCAGATCTCAACCTCATCGCCTGAACGTGGTTCAAAACTACAATACGAAAGAAAAAGTAAGAAAAAAGTAAGAAAAAGTTTATGAAACAAACTGGCAACAAAAGCCCAGTTTGAAACAAAGAAGAGAATTTAGTTAAATTTTCCGGAAATTTATGATCAGGGGATAATAGCCTTTGTAGCTCCATATCCCCTAAAACCTGTAAATAAATAAATAAAATTTTCCGGAATAACTGAAACAAAAATTAAATTGCAGTGAGAACCTGCAAAAAATACTCTGAATTTTACTATACAGCATGGGAACATTTTGTGATTCTTGCAAACGAATAAATGATTAGAACCGTATTCTTTTAATTTGCGATAAATCATTTCTTATAGAAATCACTAGTGGAATATACTCAAGAGATAGATCTATGCTACACAATATCTCACTTTAGTTTTCTTGTAGTTGCAGTTCTTCGATAATTATTTATTTAGAAGGGGGAAAGCATGCATTTCATCTTAAAAGGATTTTTGGGATGAATATCTAAGTTATAAATCAAAATATTTTTTTATCACAATTAGTGTTAACATTCGGATGAAATTTTTGTGTTAATTTATTTGCAGTAGAATGAAACAATGGAAAATTCTCGAAATAAAAATAATAATAATTATATTGAATGGAATTTGTATTTAAAATCTTTCTAAAAAGATACTCTCATTTATTTTAAGAACATTGGAGACGCAATTTAGATTTTTATTTAAGCGAGATTTTAAAAAAAAACGAACATTAAAAATTCATGTTTTTAAACAATAAGCCAAATGTAAGGTTCATATTTCGGAAAATAATGTTATTGTACGAGACTTATAATATAACAGTAATTGCTTCCGTACATTTTTGTGTGGTTTTTTGAAGAAAAAAATTATGATGTAAATGATAATTTCCCTGCATTAAAGATGGGTTTACAGTAAAGAATGTGAAATTCGTTGATTGTATAATTTAAAAATTTAAAACTAGCAATGGATTAATAAAAGTCTCTCAGTATCACATAATTGGAATTTTCCCACGAAATGTATTCGCCAAAAATTTATATCCAAAATATAGCACAATTAAAATTAACTTAAAGATGTATTTTACTCTTCTTCTTCATCGAAATAACACAATAAAGAGGATGGCCACCTGTAACGTTCGGAAATTAGAACCGAAATCATATTGGAACACAATTCTTCAGATCCTGATAACAGTAACAATAGCTGCGATTTTAATCTTCAAGAACTCAAACATATTGCATCCCTTACATTTTAATATCTTGTAAATTTAGCATCTATAAGGTTCCATCAAAGATTTAGAAAAAATGAAATAAGAGTATATTTCAAATGGTTAAGGTATCTGACTACCCTAAAATTGTGAATTTTGCCAAAAATTGACATTTTTTTTTTAATGATTTTATGTTATGGACCATCTTATTGGCTTTATAAAAATACCAAGTTTATTATTTTTCGTTCACTAGAACAAAAACTACAAGTGTTTTAATAAAAGCAGATGTCATTACTTTATGCAAGATAGCATACTTTAAAATGCATTTTACTCGAAATGTGTGTTTTTTTTTAAATGCTCAAACGGAGACAGCGATTACTAAAAAAGTTTTGAAAATAATTAACTGAATTTTTTTGTGTATGTTCGCTATAATAGTAGAAGTGTTTTAACCTCTTCAGATTTATCAATCACTGTTTCATTACAAAATTTACAGTCCCTTATGTTAATATAATCACTGTTTTTTTTAAGCAATTTCATATAATAACCAAGATAAAGTGCTCTAGTTTTTATAAAAATTAAAATATTTCTTATCTTGAAGGTCACTTCAAAAATGAATAACGTACCAACACATCAAAATTGAAAATCTGTTCATAAACTCTCGGTACAGAATGGGTCATGTTTATGCTATTTTTTGTAAATGTTTATCCATTTTAGTAATAATAATTTTCTTTTCTCCTTAATTTAAGCATATTTTTCTTGAAATATAATCTAAACAAATCTAAAAACAATAAAAAAAAAAAACCCATATCTCCATTTTTTTTTAGAGAAAAGTCGCAAGTAGTCGGATACCTTAAATATTTCAAATAGAAGACTCGTGATGTTATAGTTTCCCTTTATGGTCAAGGAATTTCACTTAGATTTGTAAGTCAATCAATATCTTATTCTTATTCGTTTCCTAGTTGTACCCGTAGAGCAATGCCCCGAATTCGACCAAGAAGCAGCAACCGTGGCTACCTATAATGGGAAATGCTACCTTTTCTACAGCAGCAATCCTCGTACCTTGGACAGTGCAACTAAATTCTGTGCTCTGCAAGGCGGTAGTCTAATACACGATACCAGTCCAGCTCTGCAAGGTTTTCTGAGTTGGGAGCTCTACAAGCGACACAGGAAAAATCCAGGATCAGATTATTGGAATGGAGTTATAAGAAAGACCGGTTCGAAGGATTGGAAATGGATAGATGGTAAGAAATCATGTCACAAAATTTTATTTTTAAAATCATCTCATCTGTGGAGCAATCAGGGGGGAAAAAAGAATAAGTATCTGTGTTCCTTTGTGAAAACTCCCGTAATTTATCTGAAGATTATGCAACAAAATATTTTTTTATGAATAAAATTAAATTTATCTTCAATACAACGAGCCAGTTAAAGAATAAGATAGTCAATACGCTTCATTTGAAGAGTAATGTTAAAAAACTTCATTCGTTTAATTTCAAGCTTCATTATGATTAAAAACACATAAAAGCGAGATACTTTACTGTACATTCAATTTTTAGATCAGATTAGATTATTAATTATCATTGGAAACTTCTATGAGCTAAGAACAATAGTCCGAGAGGCTAAACTTTCTTTAAAAAAATCACACTGTAAGCTTTTTAAAGTCATGCCGAGATTAAATTGACTCCAGCACCTTCTCCGAAGACTTCAAAACTCTTACATAAAATTTGAACTTATCCTCAATCATAAACATTGTTTCAAAAATAGGTGATAAAAAAAACTTTTAAGATAATTGACGGCCTCTTTTCAATTCCTACTATTAGTTCAGTTTCTCCCCATATATATATATATACACTTGTGTGCAAAAATTAAGGACGAAGTCGAAAAATTAGCATATCAGCTGAACGAAGCTGCAGAGCGGACAGAAAGACCAATCAGGAGATTAAGTGAGGTGATGTACGGTAGCACATGCGCAGATATGCAGGTAGACGTAATGGGGGAGTGTCTGAGTAGTAAAGCATGTTGTCGGTGTAAGATTAGTATTTCTGGCAAAGAGATTGCACACCGTATAGCAGTTAAAATCACACCGAGTTGCTGCCTCAGCGAGAAATGGCGAATAATCAATCTGTTAGACGACATCTGGATGCTTTTACCCGAGGTCGAATCATTGGGAAGTTGGAGGAAGGTCGCAGTGTGACAAGTGTGGCTGCAGAGTTCGGAATTGCTCACAGCATCGTTTCACGACTTTGGAGACAATTTCAAACTACAGGAACAGCTATCCGGGGATTCAGTAGTGGTCGTCCACGAGGAACCACACCCGCAGATGACCGGTATATTGCCTTACAGGCCAGAAGAAACAGGCGGCAGACAGCGGGAGAAATCACTAGACACACGACACAGGCGACTGGACGACCGATATCGCGTTTTACCGTGGCCAGAAGACTGCACGGTGGTGGTCTGTTTGCACGACGCCCTGTACGGTGTGTACCTCTAACGCCTGCCCATCGGAGAAGGCGTTCTCTGTGGTGCCAGGAATACCGGAATTGGAGAGACAATGAATGGGGACGAGTACTCTTTACAGATGAGAGCAGATTCAGTCTGAGTAGCGATTCTCATCGGATACTCATCTGGAGAGAGCGGGGAAGCCGCAATCATCCCTCGAACATCATTGAAAGGGACAGGTATGGAGGTGGTGGTGTTCTCGTTTGGGGAGGCATCATGCTTGGTAGTCGTACAGACCTTCACATCTTCGACGCAGGTTCAGTCAACGGGACCCGTTATTGTAACGAGATTCTTCTTCCATATGTGCGTCTTTTTAGAGGCGCTATGGGTCCGCAGTTCCTTTTCATGGACGACAATGCACCATGTCATCGCACAGTAGCTGCCGAACAGCTCTTAGAGAGTGAGGATATTGAACGTATGGATTGGCCGGCACGATCTCCGGATCTCAATCCCATCGAGCATGTATGGTATTTTCTAGGCAGACGCTTGGCAGCTCGTACCTTACCACCAGTAACGATTCCGGAGCTTCGATTGGCGCTGCAAGACGAATGGGCAGCAATGCCTCAACAACTCATTGACACCCTCATTCTCAGCATGGGCAGACGCTGTGAAACCTGCCTAGCAGTCAGGGGAGATCATATCCCCTACTAAAGACCGGATATTTCTTGCTGGACACCCATCACAGGGATGTTTCGGCCTTCAGTCGCATTGCGCTCCATGCTACTTTTTCAATAAAGCTTCTTTTTAGCCCTCTGATTTCTCTTTTAGTAAGTGTTGCTTACGTTACTCATGTCCTTACGTATTGGGGATCTTACGGTATTAAATGTGTTGATTTGGAATGCTTTTGTACAAAGTTATATTGAAAAAATCGTCTCGTCCTTAATTTTTGCACACCAGTGTATGTATACTAGCTGATCCGGCAAACGTTGTTTTGCCAAATAAATTATTTCTAGTGAATATTTTGGTAGTCAAATAAAAAATAACTAACTGATTGTGTGTGGGGATGTGGTATATGACTGAAAGAGGAAAGATGCGCTGTGAACGATGACGGCTTATAAAAGTAACAAAGCACCAAATATTCCTGTTTTGAATTTTTTGTACTTTTATTATTTTAACTAATAAATTTCAAATTACATCTATAACACAAATTATGACAATTAAAAAATAACATTATCAGTCTCTTAGCTCAATTGAGTGTACGATATTTTTAATGAGTCCATCCTTAGCCAACACAAACAAACTAGATGGTTTACCCACGCGAGAACATGCCACGTCCGTGTGAAAAACACGGTGTGCCCAAATCAAAGCCACAGACAGACATCGCTTGGCCTTGAGACTTATCGATAGTCATTTCGAATGCCAATCTAATTGGAAATTGAATCCGTTTGAATTCACGTAGCTGTACGGTCGCCAACCATGATTCCAGCAACGTCGTCAACAACAGGTGCATTGAATCTATGAATGTGTTATCCTGCTGGTGTTTTATCAGGATTGATCACAATAGCGTGATTGTCACTTTGTAATTTGTGCATGTGTGATTTGAATAATTTCAACAATTCATTCTGCTCATTCAATAAAGTGTCTAGTTCACCGAAAATGCGTCTGGCAAAAAGTGAGTTGAGGTTATTGTAGCTACAACGTGCATCCACGCGATTGCCGAGTGCTCTTTCGGAGTCCTCACCGCCCATAAAGTAAATTTGTAAAAATGTATGTGATTGGCAACAATGGGGGCTCATTGGCAACAATGAGCCCACTTTGTGATAAACTTGGCTTTTGATCTTGAATGTTGAATTTAATTGTTGACCATTTGCAGCATTGTTTTTAACTATTTCTGTTGCTCCGAACGATGCCATTTGAAAACATGAATTGAATGTTCGAATTGACTTCAGGAACAGATTAGAATCGGGATCCGTACCGATAAGTAAACCGTTCAATGGTTCAGGTGGTGTTTCAATTTCCGGTAGTTGCACTTTTCCTGGCGCGCAACACATCCCGGCTGGCTCATTTTAAAATTTCAGTGCATTACAATTCGGACATTCCTTATCCATAGCACCAATTGTCACATTCGAATGAGCATAATATTTAACATTGGTCTAATACTCGAATGCTAGACGATGGAATGAATCGGATGTAAATGCTCGATGTACTTGTTGGCGTTGTTGGTCATTTGCTCTGAGTGTGTCAAATAGGAATCGACAAGCTTGTCTTTGTTCGAATCGTCTTTGTTGATTTTATTCAACTCGCGCCTCTTGTGATTGCAATTCACGCAACTGCGCCATGTTCCCACTCATATCTTCATTATCCTGTTGGATTTGTTCGCCTGTTCTTTGAGCTCTTCTATTTCACATGGCTGTAGATTTAATAATTCGGTGGCCTAAATCAGACCCTTTGCGTCTTGCTGGCATTATTTACTGTACAAAACACACAAATAGATCAAATTAAAGTACTAAATGCTAGAAAACAGTATACTGATAATGTATCTGTTCTTTTATTATTTTACCTTTACCTTTCACATTTATAAAATACGTATATATTTCTCTTTACATTGAAAATGATTCCCAAAAATTTTGAGCTTACTGAGTATTACAGTTTTATTAATTGGCGTTTAATTTTAAATAAACTAAATAAGAACTCAAAATGTCTGAAAATATGCAGAAAAGGTTTATACAGGAAACACAATAGTTGTTGTTGGCGAGAGCTCGTGACACATGTTGAAAACATATGAGATCGCTTAATTAACCGAACGTGAGAACTATCTTGAGAAAAATGGGAATAAATAATTATAGCACTGCAAATTGATGATACATAAATAAATTTTGGCGGAATAATCCTTCCATCATCTGTGTGTTTCGAAATATCATAAAACTCTTTCACATGGAATAAAGCTCAACAGAAATATATTATTTAGAACTTCCCTAAATGACAGTGATGTATTTATCTTCCTATAATTTTTCTCTGGATTTTCTTATTTCTCTGACAGAGTAGTATTTTTCTGGCGCGAAACCGATTTTCGACGCCAAGCGAAACAACAGACAGGGGTTTTAAGGTTTTATTTAATATCTTCTGAACTAATTGCAATATCGGAATGAAAAATAGTTTACGTCCTATTCTCAGACCTACTGATATACGACAAAATATAAGATCGTTAGCGTTTCGAAGATTTTTACACACTGTGAAGGATTTTATATATTAATATATATATACAGTGGCGCACACCAACCCTTTTTGTCTCAAACTAGCCCAATGTCAGTGATTAGAGTTGCCGATGTTAGCTCCTAAATAAACTCCCATCCGATGTGTCTAATAAGTCTCTTATATTGATTGGCTTATAGCTCAAGGCGATGTCACAAGCTCCTACTAGACTAGAATTTATGTGTGTGTGTATATATAGTGAATTTATGGGCTCAAGTGTAGTATAGGGGGGGGGCTTTTGATTTGGCGATTTTTCTTTAGATATTATGGTGAGATTATGAATTCATTCTTGCTTCCGGGCACCTGCCGCTAAGTGAAGTAGCTTGGCGATCGATTTTGGTCGCCAAAAATAAATTAACATCGCCACGCCCCCCCCCATACTACACTTTAACCGAATTTATGAATTAAAACAGAATTAAATTCTTTACCATTTAGCTCTCGTACTATTGCCAATACTTACGTAATATTATGATTAACTTTTTTAGGCAAGGATGTTACTATCTCGTTTTGGAGTCATCCACCCAAAGAAGGCAATTGCTCTAGGTTTGATGGAAAAAATGGATGGTTGTGGTCGGATACAGATTGTATCAATGAATTCAACTACATCTGCGAGCATAGTAAGTTTACAGAGATAAATATTCATAAATAGAGAAGGTAGGGGAGGAATAGTAGTATAACTCATTTAACGTAAATCTGAAACATTAAATACCTGAAAGAAAATGAATTAATAGCATCCATTATATAATTTTTATTATTATACTAATTATTGGTTCATATTATTTATCGAGGGTAACCTTTCATCAAGTGATAATAATAATGCCTATAACCATTGAGAATTTTTCCTTTATATTTGCAACGGTTAATTAAATAATGATGAATCAAAGAACTAACGAAATTTCTTTTTAACCTATTCATGTACATGCATACTTAACATAAAAAAGTAATAAAAATGAACACATTTTCAGTTCCAAAAATAAATGTGCTGCTAATTTGGTTTCTTTAGGTGGAAATTTGTTGAAGGGGATTAATTTTAATTCAAAGTTTCATCCAAATTGGGGTTTTAATTATGTTTAATTGATGTATTTTAGAAATTGTAAAGTTGCCCATTAATTTTGATCCTAGTTTTAAGATAAATAGACTGCATAAAAAATATAATGGAACATTTCTCTTGCCATTTACATCTAATTTTGAAAATAAATATATTTTTGATATTTTTTAAATGATGTTTGAGAGCCTCTTTTCAAACATCAGTAGTTTTTTTAAACCTGTATATCTTAAGTTATAAATATCAAAATCAACTATTATTCAGTTTCCTGTCCTATCATAATCTTTGAGAGACCATTACTATCTAGTGAGAGCTAATCCGAATATTTTCATTCCATCTTAGCCACATATCAATATTATACATTATTTTTACTAATCTCTAAAAATAAAAATGTATAATTGCTTGCAAAAAAAAAAAAAAATCATTTTATTATAGGTCTATATTAGACTAGTCTAATTTCATTAACAGAATTTACAAAAAATATTTTCAGCTTATCAAATTCTTAAAAACAACTGCAATAAGAGGCACTCATGATGTGTGTTTTCCAGGACCAGCAATCTGTGGCAAGCCAGAAAGACCAGTGAATTCAACATTAATGGTAAGAGCAAATACAGTAGGTTCAACTATTGAATATCAGTGTAATCCAGGACATTTACTTTTGGGTCCTTCATCAAGAACCTGTCAACCAACCGGCTTCTTCAGTGAATTTGCACCCAAATGTTCATGTAAGAAAAGAAAAATTTTCACCTTTCAAAATTTAAAATTGGTATTAACCCTGCATATGTTTAGTATGTGTGTCAGCTGTTTTTTACTAACATTGTCTTTTTAAAAAAATTTTAAATTTTGGAGGACTTTTGCTTTTTTAACATTAAATTTTATACTGTTTAACAATAAAATAATATCATACATAGTAATCTTAAACTAGACACACACATATATGTCCTTCTTATTGTTAGAATGTGTGCTTTATAAAATATATCACATAATCAACATACATGTATTTGACTTCTGCAAATTAAAATACTCGTGTTCGCTCATATATTTGTAATTGTCACCTAGAAATGAAATTCTTTTAATGATGTCAGGATTTCTTAACCAGTAGTTTAGGCATCAACTGAGACCAGGGGTTTCATTGACAAAGATCTTGGATTTCCATTTCTTATAAATTTAAGCATCAAAAGCTGTTTTCAATACCACACCACAGTTTTACATTATTCAAGCCTTCATACAACATGTAAAGCATACAACATGATAAGTAAAACATTCATACAACATGATAAGTATAATTTATCTTGAAATTTGATATTGAAGTAAACATTTATATATCCTTCATATATAACTTATTTACAAGTTTATGTATCATTTATTTGTACATTATTATTTAATGTACTAAGCAAGAAATGTACATCTTTTTGTGTTTCATATTTTTATTACATTGTTTATGAATATAATCATCTATTTTTTTGTAATTTTAAATACTGTACTATATGATATGCTAAAGGGACACTGAACAAAAAAAGGATAAGAAATTCCTTGTTTCAGACTAAAAACTATCTTTCAGACTTGGAATGTGGCTTTCCTGCAAACATTCCAAATGGAGGCTACACTCTTGTAAATGGCACTAAGCACTTCCAGAGCATCGTTCAGTACTTCTGTCAAGAGTCCTACATCTTAGTAGGACAACCAGAATTAATGTGTGATGCAGATAGGAAATGGGATGGACCACCACCCAGATGTGACCGTAAGTATATTCTTTTTTTGCATTAAAAAAGCATGATTATATGTTTAAAATAATTACCCAACAGTTCAGAGAGTCAACAATATAAAAAAATGTATAATCGCTTAGTCATTTCATACATTATTCTACAATAAAGTTAAAAAAAAAATATCAACATCAAAATATTTTTACAAATTTAAATTAATGAAAGGATAAGCATATTTCAAATTATCAATTACAAAACTGATTAAAATACTTTCATAAATAAAAATGAATTCAATTCTACAGTATACAGTAGATTTATGAGAAAATAAGTTATAGGAAATATAACTAAAAGAATCTGACCAAGGATGAACCAATGAGTCATTCAAGTTACCTACATTTATATAAAATGTTGAATTTAAAGGAGGAAATAGCAAACACCCTTAAGCAAAAAATAATTGATTGATGAAACATTAACATCAGATATTTGTATATGGTTTACTCAAACTAATTTGTTTATATTAACACATTTGAAAAATTTTCCTCATCGAAACTGAATACCTATGGAAATATCATTGATATGATACTATCATTGGATATTAAATTGATTTCATTGGTTAACTATAAGTCAAAGACATTTTTAATTTTCAAACTACTACAACATTAAGCTATTCAATAAATATTAATATCACAAAAAAATCAGGAAAAATAACACAAAATCTAAATTGTCATCTGAAGAATATATATAATGTGAAGATGTATTCATTTTATTATAATTGTATAGTCACAGCAATTCTATATATATTGATCAAATCATTTATTTAGGTATTTTTAAGATATCAGAAGAGAGCATTTAGCATTTTCTCTGCTTAACCACAAAGCAAAAAAGAAAAAATTATCCCTTTTCTACATTTAAATATAAAGAAAAACAGGGGGAAATGTAATAGAAAAATATAATCACATATTCTCAAGTGAAGGGAAATATTAGTTAATTTTAGAAATTACTTAAGTGTCTTAGGTAAAGTTTCAATTTTTCAGTAAGGAAAATGTAAGCGGTTTGGATATTCTTGTTCTAGGAATTGTGAATAAATCTGTCAAAATACTCAAGGTCTAACCCTTTTAACACAGAATCATGAATAAATTTGTAAAATATAGGTTTTAATTCTTTTAATGTTAAATGAAACCAGACTTGTGTTTTGAAATAAGGTATTCATAATTATATATATATATATATATATATATATATATATATATATATATAAGCATACAGTAAAAGTGGAAATCACTTTTGCATTTTATAGCCCTAGTTTTGAAATCTATGTTTTTTATATTTGCAAATACAAGGAAAACTGCTGATTTCTAATATAATGAATTTAATAGGCTAAACAGTGTACTTCAAAAATCATGTCTATTTCAGCTCTGTTATGCCATAATCCACCTTCAATAAAGCATGGTAATGTAACAGTCACAGTCAATACTACAGTGCCAGGAACAACAGCAGAATATGTATGTGAGAATAATTTTAAACTTATTGGAGAAGCAGTTATTTCATGTGATTCAACCGGATTTTGGACTTCCAAACCTCCGACGTGTGAACGTAAATATACATTTATGTTACTTCATAAAATATCTTTCTTTTGTGTCATCAATATGATTTTACTGTACAGCCACAATAAACATATGTAGTATGAATAATATAAGATAAGCTTTAAATCATAAGAAAATTATTAAAAAGCCAAAAGATTAATTATGGAATTTTTGCTTAAAACTTTCTGTAATCGGTAACACTAAGTTTCATTACTGTGTAAAAATACTAAAAAAATCATAATATTGAAAAAATTCCATTTAAATATAACTATGAAAGTACTTAT
Organism: Trichonephila clavata; assembly: GCA_019973975.1. Taxonomy (NCBI): domain Eukaryota; kingdom Metazoa; phylum Arthropoda; class Arachnida; order Araneae; family Nephilidae; genus Trichonephila; species Trichonephila clavata. The sequence goes on along the minus strand of BMAO01038347.1, from coordinate 205,099 downwards.
TATTTATCAAATCTCAGAAGACAGTATGTATTCTATATGATATTATGCTCAATAAAAAGTATGAATCACACACACACCTTAAAGATTGTGTTATTCAGTTGATTAGCTTTATATATCTTGATAAAAAATAACAATAATTATTAAAAGGGGAGAACTGTTTCACAATAATGATTTTAAAATCTAATTTTCATTAATCAAAACATTATGATAAGAGATTGTAATACCAGCATTCAGAATACCAGTATTTTGAGCCATTTGTACAATTTTGTAATACTGTTATTCACAAGTTTAAATACCGGTTTTTCGGTATTTAAACTTGTGAAATTTTTTTTGTCTCTACTATATGTTCAGGGATTACCAACCTAGCACAATAGTATACGTTTTTGTTTTTAAGTCTTCCTAATGGGTGAAATTAAATAGACTGAATCGTACAATCAAGAGAAGTGATAAAATATGAGAATTATCCAAGGACACAGCCAAAACTATTATATTACAGCTCAGAGCGATACTACACATGTGCAGGATTCGTAGTGATATTCCTACCTGTGAAAACAAGGTTGTAGTTGTGAAGAAAGTGCGTAATATTTCGATATTTTTTAAATTGGGGAGTTTGTTATTCACATTGTGTATTTGCATATCATACTTGTATTTACATATCATGATTTTAAATACAAAAATGAAAAAGAAGAAAAGAGACTAACCAATTCATATTTGATCAATTTTATAGTAAATTTTCTTAAATTTTTTTACCCATAAACCCTATTAACATTCAGAAGAATTTGGTACTGTTATCGAAGGTGATTATGACACTAATGTCGACAGTGAAAAGGAATTGTCTCTTGAACAAAAATTGGAATTAGTGTAAGTAAAAAAATTTCAACAAACCAAAATACAAAACAGAAATCAGCTATATCCAAAATCATCCAATGAGAAAATGATTTATTTGAAGATGAGAGATTTAGAGGTAAATACTTGGAAAAAGTCTATCGCATGTTGCTAACAATACTACCAACTAGCGTAATTGCCAAAAGAATGTTTTTCTGGTAATTTGTGCACATAATTACGTCCCAGGCTTAATGACAATACAATTAATGCATTATGTTTTTTAAGATCACATTTCAAAAATTTGTAATAGTACCACAGACTGAATAGTGATATTAACACTTTTTTCCTCATTAAAATAAATAAAATGTTCCTTTACTTTTAGATGATTCTTTATATACTGTTATAATTCAAAAATTACAAATTAATTTTTTGTGATATTTACACTCTTTAATAAAACTGGAAAATAAAACAAAGAAACATTTATTTTCTTAAAATTTCTACTGCCGGTATTAAAACTGGTATTGCGGTATTAAGATCTAAAAAATACCAAATACTGGTATTGACCTTCTAGTCCAATATTGCAATTCCTAATTATGATACATATAGTGTTAATGAAAGATTATTCTTACAATTTTATAGAAAATTGGTATTATTTATCCCACTTTCCTGATGACATAAAAATTTGCGCCTTTGTTAAAAATTCAAAAATAAATGTTACAAATCACAAAACTATTACGGCAATTTCAAAGGCATGTTCAATTTAGGAAAATATATATAATTTTCAATAATTTTTCTCACTTTCATCATTCTATAACACTGATCAAAATTAATAGGAATTATTAAAGTGATTGAAATTTATCAAATTTTAATAATTAGAATGCATTTGACAAATTATAGAATCTGTATTTCCTTTTTCAGTTGACAAAGAAAAGCTTTATAATGCCAGAATAGAAGGAAAGCATAAAAGGAACAGAGCATCCATTGCAGCCAGACTTAATATGGGTAAATATTTTTGTGAATAATAATAATATAATTTTTAAATTCCTATTATATGATTTGAATATAAATTTTTTTTTTAAATTTAGGTGGTATTATTGCATTGGGAATTTTTGGAGGCTTCGTCTTCTTAGCAGTCATTATCTCAATAGTGGTCATAATCGTTAGAAGGTATTTAAAACATTCTTCATAAAGAAATTAACTGATTGAATTTAATTGGCTTTGTATTTATTAGATTATGTTTACATATTAGGGGCATATGCAATCACAAATATAATTTTAATTTAATAGAATAGATTTAATGCATCTAAATATGAACAAAACTAAATGAAAATTCCACTAATTCATCTTCTAAATAGTAAGAGCTTTTATTGCTTTTGAAAATTCAACAAATATCCAAACAGCAAACTTTTCGTTTCAATATAAATGCATTTTTTTAAATATGAAATCCTTAATCCTCACAAATTACTATAGCCTTTTCAATTTTTGATAGGAAAAGACTGGCAGCTAAAATACACATTCCTTTATGTTTACAAAATAGATCATCATTTGAAAAAGTGCACTTACAGTATAATCAGACCTTCTCAAGATAAAATTCATCAGAATTTGTCAAAGGTAATTGAAAACCAAAATTAAAAATATTCATGGGAAATGGTGTAAGGCTGAAATACATTTTCACAAATTTTGTCACAATGCTTTTATCACTGGTATAAATAACCAACTTGATCTGATTAGAATTTACTATATAAAAATCAAACTACAGTTATTCAAAATTCTTTTAGTGACAGACTTCGTAACTTGAAAATATGGTCAATATCGAGAATGAAACCAGGAAAGACTTCATTTTTGTAGCACCTTATTACATCAAAAGAGTAAGGAATTTGACAGCCCAGTTAAATTTAATGAACAAAAATTCATTATCATTTTGTATGATGGTATTGGATGCTCCACCCCTTGAAATTTCTTCTGCCAGACTATTTCTCCACCATTAAAGTCACCGCTTAAGAAAAATAAAACATCTTTTATTTAGCTATAAAGAACAATTGCCATTTGAAAAATCATCCACTTTGCTTATTGCCATGTGCTGAATGTGCATTTCCCCACCAAATGTATAGGGAAGGGAATTAATTTTTCGAACACAAAAAGAACTCATATTGTTTGGAAGAATCTTTACTTTACACCATAACAAATACAACTTTGCCACTTTCCAATCCCTCTTTATTTCTATTGGATTTTTAAAAGAGTATTTTTGAAAGATAAAAAAAGAATCTCTAACTTGCATAACAAATAAAACTGCTAAATACAAACTCAGGATCAAAATATCCACCATGCTAAAGCTATTCCTTCTACAATGTGCTTTTCTTTTTAACAGGAATTCTAACAGTCAAGATTCCTTAGACTCTTTGAGCACATATGAAAGCCAAGGCAGTAGAGAAAAGCTATACCAAAGACAATGCTGGCCAGGACATCCTGGAAGTCTACATCCATCCGTCCTACCTCCCCCAGATGATCCTGACCACAGAAAGGGAAATTCAGATAGACACAGAGAGCCATCTACTAGCACTCAGTATCACCTCAGACATCATCAACATGGTAACAGTCACAGAGATAGTGACATTAGTTTGGAAACTACTGCATCTACACCACGTTGGTGCAAGAAACATGAAAAGCGATCAGGATATTAATGACAAAAGATTATAACAGCTTTGAAAACATTTAATTAAAGGACAAACCAATGGGGAGAATCGATAAGATAATACATTTCTTAATGAAACTCTCATACCTGTGATATATGAATATATTTCTATATTGCAATATACTTACATCATTATTTCATTGAATCATAGTTATTCTATAACATTCACTGCAAAATAATGCCCCATCAGTTAAATATTTATCTTTGTTTCAATTAGATATATTAAATGCATAAATGTGTAAATAATGATTTTGGAAAGGATATTTCTTCCTTATTTCATAAACATGTTACATAACCAAGTTTTATTTAATTTTTATGTTCATATGTGTATTTTATGTATATTATGTGTAAATAAAATATTACCTACAACTTTTGTAAGTTTCAAATTCTTTAAAAAAATTAAAAATAAATTATAAGTACACAAATGTGCATTTAGATCACTAAACCAAATATTATTCTAAAGATAGGAAAGTAATTATTCAAGTACTGAATAAATAGAATTATGGACAAAGCAAGGAAATGATCATTTCATACTTTAACTAACATTTTTAGTTCAGGGAATACAGCGATGCTGGAAAACAAATATGTAGTAATGGAAGAACTTTTTAATCCATCAGGGCAATCATTCAAAAGTTTACATTTTGAACCTCATTATCATCTAAATAATGCAACTTTTGAAATATTATTTACACTTCAATAATTTCCAAAAGAAGTAAATTGAAACTCTAGATAAACTGTAACTTCTGTTTAAGAATCTGAATCAATATTATCTATTTAATAAGTAGCACTTCTTATACAACCTCCAGAGAAATTTAATCTAAATAAACTTGACAACTAACATTAAAACATCTTAGGATAGTTAAGATGTAGAGAAACATCTTGCATATTCTATAACAGGATTTAAAATCAGGTATTTTAGATATAGTTTTAGCTAAATAATCCTATGAAAACTGTTTCTGAATGAAATTTTGATGATATCCAGAACGTTTTTTTAATGAATTCTCAAAGAAAGATGAGACTAAAATCATTTAAAAAATGACTTAAAAATCAACATATTTTAGTAAAGTGTAAAAAATTAATACTATTTTACATGTTTCAAAGAATGAATGGCTTTCATTAGTTATATCATTTTCTTAACTCGGTGATTCTTAACCACTGTGCCACAGCACTTTAGTCTGCTGCCAAATTCTTGAAATGTGCCACCAAATTTTTTTTTAAATTATACTCCGAGGAAAAAATCGAATCATTCGGTTGTTTTATAGAAATAAACTAAGGGCAATTTAGATATATTTAACTTATCCTTTCATGGATATAAAAAAATTTGACTGGGTTCATCTGTATATGAATTAACTTTGAAGGAAGATAAACTAATTTCCTTCTGTAATAATCGAGATTTAATTTCAAAACATTTGGCAAAGTCAATTAATTCAATTTGGATTAAAATTGGAGGCAATTATTTCTTAAGGGGACACAATATCATTCAATTGACAAAAATCTGTCAAAAAATCAATTTTAATTTTTTTAACAAATTATTCTTTATATACTTTTCTATAATAAGCTGACAAAATTTGAAAGCTCTAAACTAAAAAAACATAGAAATATGATAGCTTTTGCGTTTGTTTTTATTCACATCCCTATGGCAAATCAAAACTTTAAACTTACTTATCTTAGAAAGATAAAATAAATCGTTTCATCATCATTTAAAATGCTAAGGCTTTTTTTTTCCTATTGTGCCAAATGCTTTGAAATTTTTTTACCTATTGCTAATAGTACATGTAACAAAAGTTGGTATGCATTTTTGAATCAAAGCAATACTTATTTTTTAAAAAATAATTGAGCTTAGAATTAGTACATTTTTTTAAGGAATTTTCAATACGCATGCATAAAAAAAAGGATTGTACCAATACCAATCATGTTATTGCAAACCCATACCAACTTTTGTTAGGAATAGTTTGAGGTACTTGTAAATCAAATTTCATGCGTGTACGTAAATTTTTGTAAGAGGAGTAAAATTTTAAAATCATTTCACGAATTTGAAGTTTTTTCCTTAAAAAATTAAATCCCTAGCTTTTTATGAAATTATGAGCACAAAATATGTTTTACATAGTATACACACATAGGAGGCAACCAAAAAATTTCTGAAGATCCTTAAAATAAAATTTTTTATCTAAATCGTACCATGTCCTCTTAATAGCAAAAAAAAAAAAAAAGCTTTAAAATATTTTTAAAGTTTTTTACATCTTATTTGCATAAATTTGGATTTTCAGCATTAACAAATATAAAAATGAAAAAAGATCCAGATTTTTAAATGTAGATGATGAAATGAGAGTGGCATTGTCGTTTTTACACGACCAAATATAAACTAAACTATTAAAAATCATGAAGCTCAAATTTCACATTAAATGTGTGTTCCTATAATTAATTACTCAATAAATATTTGTTGTTTTTGTTATACATATTATTTTATTTAACACTGAACATTATTATTATAAACTATTTTAAATAGTGTGTTTACAGATAAGTAAAATTCTTTTAAACTCATTTTATTGATAGTGTGCCACCTTATTTTGAAATTTTAAAAAGTGCATTGCAAAAACAAAACAAAAAAAGGTTGAGAATCAATGTCTTAACTAATTGATATGTTTGATTTTAAAAAGGGTAAAAAACTTTGAATTTTTGCTGGTGAAACAAATTTCAAATGTTTATTCTATTCTTAAAAGATTTTTTATTAGATAACATATTTTTAACTAGATTATAAATTATTTTTTTAATTTAACTATTATAAATTATTTATAAAATTCATTAATTTAAAATTATAAATTTTATTTTTAAAAATGTGCTCATTTTTAATAATATTACTTTATTTGCATTTAATTGGTTTTTAATAAATCAAATTCTTTTTATCAACATTTGCTTTTATAATATTTGTAGTCCAATTTTTCAAAAGTATTCAATTCACAGACAGTTTTGAGCATTCAGTTAAAATAACATTAAAATTATATTGACACATGTAATGTATATGTACACTGTAGTTATACACAAGACTGTTCTTTGACTCTTTTCCTGTTAGAATAAATATAGCTTTACCTAAGATATTATTTTAGTACATAAATAATTATGGCTTTTGTATCAATCATATATATAACTATTTAATTTCCGAAATATATTCAACTTATGAATTTAAAATTTCACATGTATAATGGGTTTTCAATTCTTTACATGCTTTTATGATATTTAATCAACAAAATACTTTGCTTTGAAAAAATTATATACATATAATTATTATGAATTATTACTAGTGACTAATATTACAATTATTATAAAATCATACAACTCTCACAGTAGCATTACTAATTTACGTAACCAAAAATGAAAGAATCCACTTATTGATTTATAATTTAATATTTTTTCCCCTTAAAATCCAATGCCAATTAGACTCACTCCTTAGAAGCAAGCTTAAAAAAAATCCAGGTATTTATTTTATTAATCCTGAACATTTTCCATTAAATATAGATTTAATTTTGAATTATTTCTCCAATTTTTAAATTCAATCTCAATTTGAAAATATTTTTATAGTTATAATTAATAGATAGATAGATAAGACTTTTTCAGATATTGTTCTTCAAAATAAGATCACTATTTATTTAAAATTGTTTTTATCAAACCAGAAACAGCTGATCAGCAACAGAATCAGTTGTTTTTAAACACTGAAAATGGAGAACTTTATACCCACTCTTAAAATATCAGTAGTAAAAAATTCACTTTCTACATAATTTAAAGTTTTCTTCGGAAAAAATAAACCATGAAATGCAACATGTCTTACTAAAAATGCATTTGGAACTAATTTGTGAAATTATATTTTTGGCCATTACTAAAAAATTAAGAATGAAAAGTTTAAAATAAAAAAAATTGTTTTTAGCAAATGTAATAAAATTTTAAAATAAAAACAACTAGTTTCAAAATGCAATTCATACGTTTATTTACAAGCTGGAAATTTCAGTGTACAAGAAAACTAATGAAATGTTTATAAAAGACATCACATAAATGCTAATTCATTTACAGTGGTATGAATGGCAATGATGGGAAGAAAGTATACTAAAAAGTATAGTCGTCTATCAAAATTTATAACATTAAAACAAAAATAGTAGTATGGAGAACAAATTGTATAAAAAAGAATTACAGCTAATTTTTGCCTAGTTAAAAACTGCCCACAAGATACCTGATTTTTCACCAGTAAGAGTTCAGAGAAAATCAACACATTAAATGTTTGCACTATAACAGTAACAATTTAATGTGCAATATCAAAAACAAAATACTAAAGGGATTCCCGTAAATAACTTAATTTTAAAATAACTTATATCCAAAGCATGTGAAGAAATCTGAATAGAAAAACTAAAAATCCTCAAAAGGAACATTAAGTAACTAAACTGTACTTAAAAGAATATTTCTCTAACAAAAATATTAACTGAATGTACAATAAAAAAATAAGAAAATGAGGCATCAAAAATAAAATACATAATTACATGAAAAATAGGCTTGATAATGGTGCTGCTATCTAACTACACGTTTCGATTTCCCGTTCCTTTTTCGTAAGAAGTACTTTTTTCTTGGGATATTCTTATACAGAGTACAACCTGAAATTCGCATAATTATTCTCAATGTTAGTAAAAGTAAGCATTAATTTTGCACAGGAAATCAGCAGTGTTTCTCAATTTTCAGAAAGTGAAAATTTGAAAGCATTCTTGAATTAATATAATTTCAAACACTTTTTTGTTGCATGTGTGTATGTGTTACGGATAAGTACAATACAAAGATATTATAAATGTTAACTTCATGTAATGATGAAATTTTGAATTTTTACATTTCACAAAAAGAAGCACATATATAATTTTATATATTCACAAATGTAAGCAAATTACTTAAAATTTCAATCTTATTTTTTCTTTAAAAATATCTATTTTCCAATATTTAAGATGAAATTTTGGAAATCTTGAGAAACACTGGGGAAAAAAAAAAGAAACAAAGAATACCTCTTTTAAGCTAAGGTTTCATTTTAAAAAAAATCAATAAAATAACAAAATATAAAGCTTTATTTCATACTTTTAAAAGTGTATTCAATAAATTAAGAAATGAAGTGAATTGAAAAATTACATAATGTTCAGTAGTGGCCAAAATTCATAAGGCATAAATGTATGGTAGATAACCATATGGCTAACTTGTAAATTTTTCTTACAATTTCATTTGATTCAATTAATAATTATAATTATTAACAATTCATTTGATTCAATAATTTATTATTTATTTATTGTTCACAAATAAACCCTTAATACAGTATATGAAATGTTACCTTATAAAAGGGAGCAATTTTATTAACTGGCAATAAGACTGCTATTTTTCATGTAACAAAAAGGAAAAACATCACAAACCTTCGAAGTTATTAAAACAAGAATAAATTCAAAAATACATAGGGATTTATTTATCAAAAAAATGTATGGAAGAACAATTGCTTTAGTGAAACTTTCTTCAAATTGTAATTTTCCAATTTAGAGAGTGTTAATTTATTACAATATTCAGACAATAAATGCAATGCTTGATACTGTTATAGATATACAATGACCGATTTCAATTAATACAATATATAAAATTAATTTAATGTTAATTTTCCAAAAAAGTCAAGAAAATTTGTTATAAAAAAGTGAATAAAAATTGATACATTATATGAATTCAGCCTATTTCCAACATTGGACTACTCATACTATAGCACTCGTAATTATAAAAAAAAAACTTGTTACATGATATTAATGTAGAAAAACTTTAATTATAATTGCTAAAAAAATGCAATTTTTACTTCCCAGTATAGTAGGTAAAAAAATTACAGAACTTGTAAAACCAGTGATTCAAAATTTCACCATTCTATTCATGCTAAAATATTTGCTTAATTTACTAAATTATAATACTTATGTTTGCCTTTTTTTAAGGAGAGTTTTACGCACAAAATCAAAGCAATAAAAAAATTAATTTGAAAGCTAAAAAATACTATTGTTTTTCCAAATTAAGGAGGCAAATAGGCATCTTTAGCATAGTAAATTACTTACAATTTTATGGATCAAATTTTCAAAGAAAAACATAACATATGCTTACAAGTAAGTTAAATCCTAATTATTAATTAGAAAATCACTGAGATGTGTAAATGATATAAAGATCATTTAATGAATAAACTTTGCAACTGATATTAGATTATTTTATGAATAAATTCTATGTCACAAATATGAGAAATGAATATATATACAGAATAATAGCTTCCAAGTCATAACAAAAAAAACATTTTTTTTAAAAGTTTCCAAAGGCTGTTAAAACAGTTAAATATGAAGAGTAATTACATGTATAACATACAAAAATATCAATATACCAACTTCATAATTAATATTTAAAAAATTAAGGGGAGGAGGGAGAAAACTTAAAATATTTTGATATCACCCTTAATAAAATAAAATTTGACAGTGTTCTTATAAATCAATTATTGTACATTCCACATGTGATTATTCAAAATAATCCACAGCAAATGATACATATATGTTGTTTGGTAACACCAATTAGCCAAGGAAATTATTTATCGTACTTAATTTGAAATTTACTTATCACAATGATAGTAGCCCCATAAGATTTTTTAAGTGATAATAGATCAAATAAATTAGATAATATACATTAATATTTCACAACTGTGTTATAAATGGATTACAAAGATTTTTCCTAATGTAAGAAAAAAATTATCCTTATTATTTAGATTAACAAGTATGAATTATACGATGACAAGTTATCTTTAATAAGTAGTGCCAAACTATTAATATTTTCAGAAAATTGGCATAAAAATATACAAGGGAAAGATTCCAAAATCAAATTAATAGCTTTTGCAAGAATTATTTGACAAAATAAGAGCTAACTTTGAGGCACAAGGTTCAAGAAATTAGTTTACATTTTTCGATCAAAATGTGACATTAGCACAGTATTAAGGCCATATCAGTCATGACTGGCAAAGTTCAAGCCAAAAGACCTACAGATTAAGTATTAATTCCATCAAAGATCCAAGATGCAAAATAATTTTGAATTATGCATGATGAGGAAATCAGGAAAATGAGGTATGTTGGATAATCACAATTCAGAATTATAAATGTCACCAACAGCCTCATGCGAGTTCATAGAAACATTTACTTGAATTTTAACCAATGAAAAATGGACAAACAATTCTGTCACAGACATAATAAATAAGTTTTTTTAAATTTTTTTTATTTCTTCAAGTTAATACATGATTTAAAAGATCAAAAACATATAAAAAGTATAGGACTCAATTATATGCATATATATATATTCATCAATCATCAATTGTAACATAGCTTTCCGACATAATATTTGTAATTATATAAAATTGCATACATTAGACTTTAGTAACCTTGGTAAATTGACTCCAATATTAACAGTTTTTAACCAAGAATAATACTATGTAAATAATGCAAATATAATTTAATATTGATAAATTTCTTTGCATAACTAATATCATAGATATACACAACATATCAGTTCCTATTTGAAAGGATCTGAATCAAAAATTTAGAATATATTTAAATGGATATAACATTATTTAACTTGCATTTTATATGACATCTACAAATGATTAATGAATTCTCTTATATCACGCAAGCACACACAATATTCTTTTTACATAATGCTGAAAATCTAACACTATAAACATGGTGATGAAATAGATACAACTGAAAATAAAAATTGACATCAGTAAATAAAAATTTATCTGAAGCAAAATTTCTCTGTTAATATATTTACAATAAGAAGTCACAGAACCCAATCTGTGATTCATGGTCACCGTATCAGACATGTGACACAAAGACGAGATGGCCCAATGCAGTCATCGTGGCAAAAAGCTCCACACTTAAGACACATGACCATAGCTTTGAGATTACAAGCACAGTTATTGTCATTACCTGTAGAACCATTTCCACCACCGTTGCTGTCTCCGCCAGAACTAGTAACAGCTCCCTCAATACCAGAAGATGCACCATTGATAACTGGACTTGACTGCAACAAAGATCGTGGAGGAGTGTCACCAGCTGGTGTACCAACCACACTGGCAAGTCCATTTGCTGATGGAAACATAACACCACCAGAAGCAATAGGAAGTTGTGTTGTAGCAGGCACAACTGAGACAGCTTGACTTGGTAGACTACCACCAGATCCCCCAGTACATCCCTCTGGTAGAGAGAGCGGATTTGTCACTGGAGTGCAGTTTTGATATTCTAAATTATTCTGTTTATTTAACGAATGAGACATACTCGACTCAGGAATAGGATTTGATAATGGACGATGAATAGGAGAAGGAGATTGCATAGATGGAGCACTAGACGGAGTTGATGCAGCCCGCACTATCGGAGAGCTCCGAGGACAATTTGGAGCCAGTGCCATTGATTTATCACTTGGTAGCTCTTTCTTGAGTTCAGATTGATCTTGAGTTTCAGAGTTAGATTTATCAGCAATGAAATGCTCAGTTTTTGCCGAAGAACTGCTACTTTCTTCATTGCTTAGAGAAGATGCAAAAGGTGCCAAACCATCTGAACTAAGAGGTGATGAGGTAGGCACTCTTTCTCCCTTATCGCAATCAGATTTAGCATCATCACTTTCAGGAGAATCAAAGTATACAATAGGTGTGACTTTTGAACTTCGGTAATATGATTGACAACTCGCTGGCCTCTTGAGAGAACTGACCTCAACAGATGAGCTTACATGAACAGGGGTGAAATTAGAAGGCGCGCTAAGTGGACGAGAAGGAGGATCAAAATGTTTTGTCACACATTTATTAGAGTATGATTCAGCATTATAAGTAGATATTTCTTCACACTGCGTTTTATCATACGAAGGCGAAGGCTGAGTTTCACTGCTTGGAAATTCTTCATCAGTTTTTTCCTGGCAGCTTTCAATATCAAAACACATATCTTTGCTTTCATCAGCAGGTGACGGTTGAGAAACGACACAGGAGTTACTTGAATTGTCAGTAGTGGAAGATTTGCTATTACCATCATCAATAAGTATTTCTTTTTCTGGTATGCTTTCCTCAGTGACAGATAGGTCATCAGATATTACATTTCCTACCTCACTGGATGGTAAGCTTAAGATGATTGTGCTGTCTTCATCTACCACTTGAGAATTCTGAGGATGAAAAACTAATTAAGAATGACTAGTACACTTTTAAAGAGATATAATTCATGAGAAACTTTGAGTTAAGGGTTAAATATATTAAAGTGAAAATCAGAAATTTGATTAAATATATAATGAAGAAAAAAGCAGACTGCAAAGAAGTTTGCAGCATACAGTTATGGGTTATTTTTTTTACGTCCACTTTCACTGAATAGTAAAAATGGTTTTGAGTTTTTTAATAAGTCTTTAATTTGGAGACCAACAAAAGGTAGTATCCATTCAAAACTTGGACCACACAGCATTGTCCAAATCTCGAGAGCCTGTATGAAAATGACAACTCAGTGAAAAAAGTTGCAAGTTATAGGAAATAAATAATTAAAAGATAATCAAGAAAGATTAAAGATAAATTTTGAAATATCAAGCTAAAAATACACAATTTAAGAGTAAAATATTGAAGGAAACATTTAAGTAAAATCAAAATCATGCGATGATGATACTAAAAAAAAAAAAATTTAATACAAATTATTAATGAAATATTGCTTTTGGCTTTATGTGATTATACTTAACATAAATGTTGTCCTCTAACAGTAAATGTAAAAGGCTACACTCTATTGCCCCCCCCCCTTCCCGGTACAATCCCTAAGTATCAAATGCTAAGTATGGTGTCTGGATTATTTTCAAATGAATTATGCAGTGATATCAGCTCTGATGAAGATTTGAGTTTTGCCATAGCTTTCAAACAGAAAATGTGAAATATCCATTTGTTCTGTGTCCTTGATTTAATTTTGGTGATACACCTTCAGTGCATATTCAATAAACACTTTTGACATTCTACAATGATATGAAACATTTATTGATATTCTTCTCTCATGATTAAAATTATGAAATATGGTAGACAGTACATTCAAACAAGTGCTTTAGAACAATTCTCAAAAAAGAAAAAGAAGAAAAAAAAAAAAAAAAAAAAAGAAGAAGGAAAAGAAGAAAAAAAACTTTGAAAGAAATGCGAGTATTTTTTTAAAAATTTTATTTATTTTGATTATATATTTCAAAGATTGAAAAGAAACACAAATGGATCATAAGTAGAGCAAAAGACATTTGACATACACTTTAATTTTTTCATCAAAATTTTGTCTCATCCTTGATTCTTACTTTTGCAATACTACAAGCAATTTTTCTGATAATGTAGCATTTGACCCACAAAATAACGAATGCCCTGAAGTAGTAAAATTTTATGTCAACTTTTAAATGAGAAAGTGAGACTGTTGCATCAGAGTGAGATGCAACTAGAAATTAAGTTTCATCCTTTTTAAAGGAAGGCTAGGATAGAAACAATTTATTCTGCCTCGCTACATAATGGATGCTCTGTCTTATGATAGAAAATTATTATTTTTAGCAGAATTAGCAAATAAGCTAATTTCATGTCAAACAGATACATACAGCACACTAAACCTCAAAATAAGAGAAGTCTCAACAGAAATGCAGAAGAAAATTTTTAAAAAAGAATAAATTATTGATTTTCAGAAAGCAAAGGTTATCAAGATAAAGTAGATGGATTTTTTAAAAAAATGGGTTTTTTTCTACAATTCATAACAATGAAATGTAATAAATTCATAAGCTCACTCTGAATTTAAAGAAAAACCAAAAATTGCTACAGATTATGACATAGGAAAAGTAGACTACATGGACTAAAATTTGAAAAGTTTTGAAATTTTCAAAATAAAAGAGGAAAAAGTATTACATAAAGCTTTTTCTACATTTTTGACATGTTATATGTAACTCCAATGCATATTGTAAGAAAGGAAAACATACAACTAGAATTTAATCCCATGGCCTAAATTATACTGAAAAATACTATTTAGGACTAAATTTTAAAACAAGGATAAACCAGGTTCTGTTCTTTATCCTCTGAGACTGACAGACATTTTATCAAAATGATTGCTTCTGCCAATAAGAAACTGAAACTAACAGGTCAATATGAAATTTGCAACTTAAGAAATAAAAATAAAGAGATCTGGAAAGAGATGAGTTATTTTGCCTAGATGTCAATGAAAGACCCAAGCTTCAAAATGAAAATAGAAAGAGATCTGGAAACAGAAGAGATATTTTTCCTTGGTGACCATGAAAGACTTTTCCCCATGCATCAAACTGCATTACTTAAAAAAGACTTCAATAGTTCATAAAAGAGTGGGCATCAAAAATTTCAAAAAGCATGAGAGAAATCTTTTAAAGATATATGAAACATTCTTCATTGCACACAAAATGTACTTACAAAAAGAAAACATATAAGAAGGGCTTGGGTTCTATAAGTATAAAATAAAAATTTATTTACTAATTTTCAAAACTGAAAATTAAAATAAAATTCTTTTATTTTCTCCTATTATATTTAATTAAATACAAAGTACCTTAAAAAACATTAGAACCCATTAAATTTTGCACTTAATATATATCATTTACTATTTTATACACTTTGAAAGGGTTGGACTTAAATATTTAGCAGGAAGTATTTACTAAGCAATTAAAATATGATCTCACCATGAACAGTTTGTTCTTTCCTTAAAAGGCTCAAGAGTTTTAAATAATCATAATTAAAAGCTATATAGTCTTAAATATTATATTTGTGAAGAATGAAAGATACCAACAGCATTCTATTAAAAAAATTTTAGGCAGTTAAAATAATGGATTTATATCTCTTAAAAAATGTTTGAAACACCAGAACTACACAAAAAGTAGAGAATTTATAATTCTTCCTCTCACTGAAGAAAATAAATATGAAACCTGTTACCACAGGTAAATAATACACAAAAAAATAAATTTAAAAAAAAAGCACCAAAACCCAATATAATACACATTAACAGTAATTTGGCTAGATTTTACCATTTAATGAAGAACACATAAAGGAGGGAACTTACATTATAGGGTTGCTGCAAGCTTGATGAATCAGAATCAAGGCAATCGGAAGGTAAGCAGCTCATATCTTTTTGTAACGAGCTGGAGACAATATTAGTTTCGGTAATTTCACTATTAGAAATAAATGAGGCAGAATCCTGAGAGACAACCTGTTCCGATGATGGAGTGGCAGAATTTTCATTGCTCTCGTCAGAAATTTCATCTTTGTTAAGTTGAGAATAATCCGGAACCGCCATGTTCATAGAGCTACTGGATTCTGGATCTTCCACAATGTCCTCCTCCATGGGAGACGGGTCTTTGAGATCTTCAGAGGACGGAGTGGGAGACACAGCAAGAGATGATGAAGCATCTGCCATCTCTGTCTCCAAGGGCAGCGGGGACTCTGAAAATGTTTCAGGCTCTTCAACACTCGTAGAATCAGCTGCCATACGCACAGGAAGATTCAAGTTAAATTTAGTCTCTGCCTCATCCATTTTATCACTTTCAGGAGTCTCTCCCATGGATTCAAGGGATGAAACTTCAGCATTAGTGCATATGTTAGAGGTTTCTAGCAGGTTAATGGTGGAGGAAACAGAATTAAGTGCAAAGGTAGGAACAGTAGTGGGTAGGCATGTTGTTAGAAGTAGCTGATTTGAGGAAGATGGAACTTCCTGCATATTTACATTAGATTCCACATTGGGGCAGTCTGATTTAGCAATCGATTTTTCTGTTGATGAATCACTGACAGGTTCATTTAATATTGATATGCCTGAAGTAGTAACAGATGAAGTTACCATAGAAACTGCATCACAAG
The DNA here is from genome assembly GCA_019973975.1 of Trichonephila clavata. Classification (NCBI taxonomy): domain Eukaryota; kingdom Metazoa; phylum Arthropoda; class Arachnida; order Araneae; family Nephilidae; genus Trichonephila; species Trichonephila clavata. Next base: position 188,678 of record BMAO01038347.1, on the reverse strand, counting down.
TTTCTGGTTCAGGTTCAGGTTCAGCAGCTACATCAGTTTCAATTGCAGGAGCTGGCTCTTTCTTATTACTAGACTCTAAGGCTGCTTTGCATATTTGGTATGAACGTTCTAAATTTACACTTCCATCATTACGACCAGAGTTCTTTTTGCTACTACCAGATCGTATGACAGGAATTGAGCGAATTGTAATAGGAGGAACTAAACTTTGGCTAGGTGCCTGTAAATGTGTAAAAAAATTATTAGTACACATTAAAGAGTATTTTAAAACTAATAAATTTTATGGTGAAATACTGAAATTACTTACAGTTGTTTGAACTACAGTTACAGAGAGAGAAATAGGGATGTCGGAAGAATCTGCACCAGTAGTCTGAAAACAAATCCAAAAAATCAAAATATATTCAATCTTGGTAAATACATAACAAATATTGGAAAATAATATACACTGTAATATCAACAGAACTTCATTGGATAGTAAAAAGTATGAAATTCTAACTTCATGTGAAGATGATACATGATGGTGTATGATAAAATTTAATTAATAAAAAAAACCTGATTAATCAAATTTTATTTCTCCTAAGCTTTTAATAAATTGATAAATATAACTCATTTCAGATCATCTTATAACATTTGTTATTTTTTAAAACATTATGCCACAAATATACAATGCATATCACAGAATAAAATCAAAATATTGGATTATAAAAACCATGATTTTGCATGAAATTTTAAAAATTCAACAGCAAAACGAGATTAGAATTTTAAAAAGTAACTGTGTTTAAAAAAACAAAACAATGATATATGCATTTAACGTAAAACAAAATTATGTAGATATATGACAATAATATCAAAATATACATTTAAAATTTCCTAGTTAAATAAAAAATAAAATTTCCTAGCTATATAAAATAAAATTTTTTAAAAAATCAATATATTCACCTCTTTAGGGGAATCAATGTCTTCAATAGAATGAGATGGTGAGGGCATTGATGCCACTGAAGATGGACATGGTGACGGACAAGGAGAATGCTGAGTAATAGTTTGAAGGGATTCTTCAGATGATTCTACAGAAGAGAACCATATCATATAACAAACATACTTCTGTATCAAATCCTAATTTTCTATTACAGATAATGAATGCAAAAAAAAAAAGTATTTTTCTTACAAAAGATTCAAATATGTGACTTATAATGTATTGCTATTTGAAAAGCAATCAGAAATTTTACTAATAGGATTATTCAAAATATTTCAACAGTAAAAAAACCAAATTTGTTATACTTAAAATACATAATTTTTTTGAAAGAATTATGAAAAGGAAACACACTAAAACATAGTGATTAAAAAGTTCATGATGACTTTCAAATAAAATGAACAGCACTGATAAATTTCAAACCTTAAAAGTTTTAAAATTTAGTGCAGATTAGAGTAGAATTAAATACAAAAGAGAGTTTAATATGTCATTTGGATTGAATGATAAAAGAATTTTATAAAATAGTTATTGCAAGATCACAAAAGAAATTCATTAGTTTTCAAAAAATGCCTACTTTTATACCTAATGCCCTCAATGAAATATTCAACTACAAATAATTAAACAATTATTTTCATACTTTTTTTAAATTCTAGTTTCAATCAATTAATATTCCCATTAATTTATTAAAATTAACTTTTCTCAGTAATAAAAAGTATTTCTAAATAATAGTACATGTTGAAAGTAATCCACTGATCCACAAATACCAAAATAAAGAAATATATAAATTGTTTTAATGTAACGCTAAAATATACAGTAACACTCATACTAATAACACTGTATCACAATTTTACCTTGTGATTCAGATGAATTTGATGATATTGTTTCAGCAACTTTCATTTTCTTGCAAGGTGGAGCATACAAATCATCATTATGTTCTTCAATATGTGAGGTATCAACATCAGATGCTTCATTATATAAGGGTGAATCAACTGAGGGGTGATTCTCATCAGAATGAGAAGGTGACTGGAAGATAAATATACAGTTAACATCAGTAAGTTACAGTAAATTAGATCATAGGTTCCCAACCTGTTTTGAACTGTGGCGCCCCCTTCTCTAGTAAATATATCGATACCGCCCCCTTTTCTACTGAATATTTTGTTACCGCCCCCTCCCACTCTAGAGAAATGAAGTGCACATAATGCATGGTGAAAACAAGAGTTAAGTTTTAAAAAATATCCTATTACTAATAGAATATATTTTTTAATTTAATTTTTTTCTAAAGCCATAATTTTTTTTACTTGTGAATCTGAAATAGCTATTGCCACAAATATATTTAAATGAGTAATATTATATATTTTAGTCATAGGTAGAATATTGTAAGAATTAAAACAAGCTACTGAATTTCTTTTTCATTTAAAAGAGTGGAATAAAAGTTTTAGCTTTCCTGTTATAAAGACAGACAGGGGTTTTGATGATACAAAATAATTCATAATAAACTATTGCTTTCAAAATCAGGGACGTCTTAAGGCATGGGCCAACTGAGCCAGGGCCCAGGGTCTCGGCCACAATGGGGGCCTCGTTTCATTCTCTATTTAGGTTTAATAAGATAATAATTCGAATACTTGCAATGGTCAAATGTTTTATCATGTTGTATTCTTTGAAAAACTGAGAATTTTGGACGATATGTCAACTGGCTGCATGTGATGACCGTCGTCCATTTAAAGGTCTAGGCATACCACCATACACCATTACTCATTCAGTCAAATGGTGGCAGTCAGTCGAGCTGGTTTGTGCGATTGTAAATCATGCACATTTATTTGTGTCGAGTAATTGTTTTTACAAGTATTTGACAAAGTATGCTATGTGCTGTTTACTTTTATGGGTCATAGGTGGAGCCTACATTTGTGTAGGGGCACAAGGCTTACTTTTGCGTGGGGCCCAGGGCCTCAAGAAGTCTTAAGACGTCCCTGTTCAAAATAAATATAAGTTGACAGTTTCAGCCATTAAAGAAACACGTTAATTCCTGGTTAACATATTTAATTATGTTTCTCAGATAATATACTTAACAAAATGCAGTGGATGAAACATTTTTCCTACTGCTCACAGACAAAGACAACACGTGCACTGCAGAAATTAAAATGCACTATATCATTCAATTTAATGTAGGTCTGAATGTAATGCAAGTTTTTCACCTACTTCTTTTTCCCGAACTACCGAAATATGTGAATTTTCTTACATGTGATATAGAAATGCTTTAAATACATACAATCAACATAAGGTAAACAGTATTAAAGTTTACATTTGTCAGTACATAATCAGTGTGGTTTTTTTTGGTTAATCTGCCCAAGCCCCTCCCCTCCTCCATCTCAACGCTCCCTTATTTTCTCTAGATCTTTTACTGCCCCCTGAGAGCTTCATACACCCACAAGGGGGCATTATCATTCAAGTTGAGAACCTATGAATTGGATGAACACACACAAATAAAATAAAAAAAATCAATATTCCTTTATTTTTTTCTACATTTAAAATTAAATCTTTTACATAGTAAAACCTCATTACATCCATACATCACTCAATGTAGACAACCATTTAAAAAGTCATAATAAATGCAAAACCATAATATTTTAAGTACTTTCTGCACAATAAATACTGAGTTGTCATTCTTGTCATTTTACTGTGGTACATAATTACAAGATCTGTCACCAATAGCCACCAAAACGCATTAATAAATAACACATTCACAGGAAGGAGGGGGGGGGGTGAGATTACACCTAGTATTTTAGAACAGATTTCATTACTGATGGAGCTTACGACTGTTCCAAAATACACCCTTAGAATGCCACAGAAAAGAAGTTTCTGAAGTGTCCGGTGATTAGTTGTTTTCATTAATGACATTTTTTTTTCTCTATGTTTGAATACAGTAAAGTAATAAAAATCTCATGTGATTATTTTTTTTTTATTAACCTTGGGCAGTATAACAAACATCATTAAAATGTTGCATGGTATAAATAATGCAATATTTGAATTCAGTGCATCAAATTCATATTAAAACAAATCAAAATGCTCCAGCACAAAAATTACAGTCACACAACCAGTATGATCAATCATCTTAACATATATTAGTAATGCACTGATTTGAATTCTCTCCTGTGCAATTAAATACCATTCTGCCAGCTTTATTTAAAACTACAAAATCATTTTTACAACGCAAAGTGTTTAGCTATATATCTTTGCTCATTTTGCTATTTTGTTTAATCCAAATGACCTAGAGCTGTAGTTAGTTCAAATTGGTGTGGTTCTTCTTTAAAATACTGCAAGTATAACTCCAGAAAATTAATTCAAGAAACCTTGTGCCCAATCGCCTCCATCCCTGGAAGTTTCAGCATGGCAATACTTTTTGCTATGTGCCCCCCTCCCATAATTAACCTATAACATATTTTCTTACTTTAAAGGACAGATTACTTTAAAAAATTTAAAAATCACATAACAGTGAAATGAATTTCATATAATGAATGAATGAATAAAACTGAAAACCACTAGAAATATACTTACATCTTGCTCTGGTGAATGTCTATGTTTAGACATATTAGATGCAAGTCGACTTTTCCTAACAACAGGTTTAATCTTTATAGTTGGCACATGCTTGGTTTGGGTATTTAGAGATGACTTCAATTGAGAATTTATCAAAAATGGAGAAGACTTGCCTTGATCAGGAAACTCTGACAAAGAACTGTAAAATATAACACAATACATATATAAAAACAATATCTGGAAAGAGAAATGGGGGAGGGAGAAAACTAACCTAAATTTAAATATAAAACAGATAAAATGAGACTTATAAGAAAGAAATATGTATCTAAAATTTCTTTTTAAGATTCTGCTTAGTGCATGATTTAAAAAAATTAAATACAAATAAAAAAAGAAGATACTAAAATTACACTTGAAATATTATTAGAATTATGAGCAAAAAAAGTTACTAAACATTGCATTTTTTTTTTTCAATTTTAGATTTTATAGTGCATTTATTTTATCTCATATATATTTTAAAAATTGCACTGCTAATATTATTAAAACAGTAGAACTTTTTCTCCTAAATCACAGAATTTATCTGGTACTAGCTTAAAAAATTATACTAACAAGTAGATAGCAACAATTCTCATAAAAATGATTCACACCATGAACTTTAAACTTTCAGGACATCACAATTTTGTAACATCAAGTAATGCAATTACATTGATTTTTATGAATTTGTAATTAATGATTTCTTTTATTTTTATATCTGTTTACAAATAAAAATGTTCCAGGCAACTGAACATTAAATAGATATTAAATGTGCATAATAAAAATTATAATAATAAGAAAAAAATGATTTAACATTCAAAATTATAAACTTTATTAAAAATAAATAATATCAAAAATGAGTATAATTTCACATGAAACAGTTACAAATTATACCTTACATATAAATATTTTTAGAATAATGACTTACAATTTGAAAATAGCATACATAGCAAGATGTAATTACACATTAGTCAATAGCAAAACAAATTAAGAAATATATGGCAATAAATGACTAAACACATACCTCTAAATACTATTCACATTATACACAATAAAGAAAAACCCCTATTTGATTACAGTCTTTACTCATTTAACACTGTATTAAATTTCATCTTTGATAATTGGGTCACAAAAATTATAATTTAATGCTAGCATATACATGGGCAGTAAATAAAGGTTACTCTGAATTTATAGTATTTCCCTTTAGTGATTTAATCAATAAATATATGGAATGTTACAAAAACACCAAAAGTAACAAACTTAAAGGAATAAGTTTACTTTTAATCGTTAGTTGAGCAGAAAAATTCACTTTCTTAAAAATTAGAATCATAGAACAGACTCCTGCATTTAAATTAAGTACTGCGTAACAAAAATCAACAACAAAAACAAAAAAAAAGCTCGTTTCAATCGAATAATTTATCAATACTTTTAAATTAAATGCAATTGTAAATGCTTCATATAGATAATATCGTACAGTACAATAACCGAGTGCAAGTGTGTGTGAGTGTATATGCATTATATGATCACCTTAGCATCCAAATACCTGTATGTTTTGCTTCTCCCTCAAAAAAGTTAAAATTACAGGTTGAGGCATTTTTTGTTGCAATAATACTTGCTACTTTGTGCAGAAGGCTTCTCCATAAATTTTAGCAATGCTGCAGGAGGATCTAGCAGAACACTAAATACAGCTTTATTTCTGATTGGTATTGCGACTTAAATGGGAGTCAATGTTCGAATACATCCCATGGATGTTCTGCAAGATTCAAGTCTGGGTTTTGAGCAAGCCATGCCAATTCCTGATCACCCAAGTCAACAATCCACCTTAAAATAGGTTGTGATACATCAACATGAATATTAATCTATTGAAACAGTATTAGAGCATCTATAACCTGTTGCCACAATGTAGGCAGTGCAGAATTGTCCAACATGTCCAGTTACACTTCAGTCTTGGGAGTTCCTTACAGAGGAACCAAAGGGCTCATCCCAAGATATGAAAAAAAACCTTAAGAGTATCACATCCCTAACTTCAAAAATTTAATTTGTGGTGCAGTACAATCAATTATGTGAATAAAAGGCAATTTTTACATCCATATTGCTAGTTTTTTGTTTTTTAACATGTGAAGCCATTGATAAAAGCTCTAGTGTTGTAGATGTTTGCACCACTTTAAGCAAAACTTGACATTAGTATGGGTAATAATTTGTTAATAAGCAAAGTTCTAACATGAAAATAAAGATTTCAAAGCTTGTGACAAATCATACTGGTGCGGCATCTTGAGTATACCTGAATTTTTTTCAGCTGAATACATCTATATGGCTTTCTCAACTTTTATTGGTTCTTGTCTACATTTTGTCCAAACATGTTTCCACTTCACAATGACATCATATACAGTAGAACAGGCACTCCAAAACATAGCAGATTTCACAAATAGATATTTGATAGTAGTGACAACCAATCATTTCACCATTCAAAATAATTTAAATTGCCTTTTCTTTTCACTGTTTGTTTCTAGCTTTGAAATTACCATTACAAAACCACCTGGCTTTTTTTTATACTTGTTTAGGAGCTAAAGAATAAACATCTGCAGAATTCTATACTAAGACAGTTTCCCAGATACTTTTGATCATATATTGTATATATACATATAAGTCATATTTATTACTATAAATTTTTAATGTGTTACATTGTTTATTAAAGCATATAAATTATAGCATAGTTAACAGAAAAGGAACCAAAAATTTATCTTTTAAAATAAGTGCAATTCCATTCAAGTAGAAGATATTTACTAATTGTATCAATTTAAGCATATACTCTCATACGCAGATTAAATAAAAGCCCCATTTGAAAAAAATATTTCAAATATCTCAATTTTTGAAGAAAACTAGAGCACATAATATAACTTAAACTAACAAAATATGATTAATGATTAATAATGTCCAACTTTATTAGTGATATTCAAATATTATATATTTTTTTAAATATATTGGGAGGATAATCTCAACATGCATGTTTTAAGTACAAATTCAAAATTTAATACAAAAATTTCCAACATTTTGAGGTTATTTATTCAGTTATTATATAAGAAGGGGGGGGGGGGGTAAAAAAAATTTTGTAGCATTTTCCCATTTAACACTATTAATGCAATTATGGGAAGTAGATATCAATGATGTTAGTTCAAAATGTATTTTTTAAACGGATTTTTTTTAAAAAAGTTATTTCACAAAAATTTTTTTTTTAATTTTCAAAATTTAGGTTTACAATATTTAAGTAGGTATTCTAGTCTAGAGGAATGAATTTAAGGTATTTTATCAGGTGCAATAAAAAAAAAATTTACAAGCCATTACTTTACCGGAAATTTATTAATGTTTGAAGAATACAAAAGAAAAAGAATCAAGTGAAAAAATTAAAAAGTTACAAACTAATAAAATAGGAGTTCTCAAAAAAAAAATTAAAAAAAGTGCACCCTGCCTGTAATAATTGTTCCCCTTCTAAAAATCTGGAGGGGGGGGGATTAATTCTTCATTCAAAAAAATTTTGCTATCGTCTAAACTTTGAAGTAAAAATTTTTTTTTCTTCGGCAAATAGCAGCTGTTTGAAAATAGACATTTTACCAGTTTTTTTATTGACTTTTAAAAATTTTCAAAAATAGTAAAAATTCAAATTTCAGTATGGTTTTAGTTAGAGCGATAAAGTAATGTATAGAGAAGGTTCACATCAAATTTCAAGTCAATTGGTTCAGTAGAACTTGAGATATTATGACGAGTCTCGAAAAAACTAGTTTCGAGAAAAATGCTTTTAAAGTTTTGGGTAAGTTACATGCAGACTAAGCCATACAAATAGTACCTTACACTTGGTGTATAAACAATGGTACTTCACACTTGTACATTTTTCTATTATTTTTTTGTTATTGTGTTTTAAAATATATAGAAAGAGTATCAATGGTTTTATGAGGGAACCTGATCACAAGTATATGGAAGATTCCCTATCACCTATTGTTCAGACCAAGCCGGTTTATATGCTGCTTCACTAAAATACCTATATCTTTAAAAATAATTATAATTTTGAAAAATCCTCTTAAGTACAATTCCTAAAAGTTTAAACTTTGAAAATACGGGGAAAAAAATCGATTTTTTCAAATTTCTAGACTAGAATACCCCCTTAACTACAAAAAAAGCATGCATTTCTATTTATATTAATTTTTTAGAACTAAGACATTTTTTTTGCTTCTTAAAACATCAAAATTAAACACATATAAAATAACTTATCTGTATTTTGGGTTAAACGTAACCCCTTGATCAACCAACTTACAATCACGCATAGCCAATGTTCCAATCCAAAGAACCCCATGGATCAAGAGGAATCAAATGCTATGAATATTCATAAAGACAAATGACAAGAACCGATATGCCAAATTGATCTAAGAGGTATGCCTTACCATGGATTACAGAACAGTACCTAAAAAACAACTCATTCATCGCATATGTGTTAATTTTAAACAAGAGATAACTCCGCGTATTAGCTTAAATTTAAATTATCTTAGTAAAGAATAACACTTAACATAGAATTTATTCATATAATGTTCATCAATGTATATTGAATTAAACATGATGTATTAACTTACGTGTGCCCCCAAACTGGTTCAAAATTGTGAATCTAGAAAAAAAAATTAAATTTATTAAATACCTTTATGTATGCAAGTAAATTACTTCCGAGCAAATCACACAAAAAACAGATAACTATCCTGACATTAAAATACGTCAATAACATACCAACCAATATTTTACATTACATTATAATATGTTCATATGTGTGTTAATAAGTCTTAGAAGACAACTACACCAGAATGCAGATATATTAACTGCCCCTGGTAAAGCTTAAACCTTGTCCAAATCCTCTTAATTTGGTCAACATATTTCATATTTTTTGATTATTTTCTTCCTTAAAAAGGTGCTTATTTTACATACACTATATATATATAATCGGTATTATTTTTAAATATGAATTATGTGCATGGCTATTTCAGATATTATATATTAGTTTTTTAGGCGACCCTTACAATGAGAATTTCAGATGAAGGATTTCATGAAGAAGTAGAGTAACTTCTACATGATAATTCAGAAAATAAAGTTAATTTCCTAAATAAGCATTACAATTTAAAGGTTAAATTAGAATGGATTATTTTTCTATAAAATTTAATTTTATAGAAAAATATAGAGGTCTGGGCAGTCAGGTTGCTCACAAAGAAAAGTTACACAAAATGTTCCATTAGATATTCCATTGCTACAGAATCTCAAAAGTAGGAATACCATGTAACGTAAAATCTATTAAAAAAGATGTTTGTAAAAAGTCACAAGTTACCTATTATGTAAGAAATCAAGAAAAATTCTCTAACAATTAAATAAAAGATCCAGTAAGTACTTAATTTACTTTCTATTTAAAAGTAAAAATTTGATCTCAAGAAGATCAGTTTAATGGATTTATTTAATTTGCATTTAAAAAGAGATTATACATAAAAAATAGGGTACTTAGGTACTATCGCAACCATATTGGTGACATTGAATAAAATTGAAAGAATTCTATAAATGGAATATGCTGATAAGGAGAAATAACTAATTTTTATTATTTAAGTATTATATATAATAATAATACACTGATAATAACATACATTATTAACTATAATAGTAAATTTTATAATTTAAAAATTTGGTATATGCCAGATTCACATTTTAGCATTCAAGCTTTCTGTATCAACAAATCATGCTTAGGCTGACAGCAAGCAGAAAAATAGGGAACGAAGCACATGGTTGACAAATTAGCACTTGATACAAGCAAAATTGGGGTTGCCAATTTAGTGAGTTATCTTGAAAGCTTGCATGATTGCGATAGTACACAAGTACCAGCAATAGATATACACTCTTAAAAAATTAAGTTTTAAAATAGAAGTACCTTCCACGGATCAAGTTTACTATGATCTCGTTCAGCTTCTCCTTTTAATTTCATTTGATTTTCAGGTGTAAATTCCCCTTCTTGTAACCTTCTTTTCCATTCTTGACATGCCCGGGCAAAAAATTCATTGCTTAAAGCAGTTGCAGTGAGTCTAACAGAATAATCTGACCCAATTATTCTGTCAGCTTGAGGTAATAATTGCACTAGTCGATATTGATAAACAGCCGGCAGAGATGCAAATGTATGTTTATTTAATAGTGCCTAAAATGAAGTATATTCTGATTAATAAATATATAGAAATATGAACATGGAGGGAGGAGGGGGGGGGGGGCAATATTCATAAAAAAGCATTCACATGTTGCCTGACTGTAAAAATTAAAAATAGAAATTTTATAGAAATTAAATAAAACTTCAAATGCACTAACTTGAGATATAAATCTAATTCAAAATAATTAACTTTTTATAGTATAATATTCATGCTTTTTAAAAATGCGTAAAAAAATTATATTCACAAATTTTATGCAAAATTTTTAAGAAATGTAAATGAACATCACAAAACTGTTCCCTAATTCAAAGTAATCAAGAGAATGTATAAAATAAACATGGACATTTATCCCAAATAGTCCAACAATTCCTTAGTAAGACTGAAATATTTCCACATCTTACCTATTTACTAAACATAGCCCCCTGTGACGTTTAATTTATGATACAAAAATCTGTAGGGATGTTGTTTTGTGTAATTGGATGGAGTGAAAGCAGCATCACAGATTTGATTCGACTTGATTATTTTAACATCACACTTTGAGGTTGCAAAAGGCAGAAGATAGCGGCAGATCTCGTAATTTTAAACCTTGATTAATTGACAAGGATAAAAACACCCAAGGTAGCACATTACTTACACCAAACTTTTACACACACACTTATGAGAGAACTTTGAGGCCTGACACACTTGATGTGTGTCAGCCTTTCTACACAATGGTTTTTAGGGGATGCCATTTCAGCAGTTTGAGCCCATTGCTAAAAAAATACTGAACTTGAGTTCATGACAATGACCACTTAACTATCATAACTACACATCATTATTGAATGTTTAACAGATGGTTACAAAAAATTACTTCCAGAAGTTTCTCGAGTCCTTTCAAAAATATATTGGAGCTCTAAAGGCAATTATTTTGAAGGCGATTGTGCAGCATTTTAAAATATTCTAAGAAAGGAATTTTAAAGTTACCAAGCTTTGGGATCTTACTTCATGTAATAAAACTAATATATAAATTTAAAATAATACTCACCCTTAAATTTATATTCACAAGTATTGAATCTGGTGTTTCAATATTAATACAGCCTTTTTTGGTTTGAGCAATTTGTGCAGCTAAACAAAAGATACAAAAATTTTGAAATTTATTGAGATGAACAGTTTAGACATATAGATGAACATTTAATTCACACTGTAATTTTTTGTTTACTATATTTCAAAACACATCAAACAAATTTAACAAAACATGCACACTTTTTCTTACCTGTACTTAGTTTCCGGTTAGATCTTTTCCTAGGCTAAAATGAGATAAAAATAATAAATTAGTAATTTATTAATTTTAAATTATATCTTAAATATCTTAGATAAAACACAAATTATAAATTTGTGATAATTATCATTGTCATCAACAGTCAATAAGATCGTCTTTGTTAACCATCATCAAAAAATTAATGCATTGCATTATCCAGTGTATCAGAAAAAATATAAGAATTAGAAAACATTTTTATACATGTATATATATATATATTCCAATTTTTAGGCATAATCAAAATTCCTTTGCCATTGCTTCATTTTACTAAAAAAAATTTTTTAATTTTAATAAATTCTCATTTATACTTTCACAACAAACCATGATTAAAATATGAATGGAAGTAAACATTAATATAAACATGAAAACATTAAAAAAAAATTGTTTCACTGTATATTAACATGCTGATTGACAAAGTGACATATGCCACTCTACTTGCCACCTCATGGTAAGCAAGGGTAGCAAGGTCTTAGCAAATGTGTTAATATTTTTGGATTCCAGTAAAAAATATGAAATAAAAATGATATTGATAAACAAAAATTATTAATTTAGGCTCAAAATATAAATCAGAACATTCAAATAAAATTATTTAAATTAATTTAATTACAAAACATCTCTTAAATACATACATACTTAAACATCTTTACTTAAATAAATGTGTATTGATCTCTCTCTCTCAAACAACAACAAAAGTATGACATTAATATTCACTTTTTCATTCATTTAAAATAAAATGATAAGTGTATGCATTAAGTATACTTATGTAATAAGTTTAGTAAATGTACCTTAAAACTCAGACCAGGTATTGAAGCTAATAATTCTCGCATTGTTTGAGGTTTATGCCTTGTACTTTCCCTCAATGATGTTTTCTCCAAAGAGCACCGCCACCTTTCCTCTGGCACACATCCTGATCAATAAATCATAAAAACAATAATTTCAGATTACAATAAACATGTCACAAATAAGTATCGAAAAAAATTTAGCTAATTTGAAATTAAAATGGGATATAATCATATGCTTTAAATGGGTTTTTTTTATAAGTAGCACCAATAAGCATATATGAAGCTAATCTAATTTTAAATCTAAAAAGCAAACAGCATGAGCTGTGTGAACAGAGTTGAAAATATATTACAAAAAAACAATAATAAATTTAAAGAGATGGAGAGAAATGCCTTATATTAAATAAAACAGACAATAAAAGAAAAAAAATCCATTGCAAGTAACTATAATTTGAAGGATGTTAATTTTTAAACCTAAAGTATATTACTTAATAATGGTAAAAAAATAGCATTAAAAATTTACATAAGATATTATGTGTTTTTAACCAATTGGCTTTTACCAAAAATCTACTTATAACAACAAGATGTATTTTTCTCAAATTTAAATTTTTTTTCAAATATTTATTTCAGCAGTAGATTTTTTTGGATATCACTGAAGAATTTTACAATCTTTTTAGCTGAAACATGTTCTGAATATGTTTTTTCAAATGTCTAGATCATTAAAAATCAAATGTAGACTACAAGCTGAAAGATGATGTTCAACCCAAACAGTTGCAGAAGAGCAATGGTTTGATGGGCAACATGCGTTCAAATGTTGTTTACATTTTTGACATTTATGCATAATGCACACTTCCAACCACTGGCAATGAATTTTAATAGGTTTAATGCCTCTTACATTCAAAAATCAAATAATTACATAAACTTTGCATTTAAAGGCAAATGGGATTGATTTCGACTGATTTTTTTAATCAACATCACACTTAAAAGCAATGCAAGGCTATTGGCAACTGACCTCATAATTTTGAAAATTGGTCAAGTGAAAGGACAACCCTTACTCAAAATTTCCACACCAACATGATGATTTAGACCTATATAATAGATTTAACATGCAACAGCCTCTCTACACAATAAGTTTTCAGTGGCCCTAGGACCCAAACTTGCAGGCCAATAGTTTAAGACCATGAAAACTCTGCTGCAGCAGCCACAAGTAGAAAAGAGAGTCCCATTACAAAAGACAAGAACAAGTATCCAAGCAAGATATACAAATGGTAGAGTAAGTGAATAAAGACATCATTCTATTCAGCTACTCAAGGGCTTTTGGCGACAGACCTCATAATTTTGAACCATGGTGAAGTAATGAGGACGACACTTGAGCTGGCACCCCTCACCTAACTTTTACAACACAGCAACAGGAGGACGTTTGAGCTTCGACAGATTTATCCCTGCCCCCTACATGGCAGGTCTTTGCAGTACTAGGCTTAAACTCATGACACGACAGCCACAAGTCCATAACCTTGACCACTAGGCTACTGCGGCTACATACAAATGGTGGAAACAACAAACATAATGTTGTCAACAGCCTTCCTATATCCTCAGTGCTTTGATCTTACTTTTGGGACTACTCCTGCAAGACAAATATTTTTTATTGAATCAACTGAAGAAAAATTAACCCCCTCATTGTAGCATGATTCTGAGAATGTTTAAAATCAGTAAAAAATTAAAAACATACATTTCCTGCATTTTAATTAACTATGAAATTCAAAAAGTTAACAAAGGTTTACTTGTAAATAATGAGACATGATGAACTAATTTTTCTCAGAATAAGATAACTTGGAAGAAGTAATATTTCCTTTCAACAATATCTCGTACATTCATATACCCCCCCCCTCTATTCTTGCTAAGAACTTTTATGGAATATTTGTTCACAAAGAACATGAATTATGTCAAAATTGTTAACTCTAACGTGGGCCATATTATATATTAATTAAAAAACAAATAGAACTAAAAAGAAGTATAAATTTTATTATAAACAGATTAATGCTTACAAAACAATAACACACAGAATATATATGAACATATTAAAGAGTAAAGTTCCTACAATAGGAAACATATTGTAGGACCCCCCCTGTGGCGTGCCTCGTTACCCACCTGATTCGTCTTAACTGGAACCAACTTGCGAGCAGAGAGAAGTGAACTGATATGAACGGACACTCAAAAAACCTGTCTTCTTTCGGACACTCGCACTCACTTCTCTCTCTGACTTGCACAAGGAAAGACGTGCTTTACCTTTATTCAATTTCCATGTTAATTAGTAATTATTATAATATTCTAATGCTGTAAATTAAATATATGTTTAAACTTTTTTTAGCATTCATTTTACTATTTATATGGCATGGAATAAACCTTAAATAGATATTCACTTCCCGCCATAACTGGTGACCCGAATACGCGTGAACGCAATCCGTTAACATCCAGTTCATTTTAAAGAAAATAATGTTAACTTTTTAATTTTCTAATTTTAATCTCATCCTCGGATTCTTCCCACTGTCAATTTGCTGTCGCTGGACTGAGCTGTCGCTGGAAAATCAGTAAGTTTTTATACTTTTCTTTTTCATTCATGTATGCTGTATGTTTTTTGAAAAATTTCTGTTGCACTCATGTTTAACATACGCTGAATAATTTTTTCCAAAAACTGTTTGCCCATTTCGCGAAGAAATATTTTTTGTGTATCGCATGCATGTAAGATTTTTAATCCTGTATACATATTTTATTGCAAATATAATTTCATTTTCCTAATGTTTGTTTTTCAACGTAAAATATACTTATGTAAAAAGATTTTTATTTAAATTCCAACACGCCTAATGAATGTGATAGTAACCAGATATCCCATGTGGCAGTCAAACCACCACCTTATTGGAAACATAACACTGCGCTATAGTTTGTGCGATTAGAGGCGCAGTTCAAATTAGCCAAAATTTTAAATGATACCACTAAATTTAATTATGTTCTGTCTGCTGTTGAGTCAGACATTTTAAATTCTGTTAGCGACTTGGTTCTAAAACCATTTGAAAACGGAAAGTACGATGCCTTAAAAAAGCGTTTAATCGAAGTACATTCAGAAAGTGAGGATTCTAAAATTCGAATTCTCCTTCAGGGTTTAGAATTAGGGGACCAACGGCCATCACAGCTCTTTACGCGCATGCGTTCCCTCGCCGGCGATAATGTTGGCGAGCCACTCTTGAAATCACTGTGGCTCAGACGTTTGCCTAACGGAACGCAAACAATTCTTGCTGCTCTCAACAAAAACTTAGATCAGCCAGCTACTGCTGCTGATAAAATCAATGACCTGACTTTTTCCCAAGGAATTAATTCAGTTGCAGAAACATCTAAAAATAAAACTGCGCAATTAGAACAACAAATTGCTCAACTTACACAGCAAGTAAGCGAACTCACTAGTTTCGTGAAGCGTCCCCGTAGCCCAGCTTGCAACTCAAACCATTTCCGCAATAGCAGTAATTCGCGAAATCGTTTTAAAAGGTACCAAGAACATACAAATGGATATTGTTTTTACCATACAAATTTTGGCAACAAATCGAAAAAGTGTGCTACTCCATGCTCTTTTCGTTCGG
Organism: Trichonephila clavata; assembly: GCA_019973975.1. NCBI lineage: Eukaryota > Metazoa > Arthropoda > Arachnida > Araneae > Nephilidae > Trichonephila > Trichonephila clavata. The sequence continues at coordinate 172,236 of BMAO01038347.1, read as the reverse complement.
AAAACTAGAATGGCGATCGTCTCCTGGCCTCAATGGCGATTGCCTCATTAATCGCGTTTTATTGGCCGATGCTTCCTCTAAAATAACTTTTTTGATCGATACAGGAGCGGATATTTCTGTTATTCCGAAATCTTTCGTGCCTCATGCTAAAGTTCAACAAGACTTAACTTTGTATGCTGCGAATGGCACAAAAATACCAACTTATGGCACAAAACGAATTTTGCTCGATTTAGGTTTGCAACGCCAATTTACCTGGTCTTTTGTAATCGCAGATGTATGCCAACCAATCATTGGGGTTGATTTCCTAAAACATTTTAATTTGCTTGTCGATGCTAAGCATCACAGAGTTATCGACGCCAACTTCGAACAGCCAACTTCCAAAAATTAAGTCTGTAGCATCTAACCTAGCAATATTAGTCGGCAATACTAAGTTCGATAGGGTTTTAAAACAATATCCCGAATTAATTAACCCTTCACAACCGATAAATGTTGATACTTCGAATCAAGTTTATCATCACATAGAAACTAAAGGCCCGCCAGTATCTTCAAAACCTCGTCGCCTCGCACCCACAATTTTAAAAGCTGTTAAAGAAAGAGTTCGAATACCTTATGGCACAAGGTATAATTCGTCCATCAAAGAGTCCCTGGGCAAGCCCACTACATGTTGTTAAAAAATCTAATGGAGAGTATCAACCCTGTGGTGATTACCATAGACTTAATTCAGTTACCGTGCCCGACCGCTATCCAGTCCCTCACATTCAAGACTGCACTCAAAATCTGTATGAAAAAACTATATTCACTACTTTGGATTTGGCCCGAGCGTATCATCAAATAGCAATAAATCCACCCGATATACCTAAAACAGCTGTAACTACCCCATTTGGTCTATTCGAGTATACTGCTATGCCCTTTGGACTTTGAAATTCCGGTCAAACATTTCAGAGACACATGCACCAAGTCTTAGCTCATCTAGAATTTTGTATCCCATATTTTGATGACTTACTCATAGCATCTTCCTCCGAGAACGAACACCTTGACCACTTACATCAAATCTTTTCTCGTTTAAGAGATTACGATCTCAAGTTAAACCCCAATAAATGTGTTTTAGGCAAAACATCTGTAAAATTTCTCGGTGGTCTCATAACAGCTGAGGGTGTTAAACCACTTCCCGATAAAGACGAAGCCATCACAAATTTTCCCAAGCCAGATACTATTTCACAACTAAGGCGTTTTTTTAGCCATGTTAAATTTTTATAGACGTTTTTTACCCCATGCAGCCGAAGCACAAACACCTCTTAACAAATTGCTTACTAATTGCAAAAAAACAATAAACATCCTGTTCCTTGAAACGAGGAAGCAGAGATCGCATTTATGCAATGCAAATCCTCATTGGCTAACGTTGCAACCCTGAAATATCCTACCCCCGATCAACAACTCTGTTTACTGATTGATGCGTCCAACTCCGCAGTTAGAGGTGCTTTAAATTGCTTGACGGAAAATGGTCCTCAACCTATCGCGTTTTTCTCACGTAAACTGAGTACAACAGAAACAAAATACAGCACATTGACAGGGAACTCTTCTTGCTATATACTTAGCAATAAAACATTTTAGGCACCAGCTGGAAGGACATAATTTCATAATATTCACAGATCATTGCCCTTTAACTTTTGCGTTTAATAAAATATAGTACTCGTGTTCTCCCCATCAACTCAGGCATCTTGATTTCATATCGCAGTTCAGCACAGATATCACACATATTTCAGGATCTGATAACTCCGTGGCAGATGCCCTCTCAAGAATTAATGCCCTTAATCTTTCAACCACAGATCTCCAACACTTAGCCGATAGTCAAACCAAAGATAAGGAACTTAAAAACCTTAATTTCTTCCAATGACTTATCCATTCAATTAAAACCTTTAAAAATAGGAAATGCTATTGAAATCTTCTGTGATGTCAGTAGAGAAAAAGTACGGCCTTATGTGCCAGTGGAACTTCGGTTTGAAGTATTTCGCTCTCTCCATAATCTCTCCCATCCAAGTATTCGTGCCACAAAGCTCCTCATTCAAGACCGCTTCGTCTGGCCGTCCATGCTGAAGGACATTGCTAAATGGACACGATGCTGCATTCCATGCTAATGATCCAAAGTCCAGAGGCATACCGTGAGCCCCATACAACCTTTTGCTCCAACTGTTGAAAGATTTCAGCATATCCATATCGATCTAGTTGGACCATTTCCACCATCTGATGGCTTCACCTTCCTGTTGACATGCACTGATCGCTACACCCGATGGCCGGAGGCCATTCCTGTCAGTGATATCTCCGCTGAAGCCGTGGCAAAAAGCTTCATCGCTAACTGGATATCGCGCTTCGGTGTACCTGCTATCATAACCACAGACCAAGGAGGCCAGTTTCAGTCTCGTCTTCTCTACAGCCTGAAACAAATGTTGGGAATACAACAAATTCGAACCACTCCGTACCACCCTTCTTCGAATGGTATGGTTGAACGTCTTCATCGTACCCTCAAGCAAGCTATTCGATGTCACGATACCAAACGGACAGAATCGTTACCAGTGGTCCTGCGAGCGTGCATCAAGGAAGACCTCAATGCATCCTGTGCTGAAATGGTATTTGGAAAAACCATTGTGCTTCCAGGAGAATTCTTTGAACCTTCAAGTCAGACTCCAACTGATCCCTCTGAGTTTCTCTTAAGGCTGAGAGAAACATTCCGGACTCTTAAGCCAATTCCTGCTTACTGTCATTCATCTACCTCATGTTTCGTGCACACAGCCCTCAAAACCTGCTCTCATGTCTTTGTTAGGGTAGAGGGATTAAAACCAGTATTGACAGCACCCTATCAGGGACCACTTGAAGTTTTGAGTAGAACCGACAAGCACTTTACAATCAAAATAAATGACAGGACATCCACGATCAGCATTGATCGGCTTAAGCCAGCTTTTCTGTTGAATGACACCGACTCGACAAAGGAGCCCTTCCCAGTGCAGAAAAGTAACCATCCGGTTGTACTTCCCCCTAGACTTGATCAAAATGTGCCCATAACAGCCACAACTCGCTCTGGTAGAAAGGTCAGATTCAACCCAAAGTACTTGTGAATTTCATAGACTGCGAATCAAAGGACTTTTCACCATATGAAAAACTCTTTAAGACTTTTGTACCTTCGGTACTTGGGGGGAGTACTGTGGCGTGCCTCGGCACCCACCTGATTCGTCTTCACTGTAACCAACTTGCAAGCAGAGAGAAATGAACTGATACGAATGGACACTCAAAAAACCTGTCTTCTTTCGGACACTCGCACTCACTTCTCTCTCTGACTCACACGAGGAAAGACGTGCTTTACCTTTATTCAATTTCCATGTTAATTAGTAATTATTATAATATTCTAATGCTGTAAATTAAATATATGTTTAACCTTTTTTTAGCATTCATTTTACTATTTATATGGCATGGAATAAACCTTAAATAGATATTCACCCCCCCCCCCTTTGGAAGAAGGTGGCATTGCTTTACACAGACCAAATCTTCAGAATTTGTTTAACTGCAGTTTTTTTTTAAATTGATGTTTTATTTTTTGGGAAATTGTAAAAAGGTGTAAAATAGTTGTTTCAACAAATATATACTACTGAATGTAGATAAAATATGTTTAACTATAGTAACATTGGAAAATCAGTCCAATGATAAATAATTATAGAAATGTAGAACCCCAACATCTATATATATTTCAATATGGAAGTGCACTGAACTTCAATTAGCTCTAGTAGCAAATTTTCATCAAGAGTTTACATCAATGGGTAAGGGTGAAACAAACAATTGAAATTGATTTTCATATTTCTTGGAGTTGGAAAAACCTTTTTTCAAATTAATTTCATAACAATTTAAATTGAATAATTTTTGTAATAATGACTAGCAACATTAAAAGTTAAATTAATTTGCCTTTTAAATTTGTTTTGGTTAGATAAATGTTTTTCAACAGAGTAATAATTTACAGGTACTTGCATATCAATGTCCCCACAGTCAAATTTACATACACATAAATCACACCATGATATCAAACACGCAAGTAGCATAATAATTTACATATTGATGCATTTAGCGTTGAATCTTTAGTAATCCTTTTTTTGATTTCCCTTGCTGTTATGATACCATAACATGCTGTGATGATGCTAATGCATAAATACCAATTCATGTTAGGAAATATTGATATTGTCAGATAAGATGGTTGTTGAATTGTAGTATGAGATTAGGCTGAATAAGGTGATTTGTAATCTCAATGGCAAAAACCAGATCTTTTATCCGTTGATCATCTTTTAATATTTTCCCATTCATATAACTTTTGGATTGAAAAAATAAATATTTCACTCAACGGTCAAAAGAGTCATTTTAAAACTTAACGACAGGAAAGTCTTTGAATTTTTGTGTAATAAGATACATGGGTGCATTCACTTCTTAATCTAGAGTAAAATTTACCAAATAACAATGATTAAGTTCAAGTGGATGAATATATAATTTACAATTTCAGCAAAAAATTTTAAAACATACTTGATGCTTAGAATTTTGAAACATAATATTTGTTGATATAAATAATACAATGAAAGTGTTAAAGATTTATTACCTTGAACTGTGCACTTTTTTTTTCCTTATGAAATAATTTCTTCAATAACACCAATCATAACAGAAGCATATAAGATGCAAGAAAAACTAGTTTCATAACGATAAATTATATTTATTCAGAACATCCACCAGTGTGTTAAAAATATGAACACCACTGGTTGTATCATGTATTGTGTGTATTATACAGGACTCAAGTCAGCCAGATAATCATTATAGTTTGCTAGTAATAACAAAAGTAATAAGACTAGTTTAAGAGTGGTAGAGTAAATATGTATGTAAAAGTTTTTACAGTTTTCTTTCTTAAACATGATTAAAAGAACCATTTCTGCATCTTATAAAAAATTTTCATGTTGGTAAATAGTTTAGAATTTCACTCACAGAGTATACAATCGCTCTTTTGAATATTGGCAAAATTAAATATGAGATAATCTTTTGTATTTTGATTTCTTAATGCTTCAGAAGACAAAGAGAAATGAGATTCATTCCATCTAATAGCTGCTCTTGTCACGATAATTCTACAACTGAATCATGTTGGGTGCCTATTGGTAATGCTTTTGATATTAACTGTCAAACCAGTTATAGTAGATCTTGAGCAGGGTTCAAATAATAACTGCCTTTTTGTCTAACAATTATTTAATATTTGAGTAAAGTTATACACAGGTAACAAATATTTTCTTAAAAATAGAACAAATAGAAAACTTTTCTCTCATTTTCCCACACACCCAATAAGAACCAGACCAATATTGAAGACGTAACTTGTTTTGATTGATTGTTTGAGAATGTCTTTGCTGCATGGAATAGACAGTTTAAAGAAACTATGATAAGAGTGGATACTTCTTTTATATAACTTTACAATTTAAGGGCATGGGGACTTAAAAGAAGCAATTAGAATATCCAAATTTTATTTCAAAAAGATTATAGATAAATTTAAAAATATCTTTTATTATACCTATTATTTTCTACATTTATAAATTAATATAGCCAAAGTGAATGTAGAATAAAATAACTTGCCTGCACCTGCAGGAGCGGGAGGCAAAGACTTCATAATAATGCGGGGAATAGGAGGCGGGGCATTGCCACTTGCAGCAATAGCAGTATTTCTCCGTCTTCTTTTTTGTTGCTGCCTAAGGGCATGCTTAATTGCCCTTTGACTGTGACTCTGTGATACCTAAAATTAAAAAAAAAAACAATTAGTATTAATATCAAAAATTTTTCCTACAAAGTTCTAAAAGAAAAAAATGTTCATTACAAACAGTATTAACAAATGATTAATTTGTCAATTCTTTAATTTTTAGCATATAACTTTTGTTTTCCTCAAGAATATGATTGTAGATGGTACAATATTAATATTCTGAAGGCTACCAACATCCATTCAGTAATGTAAGCAGATGATACTGCCCTAATAACACAAAACATTTGTAATTTCAAAATTATTCAGAGATTATTGAATTACATCTCAAGGTTTTAGCTCTGGCTCATTGAAAGGAAAATTAAAGTCAATACATCCAAAAACACTTGTCTCCTTTTTATAAAGCACTGGCCCATCAGAAACCTTCTGAATTTCATCATTTTCAACCAGCCTGTCTCAGATCACTGAGTATAAGTACCTATGGTTAATATTAACAATTGCCCAACATTCACAATCAGTTTACATGATGTACTATAAATAAGACAATGAGAGTTGAATGAACAGAATTAAGCTTTTAATAACTTAGAAGTGAGGTTACATGATTGCTGTTTACAGACTGTCTCATCCAGGTGTTGCCAATACAGAAAACAAAATTAAGTGATGCCAGATTACAAGAGAATAATATGACATTTTACCCCCCTTTAATTTTAATCTGGATATTTCAGTCTCTGACGTAGTCCTTCAAGTATGCAGGAGGTTGCCTATGGCGAGCTGTACGCAATGCTAATGTGTTCTTGTTCGGTTCAGTCGAATCTTCTAAAGTGGTATCTGAATCTGAGTTTATTGGCTGTAGATCTGGAAGAACTTGAACACTTTCTTCTGTACCCTTGTTGCCTTCAGAGCTGGTAGTTTCTCCTCTTGGAGCTAAGTGTCTTATAGAAACAGTTGTTTCCCTTCCATCGCCAAGTTTCACATGTGCATAGTCAGGGTTAGCTTCAATTAATTCTACTTCTTGGACAATTGGCTCATATTTGTTAGCACGCACCTGATTTTTCATTAGAACTGGACCAGGCTTTGTAAGCCAAGTAGGTATGGAACAGCCGTTATGGGATCTTTGAGGGTGAGAAAACATTCGTTCATGAGGAGTGGCATTTGTTGCTGTACACAATAAAGAGCGAATTGAATGCAGAGCTGTTTGGATAACACATTCCCATTGTTCAGTTTTCATATTATTGGATCTTAAAGCAAGTTGCATAGTTTTCCAGATTATTCCATTATAACGTTCAACCTGTCCATTTCCTGCTGGATTATAGGGAGTAGTACGACTTGTAGCAATTCCTTGAGATGTTAAAAATGATTTTAATTCGTTAGACATGAAAGATGATCCTCTGACAGAATGAATAAATGATGGCATTCCAAAAATAGAAAAAAGGTTCTTCAAATGCAATATTACAGTTTTCGCAGAAATGTCACTACAAGGGATTGCAAACGGAAACCTAGAGAATTCATCAACTATTGTTAAAATATAGTGATTTCTTGAAACACTAGGTAAAGGTCCTTTAAAGTCAAGATTCAACCTTTCAAATGGGGAAGTAGCTTTCACAAGAGTTCCAACATGTTTAACAAATCTTGGCTTTAGTTCGTTGCATATTAGACAGGAGTTAGTGACATTCCTTATATCCTCTAAAGAAAAAGGGAGATTTTTGCAACGAACCCAATGATGCATTCGTGTCACTCCAGGATGACAAAGAGAGTTGTGAAGATTGTTTAAGTCAACTCTGGGAGTTAGAGCTCCAGTTATACGGGATAATGTATCAGCAATCACGTTTTGCTTTCCAGGACGATAAATAATGTCAAATTTAAAACTAGCAAGTTCAAGTCTCCAACGGATTAACTTTTCATTTTTAATTTTACTACCATGTCGCTGATTGAATACAAATGCGACTGCTTGTTGATCAGTGAACACTTCAAAATGCTTTCCATCAAGAAGTGTCTCCAATGACGAAGTGATTCCACAATGGCATATGCTTCTTTTTCTGGAGATGAATGTCTCAATTCAGATGTATTTAAGGTTCTTGAGAAAAAGGCAACAGGACGTCCAGCTTGACTCAAGGTAGCTCCAATTGCGAAATCGGATGAATCAGTTTCCACTCGAAATGGTATGTCATCTTCAATTGTTGCCAAGGCAGCATTTGCCACATCATCTTTCAGGGAATTAAAAGTCAATACAGCATCCCTAGAAAGAGGAAACTGTTTCTTTCCTAGAAGAGGACGTATTTTCTGAGAAAACCCCCGGATCCACCGACAATAATGGGCAAACATTCCTAAAGCACGTTGCAATGCAGATGAGTCTTTCGGAACAGGCATATCCCTCAAAGGTTTTAGTCGTTGAGGATTTGGTTTAATTATACCATCCCGAACAATGTAGCCTAGCAAATGGACAGAATTACTTGAGTAGGTACACTTATCTTCATTTAGAGTCAAATTATACTTCTTTACCACAGTCAGGAACTTCTCTAAGTTGTCATCATGTTCTTTTTGATCTTTTCCACACACAGTAACATCGTCAATAAATGGATATGTAAGGGTGAGTCCTTCATCCTCAATAATTTTGTCAATGACTCTTTGGAAACAAGCTACTCCATTAGTAACCCCAAAAGGAACACGTAAAAACTGATAGAGCTTTCCACAAGCTTCAAAAGCTGTATAATGTCTCTCGCTATCCTGGATAGGAATTTGATGGTAGGCACTTTGGAGATCAATTTTGCTAAAAACCTTATTTTTTGAAATTTTCAAAATTACCTCTTCTATTTTAGGCAAAGGGTAGGCATCCAGTAACGTGTATTTATTAATTGTTTGAGAGTAGTCAACTACCATTCTGGGCTTATGATTTTCTCCTCTAATGACAAAGGCTTGAGCCCTCCATGGTGAGTTACTTGGCTCAATGACTCCTTCCTGAAGAAGTTTCTGAACTTCCAATGCCATAAAATTATTGTCTTCATTCGTATGATGTCTCGACTTTGTAACCAAAGGTCTACAGTCTGGATTCAAGTTAGAAAATAATGAAACAGGAGGTACTTGTGCTACAGCCAAAGAACAAATTGTTAGTGGAGGTCTATTACCATCAAATCCAATTTCTACTGATGAATGTCTGTTTAGAATATCATGGCCAATCGAAACATCACTACAAAGATTTTTCATAACTAAAAGTTCCACATTTTGATAAGTGAAGCTTTCAATTTTTAAATTAACTCTACAAACACCCACTGTTTCAGTCACCATGGAGGAGTTTGCCATGGATATTTTTCCAAAATATGGTTCAATTTTTGATTTGCATTTCGCCACATGTTTTTCGTTCAAAAAACTAAGAGAGCTACCTGTATCAATTAATGCACTGAGCTGAATATTATTAACCAATGCCTTCACAATTGATTTCTGGAGACAGTGAATAGATCCCGAAATAGCTGCCAATAAGTTTGAAGAAGCCACCACACATTTGAAGAATTTCTATTAGGTCTGGATTTGCAAACCCGCTGGTAATGTCCCTTTTTCCCACATTTTCTGCAGATAACATCTCTAGCTGGACAATTGGTTCGTGAGTGCAAGTCATTTCCACAAAAGAAGCATTTTTGATATCTTGAGCAGGAGGAAGCCGCTGGTGTTTCTAAGGTTTCTTCTGAAAAATCGCCAGTTTTTATTGCTGCAGATTGTACTGGGAAAGAACTTCCATATAAGAAGCTGCATGCACTTTGGCTGATTCCAAGGTTCTAGCTTGCTCAAAAGCTTGATCGAGAGTCATCGATATATTTTCGAGGAGTCGTTGGCGAATGCGAGGACATTTTAATCCTCGTATGAAAGCATCTCTAATATACTCCTTTCGGTATTCCTCAGCCCTTACATCAGTAAAGTCACAGTCTTTGCTCAATTGGTTTAAAACTTGTAAATATTCACTCACAGTTTCTTCCGTTTGTTGATTTCGCGTCGACAAGCAATGTCTAGCGAATATAACGTTGCGTTTCTTTATAAAAAGTGAATCAAGTATCGCAATAGCTTGAGCATAAGTTGTGCAATCATTAATGAACTGGTAAACATTAGAGGTTACATAATTACTCAGCAAAGGAAGTTTATTTTCTTCTGTAAGGATTTTTATGCCTCCTAAAAAGTTTTCGAAAGTTTTTTTCCAATGGCGCCATTTTGTTTCCGCATTAGAACACGAGGGATCGATATCGAATCTTTCAGGTTTCAGCAGTTGTTCCATTATTAAATTTGAAAACGAAACGATTCAAGACAACTTCTAAGTTATTAAAATTGTACTATAAATAAGACAATGAGAGTTGAATGAACAGAATTAAGCTTTTAATAACTTAGAAGTGAGGTTACATGATTGCTGTTTACAGACTGTCTCATCCAGGTGTTGCCAATACAGAAAACAAAATTAAGTGATGCCAGATTACAAGAGAATAATATGACACATGAAAGCTGTCAGGATAAGCTATATGATCCTCCCTTGCCTAATTTTTCAAAAGAATAAGCTGCCAAATAGGCATAAGATTTTTTTTCTACAAATCATAACTTTGACCTATACTGCCGAATGCCTCTCCCATCTTGATGTCTGTAGCAGTAAACCATTTGAAAAGACAGCAAATCTTTCAAAACCAAAACCAATACAAGGCAATCAATGCTCCTAATTTGTTAGAAATGAAGTTTTGGATTAAGTTCCAAATATCAACTTAAGTTTTGACTTCATTAAAAAAAAATCAAATAGTTCTTCAATCGATTACTGCAAATCACAAATGAATACAAGTTCAGCTGGCTATTAGATGTCACACATTGGTATTGTTAACACACAATATGCATTGAAAAGCAAGAATATAAAACTTATACAGCTGGATTGTCATAGAACTGATTTTTATTATATAATAAAACTATTAGCACAAAATTGTACTGCTTTTCACAAAGTAATAAAATTACTCGTACAAAAAAAAATTTCATATTACAATACAACTTGCAAAACATGCCTAGAGACACTGATATATCACCAAAAAAATATATAATTAGTACAATTTCTTTTATACATATATAATGCAGTTAAAATATGACAAGAGTGCAGTATTGTGCAATGTTGATTTAAAAAAATAATGTAAAAATAAAATCAAAATTTAAAAAGCAAGATAAACAGCCCCCTTGAATCCAACCTTTAAACCTACGATTAATTGAAGCATTCATATATTTTTAATATACACAGCTCTTATAAGTTAATCCCTAGATTTCAAATAAGACCAATAAAAATGTTATAAATTAGAAAGAATGGAGCATATGGAAGATTATTTTTATGTCTTGATTAAATATACATATTAAATATTTCTGACATTAAAATGTTGACATACCTTTGATGGTGATGAAACAGGCAAATTTGCTGCTGAAGGTTGATTGCATTTTTCTTTCTTAGGATCTTCCAAGCTTTCGCCATTTATTCTTCTCACTCGAGTATAATATTCATTTTTATAGGTAAGTGGTTTGACTGTAAGCTGATCAGCTTTATGAAGGACTGAATCGTCTGTTTGATGATTCATTAGGGAATTACTATTTAGGGATACGCAATTCTTATAGCCAGGAGGTAGACGCACATACAGAACTGAAATCAAAAATTATATTCATTAAATATTTTAAATTGAACAAAAAAAATATTTAATTTATCTATTCCAATGATTTAAAATACACTGCTGGCCACCGTAAATGCAACACCTGAAGGAAGCACGCAAATAACATGAAATTTACAACATGCATTAGCGGAGGTGAGATATGTAAATGATTAGAATTTCAGTGCAGACACACATCACGCACGCCTGTGGCGTCACCTCAAAGCGCTATTTAAGGCTTGGAGATTTCGATGATTTCAAATTCGGCAATTGTGTTTTTCTTGTGTGTTTTTTCAAAAAACAATCAGTTATGTCTCATAGAAAACAGCAATCAGCTTTTGATCAAGTATCCGAGTTCGACAGAGGAAGGATAGTGGCCTACCGAGATTGTGGATTATCTTTCAGGAAAATCGGTAGTCGTGTTGGACAAAACCAAACAACTGTAATGCGGATATGTGACCGTTGGATGCAGGAGGGTACGACGGACCGACGTAGTCGATCGCATCCGCCTCAGTGCACCACTTCCCGCGAGGACAGGCAAATTGTATGCATGGCAGTGACGGATCGCTCAGTCACATCACGAACCATAGCACAGCACACTGAGTTTGTAACACATCATTCAGTGTCTGCGCATACCATACGACGCCGTTTACAGCAGAGTGGTCTGTCCGCAAGACGTCCATTGCTTGGTCTACCCTTGACGCAGAACCACAGACGTCTCCGCCGCCAACGGTGCGATGAAAGAAGGATGTGGGCGGCAGAATGGAATGAAGTTGTCTTTACTGACGAGTCACGCATTTGTCTGCAACACCACGATGGTCAGATTCGAGTCTGGAGACACCATGGAGAGAGGATGCTGAACAGCTGCTTTATGCACTGCCACACTGGTCCTGCACCGGGTATTATGGTATGGGGCGGTATTGGATATCACTCTTGCACTCCTCTAGTATGCATTGCTGGTACTTTAAACAGCCCACGCTACATCTCTGAGGTGTTGGAGCCAGTTGTCCTTCCTCACCTTCAGGGCTTGGCCACAGCCATATTTCAACAGGATAATACGCGACCACACATGGCACGCATTATCCAAAGGTTCTTCGTCAATCACTAGATTGAATTGCTTCCCTGGCCGGCTCGCTCTCCGGATCTTTCGCCGATAGAAAACATGTGGTCCATGGTTGCTCAACGATTGACCCAGATTACACCCCCAGCTGCTACACCATATCAACTTTGGCAACGTGTGGAAGCTGCTTGGTCTGCTGTACCCCAAGAACACATCCAAAGTCTCTTTGAATCAATGCCGAGGCGTGTGGTAGCAGTATCTCCAACAATGGCGGCTACTCTGGCTACTGATTCTGGCCGGAACCACACTTCACAGAAGTCTATAAATTTAATCATTTGATACTTGGTCAACATGTTATCTACAAAATAAATTTTGTTGTGCTATCTCTTGTCTTTCTTGGTGTTGCATTTACGGTGGCCAGCAGTGTATAAGAAAACAAATTTCTTCCTAAACAGTTCCATTTGTAAGACATTAATTGTAATGATGATTTCTAGAAATTTTAAAAGCATTTCCAGCGTTTCATACAACAATACTAAACATTTTTATTTAAAAAAAAATTATGATTTTTTTTAGTCAAAATAATTATTACTTATTTGTTCTTAAATATTTATAAAATAACTTAATAGATTACATATTAAAACAATCCATGAAAGTTTATCCTTAAATCATATTTTCTTCAGTTTTAAATGGCATGTTTAAAATAAACATATAATTTAGCTTACAAATCTAAAGTAGAATTCTTTATTCACTAGATTTAAAAGAATTTACTCCTTATAAGCTAATTTTATTAAGAGTACAAAATCTGAATTGAAAAAGAAATAAATGGATTATTGCATAATTTAAAACAAAAAAATAATAACTGATGTATAGTTTCTTCATTTCGACTTTCACATTAACAAAGCACATACAAAAAAAAAATCATCCAATATGACCTTAAACACTATACACAACCTTAACTTAACCAAATATCAGACCTTAAAAATGCCCATCCCATATAGTGGTTAATGATGCTGACTTCTGTGCCTTAAGGTCTGGGTTCGAATCCCAGAGAAAGCATGGATGTTTGTAAATGTATAGTGCCTTTGCGGTATGAGGGGTACTCAAAATAGCCATCAAGCCTTGTCCTCTTGTGAGGTTGGTGGACGTGGAAGAGAGGTGGCAGGCCCCTGACCACCTTCAGGGTGTTTTTCCTCAAAAGTGGGGTGGAACCGAGCCAAATTGTACTGCATGGCTAATGACATCCATACATTTAATCCCTTTGCCACGATGAATTTCATGGTCCTCAACCTGACACCATCAGACAGGTGTCATTAGTAACAACAGCATACCAAATACATTCAAAAAACCAAAAATATTAGAATTCACATAAATTGATATAATTTTATAGAAAAGCTTTTTATATAAAAAGTTGACCTTAGAGGGGAAAATGAATCTTTTTTTTTAATCCTCCTCTCAAGAAATTTATTAAAAGACATTTAAAAGTAAGAGAAAGATTAAGTTTTATTTTAAAATTAGTTTATTAAATGAATTTCTTTTAAAAAAAATATTTAAGTATGGTTATTGACTGGCCTTCTTTAAAAAGAAAAATATATAATAGCAATAAAATCAAAATGCTATTAATGATTAACACATTATTGATTCTCACAATTAAACACAAAATTGTACTAACCTCTATCTTTTTTCCTTGTACAAGATGATAAAGATGCTCCTGAATCTTGATCTGAATCACCAGGATCAAAATCTTGACCACTTTCATCTTCATCAACTTCCATTTTAATACCTCCTTCAGGGATATTACTCTATAAAAAAAAAATAACAATTTTTCAATTTACTTCCAAGTTTTGAAAACAAAAATATTTAAATTTCAATATTTTTTGGAAAGAAGAGTGGTGTGTGAATAAATATAAATTTCATAATATATCTATATACAGAAATGTGTGAATTCAGTTTATTTTCTAATTTTATTCCTTTCACAATTTATGACTGATAATTTCAATTTATCACACAAGCACACAACTTACTTTAATATATATTCAGAGTCAAAGTAAAAAAAGGACAATGGTAAGGAAAACGACACATGATTGGATTGTAAGCAAAAGGATTAAAAAACATGGTATCAATTAAAACATTTGATTCAAATGCATTCATATAATTATTTTTATAATCTCATGTAGCACTATTAATTTATCCCATTATGAGCCACCTGCAAAACCAGGTGGTTTATGAAAAATACAGAATATAAAATGTTTTCTTTAAAAAAAACCAAAAAAAATTTCTATAATTTACCCAACAAAGACACGCTGGTTTTAATACAAAATCATAGTTTCGAAAACAAATTTTTATTCACCTGGATACATTTTGCTTACAAATTGTTCAGTTACACTTTTTTTTTATTTATATTCTCTATTCTGAACTCTATTTCCACCCGAATTGCAAGACTTTTCTATGAATAATTTTTTTCCTTTCCTGTTATTACACAATTATCAATTAGAGTGCATATTTTAAATTCTCCAATCCCACAGCTACATTTGATATGCTCCAACTATCCACTTTTTATTATATCTAATAGTAATGCCATAAAATTCAAGGAAAGTGATAAAAGCTCATTTTCAGTACAGCAAAGCACAAACTCTGATATTCAAAAATTAAAGAATAGTTATGAAACCGAAGCAAAATCATTCGAGTTTGAAACTGATATTCATGCTTATACTGAAAATCATTTCTTTGATTTAAAAAAAAAAATTTCTGAAACCTCATTCAAAACTTCATTTTTACGTACATGTAACATTATGGACAGAAACATTTTGGTCTCTATGCCAAAAAATTAGTAATGTTTATGATATACTTAGAAACTCAAAATTAACAAAAGCTCAGCTGTAATAATGTTTATTTATTTAAATGTAGGCGGAAATTTACAATTCTGTGATGTTTCTACATTGCAAACAATTCACTCAATATGCTGTGCACACATTTTTTAAGTTTCACATTAGTGACCAAAAATCATTAAGAATAATAATTTAAACAATGTAATATACACAGCTCTCTTTCTCACATGGTTTCGAATAACATGGTCTAAAAAAAATCATATTGCACTGTACATGGCTGATTTATCTAATATAATTTAGTTTCACTAATTATTCAACAACAGGAAAAGAATGAAATTTGTTGATTTATTGCTGGCTTGATATAAAGCTTGTGCATGGTGTAGGCCTGAAGAAAATTTTTTAAACAATAAAATTAAAATGCACTCTGAATTTCCAACAAGATTAAAAAATTTGTTAACCTGGTTATAGAAAAATATATAAAGAACTTGCAAAAAAATAAAATAGCAGATATGTAGCAAAATATTTTGGAAAGCATTTCAAAACGTCTACTGGATAAAAACCATCATTAAGGCAAAGGGACATCTGGGCGACATCTTTCAGGCGAGGACATGATTTTAATTAATCTTGCACTACAAAGTGTACGAATGAGCAAATAATTAATGTATCTAGTAATTTTAATTTAAAGCTTTTTTCCTCCAATTTCTTGAAGCAATACATGTGTTTCTAATTTTTAAATTATATTAATTGAAATATTCATGCAAATTTATTATTAACATTAAATGTATAAAAATTCAATATATGAATGCAAGTGCACATATATGAAAAGGTCATAAAACTTGACTGCTCATTTTTTTCCATATAGTTTTCTGATAAAATTAAATACTGCTCTTTATTCAATATGGAATAAAGATATTTTTTTGAAAAGGATAATGGAATAAAGAACTCTTTTTAATTATAAAGTCTTTTTTTTTCTTTTTTTTTCAAGATTTTTTGTAAGGAATATATCTTTAAAGTATCTACTATATATATATTTTTTATAAAGAGTTTGCTTCTTTCATTTGCCAATTTTCACTTCTAACACGCAAATGAAAGCAAAACTTTTTTCCTGTGACATGTATATATAGTTACTTTAAGAAATTTAATATAATAAATATTACAATAGCTTATCTATTATTACAACTTCATTACAACTATCACAAATCAGTAGTTTAAATTACCTTAAAAATTTTTTATCTGATTTTTTTCCTTTCATTTCTTTAATTCTACTAGCTAACTTAAGTGTGGAATTTTTGAAGTAATGATATCTTAACAATTGAAAGTATTTTGTTCTAACACCAAAATTATTCTCTTAATATATTTAAATTAGTAAATCTTCTCCTGATACTATTCTTCAATAATATATGTCTTTTTTGCCCCTCATTCTCCTTCCTCCCAATTTCTTTGAAAAGGATGCATGTGTGTGTGTGTGTTTTTGCAATTAAACTTTAAATGCTAGACAACATTTCCTCATCAATAGACAGCCAATTCAATGATAACTTGCTTCCAAACATAGGTACTTTAAACTTTATTGAAATATAAAATTGAATTGTGGTTTTCTTCTCACAACACCCCCATTTCATTTAAATTCAATCTGTGAACATAAGAGTGTTACATAAAAATTAATTTCTTTTACTTAAAAGTGGTTAAGAATTATGGTTATGTAAATGAGTTTCATCAGTGCAAGGAAAAACTCTCATCCCACATACTTTACAGAGAAAAGGAACCTCTTTTACAATACAATTGATTATTCCAACAAGCTTTTTTGTTTCGAAAATTTTACAAATTTAAATGAGGTGAAAGAATAGTTGTTGCAATATTTTGAATGACTTTATATTTTTCAATTTCATTATTTCTCAAGCCCATAGGAAAAATCTGGCTTAATTTCATAGATCGTCTCTGCCTGAGGATCAGTACATACTTTATATATAAAAATCTATAAAATTTTTAAAAACACTATCCACTAGAGGCTTTTATGGAACTCCTTATTCAGAAAAATAAATTCTATTTTTACGGAAAGTTCTATCATTAATAATCTCTTCCTAATCAAATCATTATTGTATCTTACTTTCTTTTTCATTCCTTAGCTATTTATTGAAATATAAATACAATAAATATCCAAGAAATAATGTAGCTAGCTAACCACAGATAAAACAATTCTGCAGATAAACTGCAGTCAAAAAAGTTGACAAATCAACAAAAGAACGTTTTGAAAAAAGTTTATTGACAACAAAAAGCAGGTTTAAAAAATTATTATTTCACAAGTTAAAAATGCATATGTATACTCAAATAGTTACAATTTAAAAATTTACTTTTGCACTAAATAATCCATCAGCAGCTTTTGTTATTTTGAGATTGAACATTTCTTCTTCACACTTGAGACTAAAGTTTTTTCAGCACCATTTTGTCTCAAAGTGATAGACCATTTTGTTCTTCCAAATATTGAATGAGGCTTTCGAATGTGTATTGGAGCTGCATCATGGCTCAATTGCTTCTTTGTCTTATCCTTCCTTTCTTTCTCACTCTCCTTTATCATACCTGATGCTTACTTATGATTTGTTCATCATTAAGATGTTCAAAGCCAGATTAGAGAGTTTCTCTTTGAACTGATAAAATCACTTTTTTCCTTTTATCAGTGATTGTAAATTAAAATCATGATAAACTACAATCCCTAAAATCAATTATCTAAACACACAAGGGAACTTGCTACTTGACATCTCACACTGCCAAAAACAAAATTGATGTGTGAAGAAAAAATGAAGTGGTAAAAGGAAATGATTGGTTACAAGGTTCTGAAGAGCAACAACTGCTGGTGCATTAGAGTAAACAAGAGTGTAATCTTTTAATTGCTGTTTCCCTCCCCCCCCCTTCATTTTTTTTTTTTACAGTAACTATATGCCTAATAATATATTAATTTCTGATATAATTTATTCTACACTGCTAGGGAAAACAAACAAATTTCCAAGACTACAAATAAGTAAAGCGGATAATCCACTAGCAGATAAACAAAAGCTTAAGGTACTCTCTAATTACAGCATACTTTTCTTTAATAAACATAAAGAAATAGATATATTTTATTAAGAATAAATTACAAAACTCATTCTTAAATTTAAAAGAACTAGACAGAAAAAGCCCTGTTCTGTTTTCAATTATCCATTTCAGCAGTTGGATATACTATACATTTTCTTTAAATTTCTTTTTATTGTATCTACAGTAAAATTGTCTACTGTCATTATTGATTCCACATAAGCATTTAAACTCTTTCTTACTTTTCTACAAACTGAATTTTACTGTACAGTCCCCAGTGGATTAAAATTATATAGCATTGGATAACTATTTATATATTTTTATTCCAAAGTCAAAATTGTGAAACTACTACAAATCTCTTGCATCAATATTATTTAGTCTTACATTGACCTTTTTTGAGCCACCAAGATATCAAATTTATGATGAACTCTCATGAAAAGTACAAAGCATATGTGAAAGTTATGAATGAATATATCAAATTAATGAAAAACTTATCAACCCATCACAAATATTCTCTAAAAGGAACCATTTTACATTTTGAATATTACTTGAACCCTTTCAAGTTTATAAAAATTTTTAAAATACATGAATTACATACAACATAATATTTATTTCCCCCTCTCCTTCAATTCTTTATCAAGTAAGAAGGTGTAACTGAACAATAATATATATGTACAAAAACAAACTAGCAAAACGTGTCAAAATTTTTTTTACCAAACCTATAAATCAAAATGAAATTTGATAATTCCTTGTATAAAACTTTACTATAGCCGAAGTGAATTAACAATTTCAATAAAATTCATAATAATTATAAAACACACACACGAAGATAGGAAAACTTGCAAAAAGATTGAAATGTTAAATTTAAATCTGAAGTCCTACCCTAAGGACAAATTCAATATCAGTCAAAATAATTCCTACCATAACTCTAGTGTTAAATGTATAGAAATACCCCTTCTCGATAGAAATTTTTAGAACCTTTACTACTGTCTTTTCTTTTTAATTTGTATTGTTTATAATTAATTTTAAATTTTTCATTAAATATAATTAAATTTATGTGAATTTTTTTGTCACGTAAAAATACATCACTAAAAATAAATGATTTATAAATATTGTGGTTTACATCCAAATACATTAAGTTAAACTTATTTTAAATTTAGGTTGTAAAATGGACATGATTTTATAATATGGTTTGCACTGCAATGTTAATGTCAATTTATATTAAAGTATACTAATCAACATTCCAGATTACTCTTTTATATTCTTATTTTTATTAATATAATTTTCTTCATTAGATAACCAAAAAAAAAGTAAAAGTAAAATACAATACTCACTGCTAATCCAAAGACGCTAGTACAACCATCAACCCTGTAGAACATAGCTTCAGGGCCTCTAGAATGGACATGAAGCATGGCATTCAAACAAGCCAGGGATGCTGGTCCACTAACAAAATATATTAAATGGCAAATAAGATGGTTTTCAAAATTAACATCATTATTTATCACAGATTCATGAACTATATCATTTTCAGCTATGTTCTTTAGTGTTATTTAACATCTAAAAAAAAAAGTTAAACAAAAATGCATAAATAACAGGAGAATTTAAAGAATAGGATCATAATAAACTCTTTAATAGACTATACTGCAATTAAAATGCTATAAAAATGAAATTTTACACTGAGAAGTTGAAATATGTTATAGTTTGCTATTAATTTATGTTTCAAGTTAGCCAAATATTGGCCTAATATATATGAAACAGTTTCCTTTCCTGAATCATTTTGATCCTCTTTCTGATTAAGGCTTACATTTTACAGCAGTAAATAGACACAAAATATATTTCAAAAGAAATTGTAAAAAAATATACGCCATTATTAAATTTATGAAAAAAAGCAGGTTAAAATAAAATTTTACTTTAAATAAGCAATTTAATTTTCCTATTTATTTACCTACAAACAACATTAAACTTACAAGGGAAATTCATTTTGGGACGAGACTTTGAGTAATAGTAATACACCTTTAGGGTGTTCAACCCTCAAAGTAGTAGCACCAGATGGACAGAGACAATTCATAACAAATAGCCTTTCAAAATTTATAATTAGCTGATACACAAATAAATTTTCATCCCTTAAAGCAACACAGTAGCTTAGACAGTATCCTATCTGTGTACCACATGTTCGGATAGATAGGTGGTACACAGATAGGATTACAATTGAATAAAATTTTAAAAAAGGATCAAAAATTAAATGATATTTCATATAATAATTTTGTATTTTAAAAAGTAAAACAGTAACTATAATTACATAAAAATATTTAATAAACCTTTTACATACATTTATTTAATTGTAAAAATAATTAAATGAATTGATTGAAAAATCAGCTTGTCACTAGCACAACTCGAACCTTAACTGAACCCGTGATACGCAGATGAGATACTGCCTAAGCTACGCTGCTTTAAGTGATGAAAATTTATTTGTATATAAGCTAAGTATAAATTTTGAAAGGCTATTTATTACCTCTGAATTAACTGTCCATTCAGTGCTACTACTTTGAGGGTAGAATATTCTAAAGGAGTACTACTATTACACGAAGTCACATTCCCAAATGAATTTCCCATGTTATGCTCTCCTCTTGTTAGTGGGCTGCATAACTTTGAGTACCAGTTGGATGATGAGAAAAATATACAAGTACATGCTTGCATTTTAAATTGTATAAGAATTTTGATAATTTGTTGTGTTTATCCTGCTTTCCATTATTCAAATAATTTACAAAATTAAACACCACATCCGCAGGTTGCTAGGTACCTATTTCAGCAAAATAGCTAACACAATCATCTATATCCTTTCAGTACTTATTTCACTACCTTTCTGAACATCAATTGTCTACTAATAAAGTTCCTATTAATACTACACAATCCAGTTTTTTTACGGAGGGGGGCATTTTTTTTATGAGAGCCTAATTAATTTCATTAACTATGACTTATTTACATATTCCTTACAAAACTAGAAACAGATAAAATATTTTAATATCATGTACTCAATATCTTTTTATTCTAAAATATTGGGTGAGGATTGAAAGAAATCTTAAGTTTTCAACTTCAGTTTGTCATTGCCATATTAAGATTATGAAAAAAACATGTAAAGGGGAAAAAAAGTATTAATATAAGAAATAAAAAAAAAGTGAGATTATTGCTTTCTTCTCTAGTAAGCACAAAGTTCTATTCAGAAATCAGCAAAATTTATTCAAACAAATTTATCCGAAAATTATTTACTATTTGTGGTTATATTTTGCAAGTAAATGTTATAGGAGATTAAAAAATTTTAGATTATATTAAATATATAATAAGAAAATATTAACCTAAACAATATCTCATCCATTTTTAATGTTACATATAATCAATCTGAATAAGAAAACCCAAATTCACAAATTAGATTAATGTATTATACAAAAATATATCTGTTAAAATAAAAGGGCACAAACCTGACATCTTTCAGCCCTTTTGCTCGTATAATATTAAAAATATCTTTATGACCCATTGGCGTTTTGGGATAGAGTTCTAATGCCTAAAAGAGGGGGGAAACAACTTAGACAACATATATATATAATTAAAATAAAAATCTTATATTGACACCTATATAAAGAATTTTCATAATCTGAAGTAAAATTGACATTTGAAAAAAAAAATTAGCTTAAAATTTGTACAGCACTTGCGTATTATCGCAACAATCACCAACTCTATTAATAACTCGCCAAGTTGGCAACCCCGATTTCCTATGTCATATGCTCTGAATTGGCGTCCATGGGCTTCCTTTCATATAATGTCGCCAATAGGTTACGATAATACATAAGTACCACTTGTACTTATTCAAGTTAATTTTAGAAATTAACAAGTGAAATAATTTTAATCCCATTCAGGACACCATGATCACATGTGATAATGCATTTCTCCCCACAGTATCATATATGTGATCACTGTTACCCAATGCTTAGGCCTGTGATCCCATGGATCTAATTTGAATTTAGAATGTTTTTTTTTTAATTTTTGCATGGCACTAGATGGCACAATTGAAGTCTTTTTTTTCTTCCCCCTCCAAATAATGTTTCATGGAATTTTGACCTTCAATATGTGTTTTTGGTACGAATTTCCTTTTAATTTGATGCAGGTTATTCATATGAATAAAAACAACTGCATGTGTTTAGCTCTTTCAAGAGAATTTGGCATTTGAAGATTCGTGATTTACTGTGCATTGGATTTTTGTAAATATTTATAAAAAGGAGGAAAAAGCTTGAATAGTTTATTGGTTTGTGCAAGAGTAGATTTATCGTTTGGAGTTAGCTATATAGCATTTTGTGTGTTTTGGATTAATTTTATTTTACTCAGCATGACAGAAAGAATGAAATATTTGATTAAGATTTTGCTAAATTGGTGAATGAATCAAATAGTGAAATAGAGGAAAGTAATTTTTTTTAATATAAGCTGTAGAGAAAATCATCTGTACTTTTCTGTTTCAGGAGTCTGTAAAAATGCAACAAAAAGAGATTGCCAAATGTATTTATAATTTAATACGAGGGATGATCAGAAAAAAAAAAGGTTATAAGCCACAGCATTTAAAAACTACATATCGTGGAGAAATTTTGTTTCCCCAGAGAGGAGACAAATGGCACTACTTATCGTACAGCTGGTTTGTGGGTAGATCGCTTAGGGAAATTGGTCTCGTTTGGAAGTGGGAGCCATGATTCGATTTTTATGGGCAAAAAATGTATCCGCATCTGCCATTCACAGTCAAATCGTGGAAGTTTATGGCGAAGAAGCAATGAACAGACAACATGTACCGAAATGGTGTCACTCTTTTCAATCAAACAGACAGGATGTCAAAAACCGCAATATAGCAGGGAGCAGCCATCCAAGTTCTCCAACGGCAGAAATCAACATGGCACGAATTGAAGAAATGATTCAAAATGATCAACGAGTAACTCCGAGTAAAATTTCGTCAGAGATGGGTCCGAGCTATGGTAGCATGCAGCATATCGTTTCTTCGCTGCGATATTCCAAGACAGTGCTGTGAAAATATCCACCAAGACCTGGCTCAATGAACAGGGACCTGATTTCTACCAAGACAGGTTAAACATGTTGGTTCCGAGTTCTGATAAATACCTAAATAGACTTGGCGATTATGTTGAAATGTGATATGCATGCCTCTTAATTCCTTTTGTATTTTCTGTCTATTGTTAATAAACATTTCTTTACTCGACTTTTAACCTTTTTGTAATTGAGATATATAAACCTAACACACAAGTTAGAATGCTTTTGCTGCATGCATGGCAAGAACTTCAGAGAGTGCCTATAGGCACAAATCTCCCTCTTTGTTTATGTTAGGTGCAATGTTTATTTTGTGTTTGATGTCCAATTAGGCAAAAAAAATTTAGCCTTCGCTAATGTGCCCCTCCCCCTGAAAAAATAAAATCTTCACATCAAAACCTTTACCTAAATAAGTTTTGCAAGAGAATCCATCCAATTCACCAAAAGAGTTGAAATTCTCATTAGTTTTTTCTAGTTTAAATACACACATTTTTATAAAAAAAAAGTTACAATATCTGATGATTTCAGGGATGAAACATACAAAAGATTAACCATTTTTATATACAGTAGAACATTGTGTACCCGAACATTTATTATCCGGAGGGTCAAATATCCGAACTCAAGTCCAGATATGTTTTCGAACTGTGCAATGCTCAAGTTGTTACGTGTGAGGAAAATAAGTGATTATTTTCCACAATAAAGGTAATATTGTGATATTTTGCACCTATTTTGCTTCTTCAAGCATGTTTCCCACTTGTGATGATTTTCAATATTCGTATAGTGTCCAGTTTCATATACTGCATGGTTCACATTCGGTTTTTGGTTATCCGAACAATCGCGTATCCGAACAGTGTCCAGACCCAATTGATTCGGATAAATGACGTTCTAATGTAGTATAGTTCTTTAAGGTTTCAGTTTAAATGCAATTTCAAATTACAACCCAGTAAGTGGTTTCTCGATTGATAAAATTGTGTACATAACAATGTATGTAAATGTGGGCAAAATATTAAAGAGTATAGCAATTTAATAAATTTATTATCTCTTTATATTAAGTGTATTAAAAGTTACCAAATATCTTTTATGAATTCAACTTAATTTGCACAATTCTTTTTTCATAGCACTGATGATTTAAATAAAATAAAAATTGAAGAATACTACAAAATTTGGCAGTATATTTATAAAAATTTTATTTTTAAACTTTTTCTCAGTGAAGTAAAACAAAATTTATCAAAGCAACAAAAATTCACAAAATTCAACAATATAAAAAATTAAATTTAAAAAAAAAACAATTACATTCAGACAAATTAAACACATTTGTAAATTTCTACAGATATTCAAAAGTTTTATAATAAAAAAAAATTTGTAAATATATAATTTGCAAATTTTTTTAATTAAAACAGGAATACAAAATTTCTGATTACACTTAAAAAACTAAAAAGTACAAAAAAAATTTTTTTAATTAAAATTTTAATACCTGTGCACTATGTACCTGTTATAAAATAATTCATCTATACTATCAATTGTAACACATTTGAATCAGTTTCGTTTTCAATCACAACAATAAAAATACTCATTTAACTTATTTCAGAATTATTTTCCAATCAAAAATGAATAACTCAAAGAAAAAAATTAAAAATTTGCAAGATAATATTTCTAGCTCTAAAATTTTATAATAATAAAAAAATTATTAACATAGTTCAAAACATTGACGCAAGAAATAATAAGAAAATATTAACAATTATAATAGTTCTTGACACTTAAATTTCAAATCAAACAAATATAATGTTTCATAAAATATAACATAAACAACACATTTTCGAACAGATGACATTCAATCAAATAAGTTCCAAATCTGGAATACTGAATGGGAACTCAGCAGCGTAATCGCTTTTTTTCAATTTATCTACTTACTAGCTTCGCCGCTTCTGTCCAAGTTCGAACTTTCTTTTTTCTTACTTGTCTTTCTTTCGAAAGTTCGAATTGCATTTTTCCAGATACACTAATAACCATTAGTGAAGCATATATTCTGGCAATCGCCAATGCTCAAAAAATAATATTAGTAACGCAGTAAACGTAAGCACTTCGTCAATATCACCAAGTCGGCCATTACGTCCGCCATGACACTAATAAGACAACAATGTCACGTGACCGCCAGTTTTGAATCTGAATATAATCTTAATCAAAAATTTTCTAAAATTTCAACTACAACAAGCTGCCAGAATATTAGTTCAGACGATTAAATATACGCAGTACTTCATGACTTTTAACCTTTTGCAAAAAATATAATTTATCATGCATAAATGCGAAATTGAAGGATAACATCCAAACTATTTCCTGTTCCCGAAAATAGCAGAAGAAATGCAACAAAAGTATCAGATATTTTTCAAAATTTAACTTTTTTCAAGTTATATAAAAACTGCTATCAGCTTAAATATAGCATTTTTAGAAAATTCCTTCTCAGATATTCTAATATTAATATTTCAATACGTGGAATAAATTCTAAGTATTTGAAGTAAACAAATATTGTATCATTAAATTTTTTTAATAATATAAATTTATTTTAGCTTTGTATACAAAGAGTAATGCTATTGTTTTAGCAACACAATACACAAAATGTTTATCCAAACACTGTTTTCTTTTCTTTCCTGCAAGTCATCCTTACCATATTAATGCCCTTGAGGTCTTTTCACTTTCTTGAAGGCCAAATGAATTCGGCATGGGTTTTTGAAGAAATCATGATTAATTTTAATGCATCTTAAAGACCCCTTTTGGTCTCTAACATAATGGTTTTCTTACCTAAAAGGTTGCAGAGTTTTACGTTTGAAAATGTTAAGAACTTCGGATTCATAAATTTGAATTGTGTAAGAGTTATGTTATTAAAACATACATTTTAGTTTTTTTTAGCTATTTAGGTACCCACAGTAGCCTATTGGATATGGTAACCAACTCGTAGATAAAGTGTCTTCAGTTCGAGCTTTAGCTCTACTGAAGATCCGCCTCGTAAAAGGGGTGATGCACGTTAAATCTGTCGACGCTCCAAGGCCTCCCGTTAGCGTGGTTGTAGAGGGGGTTCCAGCGCAGGTGCCATTTTCATCAATTGACCAAGGTTCGTTGCCAATATTCCACTTGTTGAGTGACGTTAATAAACGCTTCCTAGCTCACTTTTAGCTGTTTAGTGAAAAATGTCAAAATTTATTTGTTCTTTATAAATTGTTCTTCAAATTGAAACTCCTACCATTCAAAGTGCTTAACAACTTAAGCAGGGATGGCGCACCAATGGCACGCGTGCCATTGACGGCAAGTGGCACAATATTTGGGCACACCACCAATCAATACGCTTTGCATTTTAATTCAAAATAACAAAATTTAATATGGAGTATTTATAACAAACGTGAGTGATCGGTCATGGTTTTCAGCGATATTTTCTCAGTTCAAAGAATGGTCGGAAACGCTCAAGTACCCTGATGTGACTCCATTTGATAAACTGAAGTCCCAATTCGATTGGTTGGAAATTGAAAAATTTGAAATGCAACTGATTGGTTTAAATTCTAAATTCAAAAATTTGTTGAGAAAAGGAGAATGTTGGAATTAATTGACAGAAATAAGAACAAGCAATATAAGTAAAAATGCTAGTAAGGAAATTTTGGAAACATGGAATTTCATTCCAAACACATTTAACAGTTTGAAGAAGCTGAATCTTGTGAGTCATTATTTTCAGAGATAAATAACATTAAAGACTCACTTAGAAACCGTTTGGCAGATGACTTCTACTATAAGTAACATCAGAATAAAGTGTAGATTTCAGGGAAGGGGGCCTTTGGATTTGGAGATTTTTATCTAGATGTCATGGTGAGATAACAAATTCATTCTGGCACAATGTTTAATTTCACTAAATGAAGTACTTTAGCAACCTATTTTTCTCGCCAAAAGATATTGACATCGCCAAGGGCCCCTCCTATACTACACTTTAATTTTTTTTAACAGCTTACAATCCTAATATAAGTTATTTTTCATCTAATCTGCAACAGCACACACAATAATGTTACTTTAATTTGAATTACACGTATATAACTAAAACATTTACTACTATAAAGTACAAAATGTAGCTTTTCGTAATAAATAAGGAGTTTTTAGTAGTCAGTTTTATTATTTTCCCAATAATAACAAGACAAAATAATTTGACGGTACCTCTATACCTCATTAAATATATATATATATATATATATATATATATATTGAAAAAAGGGCACATTGATCCATAAAGGTTCGCCACCCCTGAACTAAAGGATAGGGAGAAAAGTGGGAAACAGATGGAGCGAATCGCAGGAAATAAATCCTTATTAACGAAGTATTTCCTAAGTCTCCTCTTTTCCTACCTTTAGTCCATTATCTACTATCGGAGGTTTGAACTCGGTACCTTCCGATTCGTAAGCGCGTAACTTACCACTAGACAAAAGTGATCACTCCTGTCCGGAGGCTGTTACTGGCTTATTTAGATTCCGCCACAGTACTCCCCCACCAGTGAGTCGGTGGATAGGCGAACGAACGATATTTTTGTTGTTATGGCGAGCGTGGGAGTTGCTACTATTGCGTCAAGTGAGTCTGACTACTTCGCTGCGCCGAGTGGGTTCGACGACTTTGCTGCGCCAAGTGAGTCTGGCGACTTTGTTGCGTCGAGAGGGTCCGACGATTATTGCTGCGCCAAGTGAGTATGTTGTGACTTTTGCTGCGCCAAGTGAGTCTGGCGACTTTTGCTGCGCCGAGTGGGTCCGGCGACTTTTTGCTGCGGTTTTTTTTCCAGCCGAGGTCACCAATATCGGTGCTTTGAACTCGGTACCTCCCGATTCGTAAGCACGTAACTTACCACTAGACAAAAGTGATCACTCCTGTCCGGAAGCTGTTACTGGCTTATTTAGATTCCACCACATCTACCTATATATATCTTGTTCAAATTTTCACTCGTTAATAAAATACATTTTAAAGCCCTCAATTGAGCTGAAATTTTAGACACACGATTATTTTAGGTGACAATACGGTAATTTAAATATAATTAATAAAAATTAATTCATTAAAGCTAGTTA
The DNA here is from genome assembly GCA_019973975.1 of Trichonephila clavata. Classification (NCBI taxonomy): domain Eukaryota; kingdom Metazoa; phylum Arthropoda; class Arachnida; order Araneae; family Nephilidae; genus Trichonephila; species Trichonephila clavata. The sequence continues at coordinate 143,737 of BMAO01038347.1, read as the reverse complement.
TTCAAATAATTACAGATACCTTGCCATCATTTTTGGCGACTTAGAGACCATTTTGGCGACTTGTGTCAAAAATTTAAAAGTTTTTGCCCTTAGATTTTAAAGCGCTCATTTGAGCTGAAATTTTTTATGTACGATTGCATTGAGGGACAATACGATAATTTAATTATAATTAATTAAAATTAATTGACTGAAACTAATTATTTAAATAATTACAGATGCAGTCACGTTGGCTTCATTTTTAGCGGCTTGGGTCAAAACTTTAAAAGATTTTTTTTCCCTCATGTTTTAAAGCATTCAGTAGAACTGAAAATTTATATACACGATTGTGTTGGATGACAATACGATACTTTAATGATAATTAATAAAAATTAATTGCCACTTAATATTGTGATTCTGTCATATGTCTAAACATTTTTTTAATTGTAATTATTTGATAAAAAGTAACTAAAATAAAAATTTTCTTTGTTGACCTAAGTAGGAATTGATTAAAATTTTTTTTACATGTTTTATCTTACATTTAAAGTTAAAATTCATAATCAGTTCAGGGCTCCTGAATTCTCCATTCAGCACTGCCGAGTGAAACATGTGTCAGTGGTGGGGATGCCCATGATTATAAGTGACAAAATATATCACAAAATAAAATCTAAGCAAAAGATAATAAGAATTTAAGTATAGCATAGTTAGTTATAAAGTCTTCATTGAATTTCATGTCATGGATATGAAGGAATGTCGATTCAGATGTTGACTTCATCATCTGGCCCCATTTCAAAATTACAAAATCCGTCACCAATTGCCCTCACGTTGCTTTAGAAAGCGACGTCAATAATCGCTCTCTTACTTCGGGTACAAAGAAAGGAACTAAAAATTAATATTTTCAAAAAACCGTTTTAATGTTTTGTTAAAACTTTTCCAGCATACTTGCAGGTATTGAAATCTGTTATGGGATTAATCTTGAAATTTATACTGCTGAATTGAATACATAAAAGGCTCGGATGAATCTTTCTAGGTTCCTGCGAGTTCTTTTAAAGGGTTTTTTTTTGTCTAAATTTAAATCTTCATTATTTATTTATTTATTTATTTTTGCTCCCACAATACGAGAATCGAACTCGTTCCTCTTATCTTATATCGCCTTCGCATTCACTCAAAGATAACTAATAGAGCCTCAATCAGCCTGCCACTGACACTAAGACTTAGACTTTACTTAGATTGTCTTCGCTGTTCTATCTATAAAACAGAAAGAAAGGTGCAAGACCAAAACATCACCATAGACACACTCCCCCCCCCCTTCTCCGTCACCATTAAACTGATATTTGCACTCGTAGAAAGTTTCCTCACACTTGACACTTAGCAGGAAACCAAACTTCCATTCCAGAAACTTCACAGCTTTCACAGACATGGCACTGGAAATCACTTCGCGACCCAGGTTCCACCTGAAAGGAACTGCAATTTGATGAACCTTGGGCTGCCGATTGATTCATTGATGGTTTCTTTACGCAGCAGAGGCTACATGAGGTGGCCGTGGAAGCTGAAAGGTGATGGTGGTGAACTGGTGGCAAGTTATGTGAGTCCCTGGTTCGGATGCCACTGAAGAACCCCCATGGTGAGAAGTTGATGCTCATTAAATCTGTCGAGGCTCATACTCTTCACTAGGCGTAGTGGGGAAATTTGGAGATTGGGTGTCAGCTCAGCGGACATCCTCATCTTTTGTCTACGGCTCAAAATTACGAAGCCCTTCTTCAGCAGTATCTCTCGTAAAGGTTCAAGGTGTGAGATCAATAACGAAACTCAAATCAAAATGAAAGAAAAGTCAGAAGCTGCACGAAGGAAACAGGGGGCAGACATTATAATTTTTAGCCACAGTCAAATGAAGAGGACGTAATTTGAGCTGATACTCGATTATCTAAGTTTTCATACCATACCAGTTTAAAGACATTGAATATTGGCAGATTTAACGGGTATCATCTCATCCATAAGTTGAAGCTTCATTGCTATCAAAACTCGAACTCACGATTGCGTGGGTACTCGCATCTACTAATTCAATGCCGGTTTATCTCCGGCGCCCACTCCAAGAGTGGCTTGGGTCGGGCACCCAGGGCCCAGATAAGCTACACTTAATCAGATTTTCTGGTAATAAAATTCGATCCACCAAAGCCAAGAGGGCCTGGAAATCTTCTGCACTCAAGGCCCGAAATTAATTTAATATATATATATATATCTAATATATATAAAATTCTCCTGTCACAGTGTTTGTAACCAAACTCCTCCGAAACGACTGGACCGATTCTTATGAAATTTTGTGCGTATATTCAGTAGGTCTGAGAATAGGACGTAAACTATTTTATTTATTATTTATTAATTAAAAACCTTAAAACGCGCAATTGTCTTTCCGTTGTGTGTTGTTTATTTAGCCGTTTATTTCGTTTAGCGTCGAAAATCGGTTTCGCGCCAGATGTGTAACTTTTCTCTGTTCCACCATCCAAAAATCACTCTGCTCATAGGTTACAATATCAAAATAGGTGTCTACAACAAATCAAAAATCACCAAATTTGGCGAGTGAAAGGGTCCCCCCCCCCATTTTTCGTACATATCTTTAATTCAAAAATCCATATATTGCACGTTTTATAAAACAAAAATATCTAAAATATTTGCGAAAAATTTGATCGCTTTTACTTCGTTAGCGTTATTCAAATAAATGACACGAGATAAATGAAACGGCTAGACCGATTCTTATGAAATTTTGTGCGTAGATTCATTAGGTCTGAGAATAGAACGTAAACTGTTTTATATACCCCTAAGTGATAAGAGTGGTCCACCCTAAATTTTTATTTATTTTTTATTTTTTGGACAAACATTTTTATTATTATTTTTTTAATGATTCTACATTAAAAAATGCGTACAACCCTAAACTTTTCCTTTTCTACCACCAACCTCTATTTTTGATAGGGATATTAGTACTTTAATAATTTTCTACTCTTGCGTTCGACAATTTATCAGTTACCACTCGATTCCCGCCAGGCATCTACCGGTGTCACTTCTCACCCCGTAAACAGCACAGAGTAGAGATGAGAAAGAAGCCTGTCTCCTGTCTTTCTCAGATAATAAGCTTTCTTTCACTCAAGTTTAGGGCCAAAACCGTTTTTGGCCATTATTATTGATTGTGCATCAATCGTAGCAGTGACGCTTATACTTATCATTTTACTTTCCCAGTGCAACTCTCATATTAAGTTTATTCTTATACTAAATGCATCATCAATTTGCAGTGCTATAATTATTTATTCCCATTTTGCTCAAGATAGTTCTCACGTTCAGTTAATTAAGTGATCTCATGTAAATCAATAGTTTTTTAGCACGTATCACGAGCTCCCGCCAACAACAAATATTGTGTTTCCTGTATAAACCATTTCTGAATATTTTCAGACATTTACGAGTTCTTACTTAATATTTATTAGTTTATTTATTATTAAATGACAATTAATAAAACTATAATACTCAGTGAGCGTGGATCTCCGGTTATTTTGCTTCGTAATTTGAACCTACCACGGCTGTGAAATGGAACGCGATTAGTCATGAAAAAATTGATTGAAAACGTTGTCGAAGCTAGCATTTTGAATGACAAGTTTCAAGAAGAAAATGTATTACTACGACGAATCCCTATTATTCCCACGGAAGTGCCAATTGCATTGAAACGGATTCAATTTTCATTTAGATTGGCATTCGCAATGACAATCAATAAGTCTCACTGCCATACGAAGTCTGTTTATGGCCTAGATTTGGGCACATCGTGTTTTTCACATGGACCATGAAACATGGCATGTTTTCGCGGGGATAAACGATCTAGTTTATTTGTGTTGGCTAAAGATAGACTCACTAAAAATATCGTACACTCCATTGCACTAAGAGACTGATAATGTTATTTTTAACTGTCATAATTTGTGATAGAGATGTAATTTGAAATTTATGAGTTAAAATAATAAAAGTACAAATAATTGAAAAAATGAATGTTTGGTGTTTTGTTACTTTTATAGGCCGTCATCGTTCACAATGCTCCATTCCTCTTTCAGTTATATACCTCATCCCCACACACTTACAATGAGTTAGTTATTTTTTATTTGACTACCTAAATATTCGCTAGAAATAATTTATATGGCAAAACAACGTTTGTCGGGTCAGCTAGTATATATATATATATATATATATATATATATATATATATATATTTATCACGTTTTGGAGTAATGCTTAAGATTGACAGAGTTTATCATATATTTTATTCCAAGGTTCATCAACACCGTCGGTACTCCAAATCATGACAAGACGAGATCTCCTTCCGCGTTGATCAGCAGCGAGTGAGAGTAGTACACGTGTCTCTTTTAGTCCGGTGAAAGTAGCAGTCAAAGTTCTTATACGGGAGGTGGGTTGAGTTGTTCTGGTATGAAGTTTACCCAACTGACACTTGAAGGGCTGGAGATTCATCATATATATATATATATATATATATATATCCCCTTAATTAAATATCTTAAAACTTTTTAATTATCTATGGTTCATACCATCAGGATCCACGTTTAAATAATAAACTAGCTACCCGCCTAACGGGAAACTTTTGAATAAATTACATCCACCCACCCACCCAGATCTTGTGATTTCTTGCTTACTATAAATACCGAGGTGTCTAGAAATTCCGTCCTTCTTATTCTTTGTCTGACTTCAATATGTGTAACCGGCTGCAGCTTGGGTTGTGTTTTTTTTTGTGTGTGTCTGCTTCTTGTTATGTTGGAATGCTATATGTTAAATGTTCAATAAACCGGATTAACTAACCACAAGACTGCCTCGTCAATATCATTTTAATAAGCAACATCAACCATCAAAGTCAAAATGACGATCCAAATAAAGAAACGGGTTACCACTCGCCATGTCTTTACATGTATATATATATGAATGTCTGAGTGTCTCTCTCTCTCTCTCTATATATATATATATGAGTGGTGACCCAAAAATAAGCGGCATCGAACTGTTGCGCACGCATGTTTTGTAGTATTGAGTTGGGCTGTTAGATTGTGTTAGTTGGGGGTATCTCGCGACCGTTAGTGAGCTGGCATCAATTTGAGTTAAATGGATCGCATGTGATGCTCTGTTGTATGCATTTCTGAATCAACCCGTTGGCGATTAGGTTAGATGGCTGGTCACAAAGAACAAAGATTGTTAATGAAATTTTGCTTTCTTTTGGGAAAATTGCAGCCTAGACCATTGGGATGCTTAGACAAACCTTTAATGGCGATGCTTTGGGAAAATCACAGATCTACGAATGGTTCCTCCCTTCAAATCTGGTAACGTATCAACTGAAGGTATGCCACACCAAGGGCGTCCTTTGTCCGGAATAAATTATGAAAAAATTAACAAAATCAACTGTGCAATTGATGAAAATCATCGAAAAAGCATTGACTAAATTTCTGAGATAACGAACGTATCTTGGAGATTGTTCACGACAATGCTCCAGCCCACACAACTTTGATGGCTCTTCAGTTTATGAAGAACAACAGCATGATGCTTGGGCCTCATCCCCAATACTTACCTGATCTGGCTTCGTTGGTCTTTTTCCCTTTTTTTTTCACGAATGAAGAGAAGTCTGAAAGGAAAGTGATTCTGTGATGTGGAGGAAGCCAAAGAATGCAACCTAATGGCTTTGAACAGTATCCTGCCTCAAGAGTTCCAAAACTATTTTGAGCAGAAGCAAAAGCGTTGGGACAAAAATATCAACGCACATGGACAATACTTTGAAAGGACTAAAGTAAAGTTTAATAAAAATGCAAAATAAAAAATAAAAATAAAAAATCAATTTGGATATTTTTGAGTCCCTATTCGTATACGTGTGAGTGTCTATATATATATATATATATACATGCATGTATATATATATATCAGGTCTAAAAAGTTTAACTTAAAAATTAATTGAATAATAAATAAAAACAGAGTGAACTCTTTACTACCACGTAGGGATTTTAGGGTGAATAGGACCATTTTAAGATAAAGCGAGCACTGACGTAAATAACAGCATAAACGAGATGAGAGGCTGGTGACTCCTTGCTGTAATGATGCCTTTTGTGTCGTCCGATTAGGCACCAAGGGACCGCCATGTTGGAATGGGGATACATGAACGATAATAAAGTACTGGCATTTAAAAAGATGTCTTCCTTCATTTACCAGTAGGCCTGGGGCATATTTATTAGGATTTTAGCCATCTATTTACAGTCAAGTATACATAACATATTCCGTGACCATAATAGTTCATAACAAATACATTTGTTACGTATTCAGCGTTTCCACATTTTATTCGGCATAAAATATATTCTATGATAAATATAACTTTTGGAATATATATTACATAATACAGCTTGCTTCTGAATGTGTCCCCTTCTGTAATTTTAAGCAGATAAATTTTCCTGTAACTTTTATTATTATTTTTAAATCAAGAGATATATAATGAAGAATTATTTTAAATGTCCTTGAGGAATTTGATCCTTGACAGATTTAACGTGTATCAGTCCCTCTTCATAGTGGGTCCTTAGTGACATTAGAATTCAAATTTACAACTCGACAGAAACAATGCCAGTCACAAGTTCATAAGCAAGACCACTAGGCTACAGCATTGCGTTACTTTCAAAGTAAAAAGATTTTCTGTGCACCTACGAAAATATTACAATTATAATAATTATGAAAGAACCTTCACTACATTAATTAGAAAGATTATTTATTCGAATATTACAAATTGCACATTTTTAATGCTTTTCAGCGGCTGGTCATGACCACGAAGTCGAGGGCGGCATTGTCGAGTCATGATGTCGCTGAATTCTCTCCATGTAGAGGTGGGATGAGGCATATTAAATATGCCGTGGCTCAAAGTCGTCCGTTGTCGTGGTGTGGAAGTTAGGACAGGGGTGCCGGCTTCGTCCCTTGATTTTGGTTCAAAGTTACGAGGACCGTCGCCAATACCCTTCGTGTTGCATTAAGTGAGACCTTAATAAACACTCACTCCCCCTCCCAAACGCTATTAAACGTTTATATTATTAGCTATTTCTTTAGGGATATGATTTTTTTAATTCTTCGATAATATGAATTTTTTAACAGTGTTAGCCATCCTTTGATTTATTGTTCCGTTAGTGAGGACTTATTAAATTCACATCAGTATCGTTTACTAAACTGTTTTTGGTGATTTAGTTCCCCACAACAAGCGAATGCACGCTGCTATTTCAATGTATATCCTCTTTTTGACTGTAAGCAACTTGTTTCCAGGGACGTCTTAAGACTTCTTGAGGCCCTGGGCCCCTACACAAATGTAGGCCCCGTCTATGACCCATAAAAGTAGACAGTACAAAGCATACGTTGTGAAATACTCGTACAAACTATATCCCTAACCAAATAAATGTGTACGGCTTATACATTCGCACAAACCAGCTCGACCACACACACACACACACACACACACACACACAACACACACACACACACACACACACCACACCACACACACACACACACACACACACACACACACACACACAGAACTACCACATTTTGACTGAATGAGTAATGATGGTGTATGGTGGGAGATCTAGGCTTACACCAGGACGACGTCCTCACATGTAGCCAGTTGACATATCGTTCAAAATTCCCACTTTTTCGGAGAATACAACGGGAAATAACACTTGAACATTAAAATTATTCGAATCATGATCTTATTCAGGCTGAGACGAGACCCTGGGACCAGTTGGCCCCTGCTTTAAAACGTCTTCGCTTGTTTCCCTCAAAAATGAGAACAAATGAAATTCCTTGAACACACTATACACTGGTGTGCAAAAATTAAGGACGAAGTCGAAAAATTAGCATATCAGCTGAACGAAGAGGCAGAGCGGACAGAAAGACCAATCAGGAGATTAAGTGAGGTGATGTACGGTAGCACATGCGCAGACGCACAGGTAGACGTAATGGGGGAGTGTCTGAGTAGTAAAGCATGTTGTCGGTGTAAGATTAGTATTTCTGGCAAAGAGATTGCACACCGTATAGCAGTTAAAATCACACCGAGTTGCTGCCTCAGCGAAAAATGGCGAATAATCAATCTGTTAGACGACATCTGGATGCTTTTACCCGAGGTCGAATCATTGGGAAGTTGGAGGAAGGTCGCAGTGTGACAAGTGTGGCTGCAGAGTTCGGAATTGCTCACAGCATCGTTTCACGACTTTGGAGACAATTTCAAACTACAGGAACAGCTATCCGGGGGTTCAGTAGTGGTCGTCCACGAGGAACCACACCCGCAGATGACCGGTATATTGCCTTACAGGCCAGAAGAAACAGGCGGCAGACATCGAGAGAAATCGCTAGACACATGACACAGGCGACTGGACGACCGATATCGCATTTTACCGTGGCCAGAAGACTGTACGGTGGTGGTCTGTTTGCACGACGCCCTGTACGGTGTGTACCTCTAACGCCTGCCCATCGGAGAAGGCGTTCTCTGTGGTGCCGGGAATACCGGAATTGGAGAGACAATGAATGGGGACGAGTACTCTTTACAGATGAGAGCAGATTCAGTCTGAGTAGCGATTCTCATCGCATACTCATCTGGAGAGAGCGGGGAAGCCGCAATCATCCCTCGAACATCATTGAAAGGGACAGGTATGGAGGAGGCGGTGTTCTCGTTTGGGGAGGCATCATGCTTGGTAGTCGTACAGACCTTCACATCTTCGACGCAGGTTCAGTCAACGGGACCCGTTATTGTAACGAGATTCTTCTTCCATAAGTGCGTCTTTTTAGAGGCGCTATGGGTCCGCAGTTCTTTTTCATGGACGACAGTGCACCATGTCATCGCACAGTAGCTGCCGAACAGCTCTTAGAGAGTGAGGATATTGAACGTATGGATTGGCCGGCACGATCTCCGGATCTCCATCCCATCGAGCATGTATGGGATTTTCTAGGCAGACGCTTGGCAGCTCGTACCTTACCACCAGTAACGATTCCAGAGCTTCGATTGGCGCTGCAAGACGAATGGGCAGCAATGCCTCAACAACTCATTGACATCCTCATTCTCAGTATGGGCAGACGCTGTGAAACCTGCCTAGCAGTCAGGGGAGATCATATCCCCTACTAAAGACCGGATATTTCTTGCTGGACACCCATCACAGGGATGTTTCGGCCTTCAGTCGCATTGCGCTCCATGCTACTTTTTCAATAAAGCTTCTTTTTATCCCTCTGATTTCTCTTTTAGTAACTAACTCATCGCTCCCCTACACGGAGGGTCTTCAGTGGTACTGGGATCGAACTCATGACACGGTAGCCACGATCGAATGCCTAGACCACTTTGCTACCGCAGCCACTACATATGTATTGAATTAGTTATTATAATAACTATGTATTAAAATCGGAATCTTTCAATATTGAAAGATTCCGATTTATTCTGAGATTCAGTAGTCACTGAACTGGTTTTTTTTTACAATGAATGTTGACTAACAATTAACTTCGTACCTTGCAACTAGGCTTAAGATATTAAAAAATAATTTTTTTAAATGGAAAGATTAAGTATTGGCAATAAAATTACGTCAGTAAATACATTTTTATATTAAGAAATGGCACTCTTAGTTGCAATATAACCCTTTATTTCGAGATAAATCTTTCTAGCTGCTAAATCTTTAGCTGATATTTTTTTATAGTTCTACAACCTCACATTATTTATTGAATGCAAATAAATGTGTAGTTTCAGAATTTGCTTAAATGCATTCATGAAAGTCGAAAATCATTGAAAGTTTGTTTACAAATTAAGAAAATCTTAACAGAAATGAAATTGTATCACAACGTATATTTTCTCTTACTAGATGGCAGCGCCCTGCAATGCAGTGTACATTTAGAATAGTACCAGTCTTCTCCGCTAGGTCTGCGGGATATATTATGGCTATGATCATGAGTATTCAGCCTGGTATGGTATTAGTCAGGACGCGGATGATTTTCAATATACGTCTCCAATAAAGCTGTTAAGTTTTATCTAAATTCATCTCAACCAAGCATATCCTTCAAAATTAACTTTTTTCAGAGTGTTTAATATTTTGAGGTATCCGATTCTTTTTGAAAGTCTTCGTGTATAGTACATGTAACTTTAAAAACAAATAAAGAAAGCGAACGATTTGACGAAATAAACTCAACATGAAATCTGTTCGTTCGTACTACAAATATGAGAGAAAAACTTAGCATTTGAATATGGAAATCGAATCATTTTAATTCACAAAACCTGCATAACTGAAAGTGAACAAAACTGTATTAATGTTTGGAGTAACCAAAAGTTTGTTTAGAGTTAACTCCAAACAAAAGGTTTAAAGTTCATTTCCCGGGAATTTTTTTAAAAAAAAATTACGGAATGTTAAAACTTTTCGAATTTAAGTTCTTTCTAAGTCTATTTAAAATTGATTTCATAAAAAATTAAATTGATAATCAAATTTAAAAAAATGAATTATAACAGTGTATTTTTGGCTAATTTACATTTTTTTCCCCCCTGAGATTCATCTATAAATATAATATACACTTTTGGGTGAAAAAGCAGACCCGAAGCACCAAGATGACTGCTGAATTAAACTCGTGTATGCTAAAATTAAAACTAGTACAAAACATGTAAACAAAACACGTGTTACACTCATACACATGTAAGAAATGATTAAAATTTTAATCTGTAGCATACTTTAATGACTATCAATTGCAAATTGAATGAAAATCGGTGATTCCCCTTTGCCCCAGTGGCAATGCATCAATAATTCATCAATGTAGAAAGCGATAAATATTTAGAATATCATCTTGCGATACATTCTGCCGGGGATTTATCAATTGTTGTTTTAGATCTGAAGGTGTCCGAAACCAGTGCTTATAATGTGTCCCATACATGCTCGATTGGCCAAAGGTCAAGTGACCTTTTCTTGCTAGGGAAGAACATCAACGGAACGGAGGTGAGTGAGTGAATTTTCACGTTGCGCTATTCAGCTAAGTAGAGGGCTTTTGGTGACGGAACTCTAATTTTAAACCACGGTCAAGTTACGAGGACGACACCTGAGTTGGCACCCTACTCTCCTTCCACACCACGACAACGGGAGGACGTTAGAGCCTCGATGGTTTTAACATGCATCAGCACTGTACATGTCGGTTCTTAAGGTGCACTAAAGGTAGCACCCATAAAAAAATTTTCGCTTTAAATGTGGTGTATAAGTTAGAAGAGTGAAGTATTCAAGGGCGTAGTTACCACCGTATAAATGATAAGCCCCCCCCCCTCTAAGCTAAAAGGGCCTCTACATGTGTAAGCAAAAAAAAATTCTAAAATGTTAAGAGGCCACCAAGGAATTTTGATACAGAGCCCACTCAGGACTAGCTACACCAGTGGAAGAACACTGCTGTGGCCACCGTTAATGCAACACCAAGAAAGACAAGAGATGGCACAACAAAATTTATTTTGTAGATAACATGTTGACCAAGTATCAAATGATTAAATTTATAGACTTCTGTGAATCCGGCCAGAATCAGTAGCCAGAGTAGCCGCCATTGTTGGAGATCACCGCTGCCACACGCCTCGGCATTGATTCAAAGAGACTTTGGATGTGTTCTTCGGGTACAGCAGACCAAGCAGCTTCCACACGTTGCCAAAGTTGATCTGGTGGGGCAGCTGGGGGTGTAATCTGGGTCAATCGTTGAGCAACCATGGACCATATGTTTTCTATCGGCGAAAGATCCGGAGAGCAAGCCGGCCAGGGAAGCAATTCAATCTGGTGATTGACGAAGAACCTTTGGACCACCTTTGCGTGCCACGTGTGGTCGCGCATTATCCTGCTGAAATATGGCTGTGGCCAAGCCCTGAAGGTAAGGAAGGACAACTGGCTCCAACACCTCGGAGATGTAGCGCTGGCTGTTTAAAGTACCGGCAATGCATACTAGAGGAATGAGAGAGTGATATTCAATACCGCCCCATACCATAATGCCTGGTACAGGACCAGTGTGGTGGTGCATAACGCAGCTGTTCAGCATCCTCTCTCCACGGTGTCTCCAGACTTGAATCCGACCATCGTGGTGTTGCAGACAGATGCGTGACTCGTCAGTAAAGACAACTTCGTTCCATTCTGCCGCCCACATCCTTCTTTCATCGCGCCATTGGCGGCGGAGACGTCTGTGGTACTGTGTCAAGGGTAGACCAAGCAATGGACGTCTTGCGGACAGACCACTCTGCAGTAAACGGTGTCGAATGGTACGCGAAGACACTGAATTACAGACTGAATGTGCTGTGCTATGGTTCTTAATGTGACTGAGCGATCCGTCACTGCCATGTGCACAATTTGCCTGTTCTCAGGTGAAGTGGTGCACTGAGGTGGATGCGATCGACCACGTCGGTCCGTCGTACCCTCCTGGATCCAACGGTCACATATCCGCATTATAGTTGTTTGGTTTCGTCCGACACGACTACCGATTTCCCTGAAAGATAATCCACAACTCGGTAGGCCACTATCCTTCCTCTGTCGAACTCGGATATTTGATCAAAAGCTGATCACTGTTTTCTATGAGACATAACTGATCGTTTTTTGGAAAAACCACAAGAAAAACACAATTGCCGAACTTGAAATCGTCGAAATCTCCAAGCCTTAAATAGCGCTTTGAGGTGGCGCCACAGGCGTGCGTGATGTGTGTCTGCGCTGAAATGGTAATCATTTGCATTTCTCACCTCCGCTAATGCATGTTGTAAATTTCATGTTATTTGCGTGCTTTCTTCAGGGTGTTGCATTTACGGTGGCCAGCAGTGTATTAATCATCCCTACAGTACATATGTCCCCCCCCCAAGGCTATTTGATTCTTACAGCACATATTTCCAGTAATCCGTTGCATCTACAAAAACTGTTTAATATACATTATACTTTCTCGCAGCTGCTATAGGCAATCATAAGAATTGTGTGTTGTAATTTTATTACAGTTTAAAGGAGCAAGATCAGTCATGTGTATATAGCTAAAGCGACAAGAAGCATTTACATGTATTAAAAAATAAGTTAAATAGAAATTTATAAGATTCTATAACAATAAAGTATGCAAAAATTACTTTTATTAAGGTATCCGATTTTATTTTTATTAGATAAAACTATTACACTACAGCTGCCTAGCATACAGTGCGGATTTAAGCTCATTTCGGGCCCTTGGCGCAGATATACAGGCCCCTTTGGCACTGGAGGATCGAAATTTATACCCAGAAAATATGGTCAAGTCCAGCTTATTCGTGCCCTTCTGAGCCCCTGGGCGCCCGCCCCAATGGATAAACCGGCGCTGCTAGTATAGTATATTAGTAACTGTGTAAGGAATCATTACGATGCCTCAGGGCAATCGTACAGGGAACTTGCTGGCAAGGTGCGATTTTAAAAAGCCATATTAGACTATTCAGGCATTCAGTTTTCATATATGTAATCAAAAAGGCAAAATCTGTATGAGGAAAAAGAAAAAAAAAACAAAATCTTTATCACACAAATTTATTTATATATTGTACATTGATATAATTACACCATTAAAGGACTGAGCAAATACTTTTAAAATAAGATGCAGTATTAAAACTGTTTAAAAATGTACAATCACAAAATGATGACTGCATAAAGGAACATTTAATTTTAAAATATTCAACTCATAAATACATTTTTTTCACACATAAGGGGGAAAAAAAGAAAGAAAAACATACTTGTGTATGAATATACACAATGTGGAAATTACTTCTGAATATAAATTATTCAAAAGAAAAAATAAATAAATTATAGAAAGAAAAATAAACTAATAAGAAATTGGTTCAATACCAATAAAAATGCTCAGACACCTTTTGATTTCTCAACTTTGCACAATACTTGAGTACTTCATATTCCCACGTTTTACTTCCAAGAAAACTATCTCCAAGCGTTTTTATTTCATTCAAAATAAACTTGAGGAAAAAAAAACATGCAAAACAAGGCCCAAAATAAAAATGATGCATCGATATCTTCTACATTATTATTTCACACAATAAATTAAATTTTATGTATTCATTTAATTAGTAGGAATAGTTTCAAAGTTATTAAATAAATATATTAAGGATATTAAAATAAAAAAAAATCGATATCATACAACGTCCTCTTCCAAAAACTTAATTAAAATAAAGCGAACAGCACACTGCGCATGCGCTAGTCAGAGCATGTCGGAGCACGCGAACCCATAAGATTTTCCCCTACCAAAAAGTGCCCAACGCCGCTAAAGATGTTTTCGCTTCAAAAAAATTGCAAGGTTTATGTATGTAATTAAAAATTTATATTCCACAAGTAAAAGGTAGAGATGTAGTGTTACGAATTACTTATAAGGTTATTTCAGGAAATTATTACTTTTTCTCTGAAAAAGTTTTTTAAAGTTGTAAATTGATACCAGTAAAAAATTTATGTATAATATATATTGAGAAAAATGTACTTCTACAGTGACATGAAATTTGAAAATTAGGTGCCTGAGCATTTAAAACTGCAAAAAAGTAAAAAAGGGAAATAAATACAAAAGTGATGACATTATTTTTAGCACAAGTCTAAACACTACTACGATACGGACAAAATATTATTGCCAGATATACAGCCAAATTGTGCTATGAGAAGCAACATTTGCATTGTAAATACATCTATGTGATTTAGTAGCTGCCTTTCATTTATTTCACTATTAAATTCATAAAAAAAAATCATGGAATGAAACGATAACCTTTTACTATTCTCATCAATAATGGTTTTAGGTAATGTTTTGAGAACCTAATTTTTAAATGTTATGTCTTGAGTCAAGGTATTGCTAGTGAAAAAGCTGATATTTAATTTTACATCTATGCAGTACTAAAGGATGAAAGCCAAAGAGTTCCAGAAAACTGCATTGAAAAAACACAGCATTGTGAAAATGTCAAGTTGCCTGCTACAAACTGTAGAAAATCTGGCTTCAATATTTTGTTTCTATCAAATTAACTACCGAAGGAAAGAATGCATTTAAAGCACTCTTTTTAAGTGACTGTGGAACAAAAAAAAATTCTTTAAGCACTAGACAGTACAGATTTACACAATGACTTCTATCACATATTCAGATCTTGGAATGAGAAATAAATTCCAATGACTGCTTTGAAACATAAATGACAGAAAATGACAAAAAATAAATAAAATAATTAAAAATATACAACTGTATTATTCTGAAATGAAAATTCAAATATGGTGCTCAATATAGAAGTCAATATAAAATTAAAAATTATTCCAACAAGTAAAACTTTTCACCCTTGTATCTACATAAATTTATTGAATAGAATGACTTTTCAATTATATACATAGTCATAGGCATTTCAGAGAAGAAATACTGCAAATTAAAATACATAACAAAAGAATAAAATTGCACTCTTTTATTAAGATAACTACTGTAATCAATAGAACTTGAGTTCTATTCAAAACAATATAACTAAGAGATTTAATTTGGTTTAAATATGGAGACATTTAACTCACACACACAATTTAGTACAATTTATCTTCTATATTTATTATAAATAGCCTTCAGTTACAGTAATTATTGCTTCAAGTTCTACCCACCTATATAATACTATGTTAATGTATATATCAACTTATAGAGGTACACAATTTTCAAAAATCATTTAGAGATATATTCATTTTTTAGCATAGAAAATTATTAACATTCTAAGAAAACTATACTGATGCCTAATTTTTGAAACTAAATACTTTAAATAAATAAAAAAATTTAAAATAGTTAATAAAACAAATTTTTTTTATGTAGATACTATACTTCATAAAAAATAATTCTAAATAAATATACAAGAGAAATACTCTTCGAGATATCACTTAGGACCGTAACATAAATACATTAATTAATTGAATTAACTTTTTTTCCACAAATGTTTAGGTCTTACTTTTTCATTCATAACACCTTTTTATTTTTAAAAAGACAAAAAAAAAAAAAAAATATGAACTTCAAAAAATTTCATTTATAAAATATTTTTAATAAACCTTACTTGGATTTCAAGCAAAATTTAAATATATGGTTCTGAAATATTATGTAATGCTCATATAAAGTTAAATCTACCTGGACAATAAATTATTTTTCAGACTAAAACAGTAATTTAAGTTTTGGATTTAAAATGCTTAAAGACTTGCTTTCCAGCTAATTTTGTCTAGTTTCATTTTATGTAATTTGTGTTTTCTACGTTAATGCATATTTTCATTCAAAGAAATACATTTTTGATAGAATTCTTTTGTAACATACTATAAAAATAAACAAAACCATTAACAAGAATTACTTAAATTTAAGATATCTGCAGAGCTATAGCAACTTAAATATTTTTTTCTCGCAACAAAAGATGGACAGATGAAGCAAGGTAGGCAACACGTTGGACGAATATTTATGCAAGCAACTTTGATTGGCAGGATAAGTAGTTTGCCTGATAGTATATTTTAGTAATTATAACAATGCCAAAATAATTTAATTTTGTAACACTTAAGAAGTAAGATACAATAATATTGACAAAATAATATAACATCTTTTACCACTTTATTCTTAATAAATATTTAAAAAAAGAGAATTATAAAAAAGACGAATCATTTTCAATTATTTTAAATATAAAAATGTATCTTTTTTTAATTAATTATAAAACTTGTGCATTTAATAGTTTTTTACAATTAAGTTATTAAATAAAATTAAGATAAAAGATTAGAATGCACAACATGGAAAAAAATATGTGCCATGTGCTTATTGAGCATCTGAAATCTTAAAAATATCAGGAAAATATTTGAGAGAAATATATTCTTTAAAAGCATAAGTAATGTGCATAATTATCACCAGTAGCAAATATATACAACAAATATAATATTAAAAATATATTTATATCATATTAAAGTGCGATCCCATTCTTTTAAAAAGAAATAGGGATTTAAAAAGCTTTAGAAAAAAAGTTAGCAACATTGCATAAAAATATATTTAAAATATACGATAGCAAATATTATGAAAACTTAATAATGGAAAATTTACAAAATTTATAAAAGCTGAAATAAAAATATTATTTAATGCACACTTTAAGTATAAAAATTAACAGATATCCTGTTTTGAAATATTTGATTTCTGTTAATATCAAAGCTTTGAGTAAAAAACTAAAAAAAGGGGAGAAAGTAATTTTTATTTATTTATTTTTTGAGGAATTGCTTTAAAAATACAATTTTTAATTTATCAATTTTTTTGTACATGCAAAATTATTTTTCAAAATGTGCTTGAAATTCAAGAAAATACTTTGAAATTTGACATAAAAATTAAATTAAAAAGTTACTGATAAATAAAAAAAGAATCATACAAACAATTAAATTCAAATGTTTATGGAAATAAAATTTCATGGTTTCCTAAATTTCTAGAGATATTTTAATGTATCTGCTATAAATAAAACATAATATAATGTATAACAGATTAAATGTTAAAAATTGCTTAATGTTATTTAGTATTACTTTTAAAATTAAACATTGCAAAAAAAAAAAATGTATTATGTATATTAATCCATTTATGGGAATAGTGTGTAATTTAAAAAATTTCATTTTATAGTATCAAAACATTATTTGTATATACAAAGAAGACAATTTAGAGATCAATACTTTACCCTAAAAAATAAAAAAAATACACTGAGGCAGAAAAATTAAACATCTTACACACATGATATAATTTTAAAATCTGAATATATATATGCAAGACTTACATAATTTAATTATTATACTCTGAAAATATTTTGTAATTAATATTAAATATTTAAGTTACTTAGAATATGAATCAAATGTGAACTTTTTCGTTTGTAATTTTAAAGAGCTTATTGGCAATTCTGTAAAATTTTTAATAGATATTAAAATTAGTATCCTTAAGTAAAATAAAATAATATTTTTATTTTAAGTTTAATGTATAATTTAACTATTATAAAATTAATGGTTAATGTTTTTATTTCAAAGAAAAAAATAAGAGTTGATAAAAAAAAAATATTTTGCCTGAGCAAATAATTTAATCTTAAAATTAATAAAACTCTCTCTTTAAAAATGACATTAAATACTATTTTACAAGGTGAATGAAATGCTTCCAACTATGAGAATAATGTAATAAATAACATAATGGATTATTCATTAGTATGTTTTGGCATTTAATTTGGAACAGTATTAAATGTATTTAAACATAAAATAAAATTATCACATACACATACAGCTGCATACCAAAAAAAAAAAAAAAAAAAAAAAAATCAGAAAATAAGGAATTGTACCAACTTTAAAAAAAATAAATTACAGTTAAATATAGATTACATTAAAAGAAGCAGAAAAAATTTTAATTTTTCGGTGGGGGTTTGTTTAAGGTAACAATAATAATCAAGTAATAAGTTAATACATTGTAGCAAAAATTTTCAGAGCTGTTAACCCCCTATTAATTTTCATCTAACTGTGGCACTGCATACAGCAAGTGCTGATCAGATATCAAGTTAAGGGACTGGAATAGAAACTATGTCTATGGTGTATGTTTACATGCTTGGTAGGCAACTATTTACAACAACAATGGGAAATCTCTGATGAAATACCTAAATTACAACATGTGGTGTTACTCTAAGGTGACACATCATACAACATTAATAACAATCATAACAGATGTTAAAACCAGAACAGTACCCTTAAACATATTTGTTTTTAATATTATTGTAACGATTTCTTGTATTCCTCCATCTATATAGCAATGGAGCCCACAACAAAATCTCTTACAATAAGCACCTTTTAAAATAGATCAGATGCAGATAGGAACAACCAGAAGCTCATTAGAATGAAATACTATTTTAAGGATTGCCAGAAGTCCCCCAAGAAGACGTAGTTTACGAGATTCATTGACATCACGCGAAAAGGCACAATGTTTGTGCAGTCAAAACGCACTGATCTGAAAACATTTTGTGTTTGAAATGATTTTTTTTTCATTGAGGATAAGCTTCTGGGATGTTCTCATCTGCACCATTTGATTATTATTTAGTGAGAATTTTTCAAGCAGAGCACCAGAGGACTAGATTGTGAGCAATCTACATTTATGCAAGGATTTGCATACATACACACTTAGACAACAATTGTCCTCAGTAATAAGTGAAACAGCAAAGCGAAGTGTATTACTGAACACACATATTGCTTTACAAAGTGCAGTCAGATGAATAAAACTACATTATATATATTGACACTTGATTTACATGGCACTCCTGTATTGGTGAAGTGTGATGTTATTACAAGGTGAAAATAGAGAGGAAGCTTACATGCAGTCAAAAAGCAGCAGAAGCAAGGAATGTAGATGAAAATATCTTACAAGTTCAGAACAGTGCAAATCATTTACACAGTGCTTATTCGCGTAATTTAACAAACTACAGTTTTTGGGTGGACATCTGGCATTTGAATCATAGGAGCTTGTAGGAAAGCTGCCACAGTTTTGAAATATAAGCGCTGTAATTTATTTTTATATTATGTTGTAACTCAAGCGTTACAGAAATTATAAGTATTTCAACAAAGCACTAAACTAAAAAAAAATATAGAGGAAACTTGTTTTAACCATCTTTCCGATGAACTGCACCAGAACTGTACTTAAATGATGATAAAAAATAAAAGTTTACCAGAATTTTGTGTTTTTTTTGTCTTTAGTATATAGCACAAAACTGTGGCTCTTAACAACAGCCCATTTGGGGAACAATTTGATAACTCTTCTATAAAAAGTCTCATATCAAGACTCGTGTTTCTGTGCTTTTTGACTGCAGCAGAATGTTTTACATTTATATACACATATCTTATGTATTAGGAAATTATTTATGGTAGTAGCAATTCTCTTTCACAAGGAAGTATTCAAAGAAAATACCCATTTCAATGTATTTTGCACGTATAACCAAACAAATGTCCACTTGTGTATGACAAATTCTTTTTCTCAAGAATTTCCATAACAGTTATATATAAAATTCATTAGAACATTTGCAACCTTTATGGAAAAACCATACCTTACACATGATTGTATTTCCAAAAGCAAGTTTTGTAAAAATACTTCTATACCACATTTCTATAAAATCACAAAAGTATTATTTACTTATCCAGCACACAAAATATTGTAAACATTTTAACTGAACTTAGTAAAAATAGTTATTTCGAATGTCTTTGTTATAAAAAAATTGAGATACTTCTCCAAAAAACATTAAGAATTAATGAATAAACTACAAAAAGGACAGTAAAAATATCACACAGAAAGTTTTTGTAAAATCAAGATAAATATACAAAAATAATTTATAAAATAACAATTGTATAATTTAAAACAGACAACACAATGTATAACTTATAAAATTCAAAATATAATACTAAAATAAATAACAAGTACTTGAAAATTTTCATAAAAATTCGTTAAAATAAATTTGTTTAAAAAAATGACTAGCATTTCATTAGCCCTTACAATACTGCTCCAAAGCCAACCCTACCTAAAATGAAAAGAAAACGTTTTATAATATGAAACTATACATACTGAAAATTAAAGGGTTGATTAAAGCTATAAACGAGATATTCTAATTAATAAGGATAAAAAAAATGATCACTTTCTGAAAATAAATAGCTCGCATCATGAACATATAATTTACAAAAATTTCTCACCTAAAACAAATTTACAGCATTAATTATATTGCAAGTTGCATGATTTTAGGATAGAAATATTAATGTAATTGACAATTACTTGTAGAAAATGGATTACATTTATAAACGTCTTACATTTTCGTCGAATGTAATTTACAGACAGCATTCCTCGGTCACAAAATTTAATATTTTATGTCAAACGTAAAGAGCGTATAGGTTATCATTTACGGACATGACTTATGACATAGATTTATAATTTATAGGAAATAAATACATATCATAAGAAAAATGTAAAGTCGTGATTGCATATTATTATAACAAGCAGGGAAAAAATCTATTAAAACAAATTATATATAGTAAACAATACAAAAGAAGTATAAGCCAAAATAATATATGAGCAAATTAAAAAAAAAATTATAAAGTCAAAACTTAAAAAGTACACCTGAAATTGGAGTTTTAGAACTAAAATAATTAGAAATGTAGAACAAGTAATACATATTTTTTTAAAAATTCTACAATTTACTTTAATTTTTAAAGTATTTCAAATTCTCTTTTTAATTTTTTATATTTTAATGCAATACTGGGCTAAGGCAAAGCCAAAGCAATGTTTAACTCAAAGCCCAAGATAGAAGGTGAAGTTTCCACATGGAAACAGGAATTCCACTAACGAATTCTACAAATTGTCATTTGACGTTGAGGCACTGAGATTCAACAATTTCACTTATAGCAACAGGTGGGTTCTGGACTGAAAGCTCTTAAAGCTTACTTCGGCAGGGAGTGGTGTCGTCAGTGGATGCTATGCACCGAGGCCCAAAAATAATCAAGAATTAAAAAAAATATACTCTTGCATATGAAAACTTTACAATATTCCAATTAATGGCCGTCTGACGAGATGCAAAATTTATCGTAAAAACTATTATTATAGATATCTAAATTTCGACAATCTTCAAACTAATTCTTGATTATACGAACGTTTAGTTTTTGTGATTCGATTTGGGAAGCTCCCAAGAATCCCTACCTCCACTGGACCTTTTAGAAGATATAATTTAGAAGTGGACTTATGTTAATATCTTAATGCAACAAATTAGCGAAATTTTTATAAAGAAAAAAAAAAGCCTGGTTGTTATTTCAATAGTAGCTCTAAACATAATGTGAATGTTTCAAAAATCCTCTGTGAATCATTAGTCTTATGAAGATAATTTCATCAAAAAATTGATAGGAATATCAAATTTCTAAAGCGCACATTTGTTCTCCACACCGCTCCTCTGGGAAATTTAAGCATCGCAATTGTGTGACTAGAAAAGGAGGTCAAAGCAGTAAAAATTCAAAAGAAAAGAGCAGATTACAAAAATGCACTGATTTTATCTCTGCTTATAATCGGCGACACTAAAAATAACATTATGAGAGTACAAACGCGCACTATATATAATAAATATACTGAAAGCGTTGCACGTAGGAAATAAAAAGGAAGCTAAGTTCGGAAATTAATTCAATGAATATAATAATTTAATTGAAGGCATGAAATTTGTGATGTATTTTCATGAGTATTGAAAACACTGGCGGAGCTAGTCCTGGGTGGACCCTGTATCAAAGTTCCTTGAGGGCACTCTCTAGGGCCACCCCTGCGATTTTTTGCTTACACGTTTGGGCGCGCGCCCTCAAAGCTTGGGGCCCTGTATCATTGATACGCGGTAACTATGCCCCTGATTAGAAATAACATTAATTTGTAAAACAATAAATGGAATGCTGTTAAAAAAGGACTGACAAAAAAGTGCCCTAGTGAATATTTTCTTAGAAAAATGACATTCCCTTTTTAAAGATTCACATCGAAACTTATTATTTTCATGATAAGCATCCTTCTATGGCAATTTAAAATACAATTTGTATCTAAGAGATATGAGCAGAAAGAAACTTATTAAAACTTCGCATATTTCTATCAAGCAAAGAAAATTAGATTGTGCAAAGATAAATAAAAAAATAAATATCCCTTAAATCTCGAGGGAAAAAAAAAGAATACTTTTCCTAAATTTCAAATGAAAATCTACCAAATCCTTCGTCAAAAAATTAAAACCCCCACCCATATTCCCTTTCCATTCCTAATCTTATGGGCATTGTTTATGATACCTAAGACAATGTATACTTACTTGTCAAGAGACAATGTTGAACATTTTTTTCCTAAAAATCCGGAGTGAGTGAGTGAATATTAACGTCGCACTGATTAGCAACACGAGGGCTTTTGGCGACGGTCCGCGTAATTTTGAACCATGGTCAAGTGACGCGGACGACACCTGAGCTGGCACCCTCTCTCCTAACTACCACACCACACCAACGGGAGGACGTTTGAGCTCTCGACAGATTTAACGTGCATCGCTCCCCTACACGGCGGGTCTTTAGTGGTACTAGGATCGAACTCATGACATGCAAGCCATGATCCGATGCCTAGACCACTCGGCCACCGCGGCCGTACCTAAAAATCCGGAGCCTTATAACGATGATTTTATCGAAAAGTTGAAATGAATTACATAATTTCTAAACTATAATACCAATTTCCAAAAAAAGGGATAAATATAATCCGAAACGAGGAAACAGGAAAATTCTACAACAGAGTTCCCTCAAAAATGTTGCACTCAAAGGCCTACCCTGAGATACAATAATTCATGTGACAAAATATCAAGTGCATTACACTCAATTATTTTCCAGATAATGGAAAAAAAAAGCTCACATAATAACTATACCCAAATTAAGTAAATATACTATGTTTTCCGACAAATCTAACAAAAAAAAAAAAAAAAAAAAAAAAAAAAAAAAACAAAAAAAAAAAAAAAATGTCTCGCACCATTTGTGCGCAGTAACAAAGCTATTGACGCTGATCATCATTGGAAACTGGAACGCGAACGTTCCTCCTCCCATACTTTTTTTCTCTTATAGTTTTAGCTTAATGGATGAGCTGGAAATTGTATAGATGTAGAAGCTAGTTGTGTTAATACCGATGACTAGATAACTGGTTAAAAAAATTGTTCTGCACACGATTTTGTGCGGCAGTAACAAGACGCTATTCAAACGTTGAAACTATTTGTAGAATCTGAGTATATAAGCGCACGCGCGCTGTTGTCCGCGTCTATCTTTTTTTTCAGTCTATTTTGTTTAAATTTTTTTTTTTTTTTTTTTTTTTTTTTTTTTTATCTATTTTCAGTCATATTTGTAGAAAATTCTCTTTCACATCCATTCCCCCCCCCCCATTTGCTGACACGCTTTTTCTCCGCGATCTGGTTCTTCAAAGAGCGCATGCGCTCTCATACTGACTACATCTGTCAATCATTTCTAAACCACACACCCCGTGGCTACAGTAACGATGGGTTACCAGATAACAAGCTTTATCTTTATTGACGTCATCCGAGTTGCAAACAACGCCATCTGTTGGATAAAGGAAATTTGTAAAATTTAGACAACGCTAATTTCTACTTTAAATGGATGAATAGAAAGAATTTTACTAACAATTGAAAATTTGAACAAGATATACATATATATAAATAAATATATATATATAGAGAGAGAGAGTGAACTAATAGTAGGAGTTGAAAAAGAGCATGATTTGTCTGCATTGTTGTAACAATGCACACCCAGTTTGGCAGAAAAACCGGTTTTAGACATCAACTTTTGCTATTGTTTAAACAGTTACATTGTTACAACAATGTAGACGAATCTAAGTTGGCGTCGAAAACCGGTAATTAATTTAATTTAATTAATGAATTAATATTTGAAAAACTGCATAAATTATCATCCACTACATGTTTAAAAAAATTTATTTGAACTTGATTGGATAAATAGAAAGTATTTTATTAATGATTGAAAATTTGAACAAGATATAGACTCATGGACAAAAAAATTAGCACACCAAGAAATAATTGCGGGATTGTAACGAAACTTGGCATGAAGGTACATGTCGAGGAGATATACAAATGATTAGAAATGCAGCGTGATTGCGCATCACGTATAGCCAGTAGAGGGCGTTTAACGTCATTCTCCATGGAGAATAAAACAGGTAACCAAAGTTTGTTTGAGTGTGCTGAATCATTCACAAAGAAAGCGCTGAGGTAGACATGTTATTACGCCGTTTTTGAAGACGATATGAGCAGCTGTCGCAGTTTGAGAGGGGGAGAATCATCGCATGATTGATACTGGGTGGTCAGCTAGGCGAGTAGCTCGTCAATTAGGCCGCTCTGATTGTGTTGTGAGGAGGTGTTGGGACCAGTGGATCCGAGAGATGTCATTTACACGAAGACCAGGCTCAGGACGCCCTCGACAGACCAGCCATCGAGAAGATCGCCACATTGTAAGAAATGCACGCGTACAGCCAACTGCTTCATTAGTCGCCATCCAGGTACAGGTAGCAACTTCCCTAGGGGCCCCTGTGTCTTCTCCAAACATACGAAGGCGCCTGGCTGAAGGGCATTTGGGATCGCGGCGCCCATTACATGAGCTGCCCTTGACGTCCACCCATCGATACCTCCGTTCGGAGTGGTCCCGCGCACAAGGAAACTGGACTGCAACGGAATGGAACCAGGTCGTTTTTAACGATGAATCCAGATTCAATCTCAGCAGTGATGACAATGATGTTCGTGTGTGGATACTTCGTGGTGAACGCCTCAATCCTGCCTTTGCTTTACAGCAACACACCGCTCCCACAGCTGGTGTAGTGGTATGGGGTGCCATGGCCTACAATACACGGTAACCCCTAGCATGGATCCGTGGCACCATGACAGACAAAGGTATGTTCATGACATCCTGCAACCACATGTGCTGCCACTCATGCAACGGCTCCCAGGAGCCATTTTTCAACAAAACAATGCTCGGCCTCACACGGCAAAGATGTCACAAGACTGTCTCCGCACTGTTACGTTACTAACCTTCCTTGGTCTGTCCGATCCCCAGACTTGTCTCCAATCTAGCATATCTGGGATCATTTGAGACGGCGAGTTGGACATCCCACGAGTATGAACGAACTAGAGGCAAGGTTACAGCAAATATGGAACGAAATGTCTCAAGACATCATACAGAACTTGTATGCCTCAATGCCCGATCGTATCGCATCGTGCATTCGCGCTAGAGAGGGTTCAACAGGGTATTAAATCCTCCGTTCTTTTGCCTTTTTCTCTGAAATAAATTATCTTTTTTTCTTTGATTTTTTAATCATTTAATTACATAAAAGTAGTCATTACGTATGTAAAATTTCGTTTCATTTTGACGATTCCTTCTTGGCGCGTTAATTTTTTTGTCCATGAGTGTATATATATATAGGGAGAGAGTAAGCTAATAATAGGAATTGAAAAATTGTCAAAATTGAGCACAATGAAGATACATTCCCTTATAATTTCATTGAATATAAGATTGGGAATATACATGAAAGGAAAAAACAGATCTTTTTAGACATGTTTTTTTTTAAAAAACCTACTTTTATAATTATTTATTTATTTTAATTTACTATGCTAACATATGATATACTGCAAATAGAATTACTCTTCTGACAACAATTACAAGTTTCTTTTAATATATGTATTTCATTAATAGGATCCTAAGAATATTTTAGGATTCTGTTAATGAAATCCTAAAAATAATTAACAGGATCCTGAGAATATTTATTTCTAAAGTAAATCCTTTTATTTTAGAGATAAATATTCTATAATAAATTATCATTATTTATTCAGAGAATAATAATAAAATGTTAGTTTAAATGTTCCAGGAAAGTTAAATAACGACATTACAATTACAGTTCTTTAAAATATGTTTAGTGGCGATGATATATCAAGACTGTCCTCATCAAAAGTAAAAGAACCTGAATTTCACGGGAAAAACTATTTTAGACAACAAAAAAAGTCTCAATTTTCACAGAAATTGATAATGTTGCAAATCACACATTTGTCTGTAATACTAAGTTTTTAAATCATTAAAATGTTTAATGAAATGTTAGCGTTTTAAAATTTGAAAATGTTCCAGAAGTAAAATTGTTCTTTGGAGCTTGTTAAGTGAAAACTTGTTTTGCGTTATGGTGAAGTATGCTGGCGCATACAGATGTCTTTCATAAGGAGAGGAGAGATTACATTCTAAAAAAACACATAGATAGAAGCGTCAAGGTGTTGTCTCTGTGTTAGTAATTAAAAAAAAGTTGGTCTATATGGGAAATAAGGTTTTTACCCCCAAACTCCGCCCTTGTATATGCCACTGATACACGAGCAAAATATGGAACACATTTTATACCAGAAAAAATGGATAAATTCACATAAGAAATGCAGTGCCGGTTAATCCATTAGGATAGGGGTTATCCACCCCTATCCTAATGGCATCCACCATGCCACACAGTTGTAACAGTGGTACGCGAAGACTTACTGAAATTTTTAAAATTTTTTGAAAAGATATTAAATAACTATTTTTTACAATTTTATTGAAGTGAGGTTGCCTCAGAGGAAAAACCTCAAAATTTGGATCAAAATATGTTTATCAATAAATGTTTTCTTCTATGAAACATAAATAAAATTAATATCACTCAAAACCTGGGGTGGGCATTAAGTTAATCGCGAACGACTGGTGGACCACCAAGACATTTTGGAGTGACCACCTTCACTAAAGCCTAATAATAA
Source organism: Trichonephila clavata (assembly GCA_019973975.1). Lineage (NCBI taxonomy): Eukaryota > Metazoa > Arthropoda > Arachnida > Araneae > Nephilidae > Trichonephila > Trichonephila clavata. The sequence goes on along the minus strand of BMAO01038347.1, from coordinate 116,430 downwards.
TTTCATCATATGAAGATCCAGAAATATTTCAAATAGAGGGAGAGGGAAAAAACCGAATCACAAGAGAAAATTTCGTTAAATAGAAATTACACTTCGCTATTTGGAGGTTATTTTACGAAGAAAATAATAAATGGTGGCAAAAAAAGATCGCTAAATAGAGAAATTCGCAAGATAGAGGTTCGTTAAATGTATGTCCAACTGTATTGTAGACTTTCTTTTTAGCTCACCATACCTACGTTACTGGGTGGACCGCAACACATTGAAAAAATTTGTAGTAGCCCCGTACCCTGGAAAAGTCTGCCCACCCCTGCTCAAAACTATCTGATGTGCACCTATAATAACCTAATTTTGTAGAAGCTAATCCTAATATAGATGACTTGGTATAAAAGTATTTATTCAAAAGCCTCATTAAGTAAATACTGAGCGTTAAATGATTCAAGTAACTCATTTTTATTTTATACCTAATCTAATTGATGGAACTTGTAAAAAGTTTATTAAAATAAAAATCTAAGTGTTTGTACTTTTGTCTTATTTATTATATTACTTTTAAATTTCGACACATAGACTAGAATTAAAAAAAATGTGCTATTTGCGAAAATATCCCATAATAAGCTTTTAAGTATTATTTTTTCACTTTTCCACATTTGTCCGTTGGAAAAGTTGGAAGTGGCACGTTTAATTATTTTTTATCAAATAGTGGCACTCTTCCCAAAAAGGTTGGCCACTCCTGCAATTAGGCGCTTGGGGCAGGAGCCCAGGACCCCTGAAGGGTGTGAAAGGGCCCGGATAAGCTAGACTTAATAGTGTTTTCCGGTAACAAATTTCGATCCGCCAGTGCGAAGTGGGCCCGTAGATCTGCGCCCAGGGCCTGAAATAAGCTTAAATTGGCACTGTAGAAATGAATAGCATAATAAAATAGGCTTCTCTATAAAGCAGAGTTTTTCTAACTGTTTGCGCAGCACGCCAATGTGCCATGAGAGATTGCCAAATGCACTGCAAGGGTTAATTGTAAGTGTGTATGAGGGATTTTTGTAAATTTAAACAGTACATGTAATTACCTCAACGGTTACTAAAATCTTTTTAGATTTAGTTTTCCCCGTTTTTATTTGACAATTCCTCCCCCCCCAATTGTCATTCGTGTTTGGCTTTAAACTTTACTTAAAAGAAACCGAATTTGAAAACAAGAGGAAAAAAAAATGATTATTGATTTGGGAAGCGATAAGTTTCACCGTTCAACATTCTTCGGAAAAAATTTGAACGAGTTTTGGCTTTCAGTCAAATATTTGTACCCTGCAGTCAGCTTGAAAGGTATTAAAATTCTTCCTTGAGCATCTCCATGGTTCCGTGAATTTGAATTTTCAGCATTGGTAGAAATGAAGTCCTATAAACGAAAAATACTTAAAAGCTGAAGATGAAAAGTGAACTTAACTGGCGACTTAGAACTTTGTTCAAGAAACATACACACGCTTACTAAGATAAAATAATACATATTCCTATTATTTTTCCTCTGGGTGTTTTTAAGAGCTAATGTTTAGCAATTGCCATTTCGTAACGGCTTCCAAAATTTTAAGATGATGTGATTCTACACTGCTGGCCACCGTAAATGCAACACCAAGAAAGACAGGAGATAGCACAACAAAATTTATTTTGTAGGTAACATGTTGACCAAGTATCAAATGATTAAATTTATAGACTTTTGTGAAGTGTAGTTCCGGCCAGAATCAGTAGCCAGAGTAGCCGCCATTGTTGGAGATCACCGCTGCCACACGCCTCGGCATTGATTCAAAGAGACTTTGGATGTGTTCTTGGGGAACAACAGACCAAGCAGCTTCCACACGTTACCAAAGTTGATCTGGTGGGGCAGCTGGGGGTGTAATCTGGGTCAATCGTTGAGCTACCATGGAACCCATGTTTTCTATCGGCGAAAGATACGGAGAGCGAGCCGGCCAGGGAAGCAATTCAATCTGGTGATTGACGAAGAACCTTTGAACAATGAGTGCCACGTGTGGTCGCGCATTATTCTGTTGAAATATGGCTGTGGCCAAGCCCTGAAGGTAAGGAAGGACAACTGGCTCTAACACCTTGGAGATGTAGCGTTGGCTGTTTAAAGTACCGGCAATGCGTACTAGAGGAGCGCGAGAGTGATATCCAATACTGCCCCCATACCATAATACCCGGTGCAGTGCCAGTGTGGAGGTGCATAACGCAGCTATTCAGTTCCTCTCTCCACGGTGTCTCCAGACTCGAATCCGACCATCGTGGTATTGCAGACAGATGCGGGACTCGTCAGTAAAGACAACTTCACTCCATTCTGCCGCCCACATCCTTCTTTCATAGCACCATTGGCGGCGGAGACGTCTGTGGTTCTGCGTCAAAGGTAGACCAAGCAATAGACGTCTTGCGGACAGATCACTCTGCTGTAAAAGGCGTCGAATGGTACACGCAGACACTGAATGATGCGTTACAGACTCAATGCGCTGTGCTATTTTTCGTGATGTGTCTGAGCGATCCGTCACTGCCATGCGCACAATTTGCCTGTCCTCACGTGAAGTGGTGCCCTGAGGTGGATGCGATCGACCGCGTCGGTCCGTCGCACTCTCCTGCATCCAACGGTCACATATCCGCATTACAGTTGCTTGGTTTCGTCCAACACGACTACCGATTTCCCTGAAAGATAATCCACAACTCGGTAGGCCACTATCCTTCCTCTGTCGAACTCGGATACTTGATCAAAAGCTGATCGCTGTTTTCTACGAGACATAACTGATCGTTTTGTGAAAAAACCACAAAAAACACAATTGCCGAACTTGAAATCGTCGAAATCTCCAAGCCTTAAATAGCGCTTTGAGGTGGCGCCACAGGCATGCGTGATGCGTGTCTGCGCTGAAATTTTAATCATTTGCATATCTCACCTCCGCTAATGCATGTTGTAAATTTCATGTTATTTGCGTGCTTCCTTAAGGGTGTTGCATTTACGGTGGCCAGCAGAGTGTATTTTTAACATATAATAATCTTCCACTTAGAAGAACCCATGAAATAATAGGAATGCATAATAATATGAAAAACTTTAAGTGTAATCGAATTAACTTAAGTAAGTAACTTATTAATCGAATTAACTCATTTACTTAAGTAAATACGACCTGGTCTAATGGATCATATAAGCAGAATATAAAATTAAAAAAAAAAAAAGAATTGTGCGTTATTATTTAATACATAGATCAAGAGAAAAAATTATTTATGCATTAGGAAATGAAGTCCTTAACAAAATCAAAGACCATATATAAAAGCACCCCATTCTATAGAATTCAAATGAATTGTACTCCTGACATTTTCCATAAGAAACAAACGTCAATTATTATTATGTATATAAATTTTGAAGAGAAAAGATTAACTACAGACGAGTTCATTCATAGTATCTATTGAATCGGAGAAGGACTAGTAAATGCTACTGAAAAAATGAAGTGAGCTTGATTTAGATATGAATTGCAAAGAGCAAGCACATACGATGGTGGTAGTCACATGAAAAGGAAATATAAAAATATACAAACTAGAATAATTGTTTTAAGTCTTCATGCAACTTATATGCCTTGCCTATCACTTAATTTATAAAATTCTGATGCTTCTTTCCACAGCAGTATATATTCAAAATTTTTTGTGGGGATATTGTAACGTTTATATTGTGCTTTCTTTCTGCATCTAAAAAACAATGGAAAATTCTACAAAAGCATTTAAACATTATTCTTAAACCATTACGAGACACTCGTAAGGAAGTCAAAATATATTTCTTAAAGCAATGTACACACACAGTTTGAACAAACTTGAAAAGCCCAGAAGAATTTGATGTAAGTAAAGAAAATACAGCGGTATCCGAAGTTAAAAGTCTACTGGATTCAATACAAGAGATGCCATTCATTTTATGTTTAATAGTATAGTTTGCAATATTGTTCAAAATTAACGCTATCAATAAACCAATTTCAAGCAAAAACAATTGTTCTTGGCACTGATTTTAATTTGGTTACTAAAATTAAAACTGAAATCCCCAATTTAACATATTTTTAGACGAAACAAAAATGCTAACACGTAATTTGAATATCTTAAAACATTTTTTTCTGGGAAACGAATTTTAAAAAGAAATATATATATTTCGAAGTAGTAGGAAAAAAAGTCATAGAAAAACTGGTGAAGAATTTAAATGATCATTTTTTGACACTGTACTTGGTACAGTTATTGTACCAAATAAAAGATAGATTAAAAACTATACCAAATACTATTTCTGATTCCAAATTATACTGATATAAAAACCTTAAAAATGTTCCAAAAACTTTGTAATATATTATAACAAAGATGTACTTGAAAGGCTAATCCGAGAAATTGGTTGGACACGGTATTTGATTTTGAATGAAAGGAATGTAAATAACTCACAAGACATATTGCAATAAATATTAAAAATAATTCAGTTATTTCTAAATGTATTGATTATGTAAAACATTTCTTTAAGTTGGAACTATAATAGCAAGTGTTGTGATCTCTATCAGAAAATTAAAATCAATAAAGAATTATCTTCGATCAAGCATGTGTGCAGCACTCTTAAATGAACTTGCTATTTTAAGCATTGAAAAATAAGAAAGAATTGTAACTTTTCGGAAGAAAATGTATTAGCAAAAGCAAAATCAAGCAATAAATAAACATGCACTAGTAATATTCGTATACGTTTGTGTTTTTAATTTATTTTACTTTACTTTGGGGCCTTCTTTACTCCCAGAACAATTAGTGACTTGAAAACAGCATTACTGAAGAAATGGGACCAACTGCCATTGATACTCCAACTGTTTCATTTCTATTATGAATTATGATGTTAGAGCTGTATAATTTTAAGAAAAGGACCATATTTCTTACTGATCCATTTTTTAAAATCCCATCTTATATCAGTTCCTTTACATTTTCTGTGCTAATTGGCCTTGCACACGGAGTGTCTATAATGTAACTATCGTATGTTTTTTTGACATTATTATGTCAACCTATGTACATGCCTAATTTCATTAAAATCTATTCAGTACTAGAAAGAGTGCGGGAGGTATAAAGGTCAAGTTTTAAATATTTCTTAAGATTTGCGAAAAAAAAAATTAATTTCTTATTCTTAAATACCATGCAATGAAAAATGAAGTCAATCATTATTCATTCAAGGATGTTAATTCTTTGTGGAGTTCCGTTTATAAGAGAAAAACTCAAATTCATTGATAATTTCAGAAATCGCATTATTTTGAAAATTTTAAGCTTTACGTTCAAAAATTATTCAAATAACATGACAATCCGTTGAACGGCAGTATTCATCTATCCAGCGTGAAATTAATAACTTTAAATCTACAGGAGTTTACATATCCAAACCTCATTCAGGTCGTCCATCTAAACTAGTGATTCCCAAAGTGGTCTATATAGACCCCCAGGGGTCTATGACGATCTGTAAGGGGTCCACGATAGTAAAAAAATAATTTGGGGGTCCATGAGGTGTAAATGGGGGTCTATGATTGTGGCTCTCATTAAACCAGATCGTGACTAATATTAAAAGGAATTAATTAAAAGGAAATTTAATCAAGTGGAAACTAGATTTACCTATTTAACAGATTTATTTACTAAATTTAATGAAGTTTATTTGCAGTTACAAGGCAACAGCATAAATGTGTTATTAATACCACATTTTACACAACCTTTCTTGCCAGAATTAAGCTGAAGGAGCATAATTCTGGGCGTCACCAACATTTAAATGCCCTTTTTTATAGATTTTGAAACTAGGTTTGAGAATGTTTTGACTATCGTAGTACCACAGAAGACAATGAATTCATATTGTCACTTTGAAAAAAAAAATCAGAGAATTAAGCACTAGGAATATGCACTAACGAATATTTTAAGTAAAGTTTAGAAACGTTGTCAACAATTTTAGCTTTAAAAAGATATAACTGTGATTCATTCCATGTTATGAAATATCTTGAGAAAGCTTTTAATTGTTTTTTCGATTGAGAAGGTGCGCTTGCCAATCTCCAAAACAAAAATGAAAGAAGAAAATACTGAACACCATTAACCAAGGAGATATTTAGGGTTAAACCCTGATAAGATTGATGCCAAATGTTAAAAGTTTATTATTGCATCCCCAGATTCCTCCCTCCCTCAAAAAGCACTTGTTTGTTGCACAGTTACTTTATGTAACAGTTATTTTATGCATTAGTTAAATTTTAATTTAATTAACTAATTAAATTAACTAACATGTGTTTTCTTAAATTTTGAACTCTTCTATACTTTACTATACTTCACTACAGTTAAAAATTTTAATCTTTTAAAGTAAATAGTTCTATACCTGCTGTCAAAAACACATTTATGTTAATAAATTTGCATAAATTTCATATTAGGAAAGTAGGGAGTCTACCCCAAACTGAAAAACCTGCCAAGGGGTCTATGAGGCAAAAAAGTTTGGAAACCTATGATCTAAACTCACAATCAGAGAAAAAGTATGATACACTTGGTGGAAAAACAACCGCGTTTGACTGCAACTCAAATAGCAACAGACATTCACGATAAGTTAAGGAAAACATTTGTGCGGGTAGTGCAAGACAAATCCTGAAAAAGGCCAGATATCGTAGTCAAGCGGCTCGCAGGAAGCCTTATATTTCAATGACCAATCGGCTTAAACGGATAGCTTTCGCAAAAGAGCATACACATATAAGCCTCAGGAGTTCTGGAGGACTGTGATATTCCACAATGAGAGCAAATTTTGCATCTTCGGCATAAAGTCGTAAATTAGTAAGGAGAAAACCTTGCAGAGCGCTTCAAAAAGAGCATTTAGTACAAACGGTACAGCACGGCGGCGGAGGAGTCATGGTGTGGGGGTGCACAGCGAGCAATGGTGTTGGCAAGTTGCAGTATATCGAATGAATTATGAACAAATGTGATTACCTTGATGTCCTAAAAAACAATTTAAAGGAAAGTGCCACCAAACTCGGCCTAGGATCGTCGTTTCGTTGCCAACACGACAACGATCTTAAGCATACCGCTGAGATTGTGAAGCTTTGGCTCTTGTATAATGTCCCAAATCAACTGCACACGCCCCCGCAGTCACCTGATCTGAATCCTACAGAACACCTATGGAATTTGCTGGAGCGTAGGATTCGTCAGCACAATATATCTAACAAGGATATGCTGAAGAGTGTTCTTAAGGACTAATGGGAGAAGATAAGCGATGAAGAAACCACTAGACTTGTTAACTCAATGCCGAAACGACTTCAGGAGGCCAGCTATTAAATTGCTCATTATCCATTTTTAAACAATTTTTATAGCTACTATTAAAACAGTGAACGCACAGACTTTTTCTACTTGATTTTTGTTAGTATCGCTACAAACCTGCTTTTATTCTAAAGGCTATGAAAGCAAACCAAATTTACTTTTGTTATTCTCAGTACTTGAAATAAACTAAAACAAAATATAATTAAAAAAAAATTTCGAATTCCAGTTTTTAAATTTTTTTTCGTTGTTTGTGTAAGCAATAGTACGTGAACGCAGACTTTTTCTAGCAAGTGTATATGCAAAAGATCGCGCGTTTCCTATTTTTAAAAAAAATATATTTTGACAAATATTTTGTTATTATAAAAAACATGACAAACATTTTCACGCTCATTTTACACTCTAATCCTAGGATTAAAAATTCTTTATCTACCTTGATTTTTCTAATCATACTACACAGACCATTAAAAGACAAAAATATTTTAATCAATTTCTTAAAAAATACTATTTTGATTTCTCCTGGGTAAAAATAGATTTAAAAGTTAAGTTATTTACTCTAACCTTTCCGATAAAATACAATTGAATCATGTTCTCTAAAAATAAATCAAGATGAAATGAAATTAGATTGTTGATTTAAAATTGTACATAAATAAAAAAAATCGATATCTTTACCCTTGAAATTAAAAAGGTAATCAAATTCAATTGATAATATTTCCTTTTCAACGTAACATTTGAAAACTTTGCATATTCATATGGCGGGAAAAAAACCTACATACTTACCAATACTTATTTTAAGTCAAGGTTGCACTTTCTTTTGAAGACTGCCTACTCATGCTTTGATAATCATGTCCAAAGATAGAGTCATCGTCTGTCGTAGATTGTTGTGATGGTTGAGGCAAAAGAGGAGGACGGCGGGATTCAACCACTGCATCTGGCTGCAGAGCTGTTTTGTTATCAGTGCTGGTTTGGGATGGATTATGGGTAGAAGAGGTAATAGGACTAACAATTGGCACTGTGGCTAGGAGCAAAGGCAATCCCACAACAGAATTTTCAAGCTCACTCTTGGAAGGCTGGGCAGGTGGTGCAGGACTACTGACAGGAACGGCAGGTGCAGATGAGCGAGGAGGACCGTAAGTTGATGTGTTGGCGCAGTATGAAGGGACACGGTGTATCCTGTGACCACCACCATGTGCAGGGGATCCTGAAGTTGTGGAGCTGTCGACAGGAGCCACATCCTGGGTGAAGAGGTCACCATCCTGGAAAGTATGCCTTCTGTCTAGAGCTCCATCAGGTAAACGAGGGGTATTAGGAAACTGTAAAGTTCTGGAATGGGAAGGGCTCAGAGGAGGATGTCTTTGTGAAGTGGCACTGAACATGGAAGTATCAGGTGCATGAGTTACACTAAGTGATGGAGAACCTCTTCCAGAGGCAAGAGATTCTGTATCATCATCCAAACTCACAAATTTAATTGGTTGTGCGTGAGATTTAGAACTTGATTTTGGACCAATAGGTTTGTGTGCTTTGGAAGTTGGACCAGATGGTGAATATGAATCATGAATATTAAATTTTGAAATTGGAATAAAAGCACTACCTGCGGCATCCGAGCCATCAGTTGTGCTCTTATGGTAATTGTCTGATATCAGCTTCTCAGTCTCTTCTTTATAGAGGCTGTCTTTCTTCAATATTGAACGTTTTTTAGCAGTGTCTGGGCTATTGAATTTTTTCATGGATGAACCCCTTTCCAAAGATCCTCCAAGTAATGGACTCTTATTACCATTTTTCTTACCTGTAAAAACATTAGCAATACATATATATGTATATGATGACGATGAATCTATCAATTTAATTATTAATGTTGATAAATAACAACACCGGATTCACTATCCTTATCATATTATTGTGCCATGCATGATACTCATTCTATTTTTTAATTATTATATTAAAAAACCCACTTTATTCACTAGCGCCAAAATTAAATTTGGCACACTCTAGGTAGAATATTCGCAAAATCTATAAGTAATATTTTAATACAATAATACCCCGAACTTACGCGACAGGTGGGACTGAGTGATAACCGCGTAAGTTGGGGTATAGTTTTGCATATAAATTATTTTTAGTTAAGACCAAAGTCGAAAGAAACTAATTTTAAAAAAATTATGGTTTTCTAAAATCTTAGGTAACACAAATACAAAATCGCGAACCGAAGTTCTTTTGCTGTAGCAGGTTTCCTCAAAATATGTCCAGTGGGTGAGTGGTAGCGTATCACGCTTCCACACCACAGGTCCGGGGTTCAAATCCCGGGCAGGGTAAGGTCGACTCATCCTTTCATCCCTTTAGTACAGGGTCGGCAAACCCACGGCCCACCTTGAATAATTTTGTGGCCCGCGAGATTCAATACAATTATATAAAATGTGAATATTTTTGTTTTTAGTTTTGTGTTTTGTAACAAATAAATCTTATAACTGTTTCTATTTTATCACGTTGAATCTGTTTTAATCCAATAAATGTTTGTAATGGGTCCAAATATAAAAAAAGATATATATTTTTGTGTGTGGCCCGTGAGATTATAATGTTTTTCCGAGATGGCCGCAAGGTCATTTGAGTTGGCCAGCTGCTTTAGTAGGTCGATAAATGAGTACCAAGCTTGCTTGGGAGTTTCGCGTCAGACTGACCACTTGATCGGAACATTCGCTAATGCACTTAGTGCCCAAGGTCACGAAAACTGAGATGGGGACAGTAGGCCTTGGCCCTCTATGAGCTGTTGCACCACTGAGTTTAGTTTAGTTTTCCTAAAATCTAACAAAGTAGCCAGCTGGCTCAAAGATTTTTTTTTCCCTCCCGCAAAATTTCCTCGTAGAATGCTAATATATATTTTTTATTCTTTGTTTTGTTGAAAAACAAGGAATAAATCACTCTTCGTTGTAGTCTATATTTTCTAAAATTTGTATAATCCTTTTTCAATTAAACTGAGGGCTTCTGTTAAATTCCCAATCGTCATTCGATCTTTTTATTGAAATGGTCTTAATAATGTTCTGCAATGTTTTGCTCTTGCTCATGTATTTCTATGAGCCTCAACAATTGTCAACTCCTGAGTGTGGAATTTCAGCAGTTTTAAATGTCATCCCTATCAACTTCTAAATTTATTTGCCTGGCGAAATCGACAGCTTCTTCAATCACATTACCAATTTCATCAGGAATCAAGTTGTGTAGCGCTCAAATAAGGGACGAATATACGAGATTTGAAAATCGCGTAACTCCAGATTTGCGTAAATCGGATGTATTACTGTATTAAGTACAAGACTTTAGTTCAGTACTTAAAAAAAAAGTTTGAATTTATGTTCATTAGCAAGGCAAAAGAAAAAGAAAAAAAAAAGTAAATACATAGAAATTTATACTTTATATTAATGTAAAAGCTTAGTTAAAAATAAAATTGAAAAGCATTTGAAGATAAGCTATATACTAATAAGCAAATATATTGAATTTATGTACTATTTGCAGCATATTATTTTAAATTACTAATTTTCATTTCTAACAGATTTATAATTCAACCTAAATGCAAGGATTTGGTATATATATGTATATTACTTCCTTTTCTTCCAAAACAAAAAACTAAAAAATGAACTTTTCTTAAAAAAAAATATAAAACATTACATAGACACAATGTACAAGTAATATTGGAGTAAAAAAAAAATGAAGTACCAAAATAACTAGAGCCTTTATATAAATCAGAACACTTTTCATTCAAAATCCTTTTAAAAGAATTTTCCAGAATATATAAATACAATTATTTAGAATAAATATATTTAAAATACTTCACAGGAAATAAGCCATATTAAGTACAACAGAAATAAGTGTTACATATGAATGCTTTTCCTAATATGCACATAATTTTCTATTGTTAAATGGATGCATAAATATAAATGAAATACAGCTTGTATCTTTCAAAAAATTAATGTTTAATCAAATTACTATTCTGTAGAATAAAATTAAAAATATGATCAATTTTTTTTGAAAATTATCAAATATAAAATAGTAACATAATTTGTTTAGGGGGAAAAAAACTATTTATAATAATTGAATGCCAAAAAAATTTATTATCATATTAAATTACAACTTATGTAACTTATTCAGTTTTTAAATTTAACAAAGCAATATATAGAAAAAAATATATCCTAGAAAACAAACAATAAGTGATAAAATTACCTCTGGCCCGCAAAATCATTTAGAACATCTTACCTCGAAAGGAAAAAGAAGGTTTAAGACCAAATTTAGATTTCCCTAATGATGTACCACTGCCCTGCCTTGAGCTTGTATTACTTGTCACAGAATCCAAAGATGACTGCAAACTATATTGTGATGCATCAGGTGTGTCAAATCGAGTTTTTGGTTTTCGAACTTGAAAGTACCAAGGTTTCTTGGTAGTAAGAGCAGGTGTTAAAGAATAACTCTCTTGCCTAGGATCAGGAGATGTAGGAAGTGAAGAATAACCTTCAGGTGTCCTTCCAGAAGGTTCTTCATAGCAGCTGCCACTATCTGTTGAGGAAGAACTATAGGTTTTGCCAATTGGAGAATGCTGAGGGAAATAGAAGTGATGCACGGTGTTGTTTTCACCAGAAGGAAGCTGAGTTGTTTGAGATGTTTCTTCCATAGGGTTAATGTACAAGTTACTTGAATTCAAGTTTTGACTAGGAGGAGTGGGAGGAGGTCGCGTAGAAAAAGGGTCTTCAGCAGACAAATCAGCGAGGGAGGCACAGGGCTGTGAATTGCAGGTTGCATATGTATCATAACTTTCCATACTATTAACATCCCACTTGTTAATAGTTTTAAGCTCTATGTTACTCATCAGATCGCAATGCTGTGTTGGCTCTTGGTCAATAAAGTCTTTCACATCCTAGAGGGGAAATAATGTCTTAAATAGAATAAGAATTAAAGGAAGCAAAGAAAGAATTGAAATTTGTTCCATTTCTTTTTAAGGTATCCGAACACACTTGGAGTAGTTTTTAACAAAATAGTATATTTAAACATTATGAATACTTTTTTTAATACCAATAAATACTAATATATTTAACTAACAATATTTAAAATAAATTACTTACATTTTACAAAAATCACAATTATAAGTGAAATTTTAGTAACATTTTTGAAAAACTTCAAAGCAATTAGTGAAAAAAGTAATAAACATATATTAGTAAAAGTATTAATAGAGCAAATTAGATGCATATCTAGAAAATGTACTAAAATTTTAATGTTTTTTTGAAATTTGAAAATTTTAGAGCTGATTGAGTAAGCATTATAAGAAATGTGGCATTCTTTTTGAGACCATTATTTAAATAACAGATCATAACTCAAAAAGTATTCATACAATAAGAAACATTTTAGTACTTCTCTAGAAAATAACATAAATACAGGTTTAAAAGGTTTTGTAGAAATACATTTGTAACATTTTGAGTTATCAGACTCGCCATGATAGATTTTGCGCTTTTAAAATGCCCACTTCTGGTTTTTCTGACTTTATAAACTTGATTGTAACTTGGCCTCTAAATAATGTAGAAACAAAACAAAGTATGTTTTGTAAAGCTAAAAGATAGCTCTATTCAATAAAATAAAAAATATCCGTCTAGACAGAATTTGGTCATTTTCAACGTGTTTGGATACCTTAAAATATTTGCTTTTAAAAATTGATAATCTTATTTTAAAAAGCTCAAGAAATAAATGGCATCCCTCGACAATTTTGAAAAAAAAAATTATTATTACTCATGCTGATTTAAAATTTAAAGTTTAAGAGTATAATTTTGAAGTTGTTAACCGTTTCACTTACTTAGGCTCGGAAATTAAAAATGGAAACGATTGTGCTACTGAAATCCAAAAGATAATCATTATGGCTAATAGATGTCTTAATGGAATACGAAAATATATGAAATCGAATTTAATCAAAGGAAAAACAAAAGTTCTAATGTATAAAAGTCTTTTAAGATCAGTATTAACTTATGCATGTGAAATTTAGTCCATGTCTCAAGCAGATGAGAACGGGATAAGTATTTACGAAAAGAAAATTTTAAGATTTATTTTTGGCAGAATTCAGGAAAATGGAACGTGACGAAGAAGATCAAATTTCAAGCTCTATCAATCATATAATGTGAATCTAACATCGTTAATTTAATCAAAATACAACGAATTAAATGGGCAGGTCACGTTGTGAGAATGGACAAAATCCGCATCACCAAAAAAGTCTTCAATGGCCAACCAATTGGTACACAAAGAAAGGGCTGGCCAAATCTTAAGATGGATTGATAGCCTGGAAAAAAAATCTCCTAGTTTTGAGAACTAAGAATTGGAGAACACCAGCAGGAAGAAGGCTAGCCTGGAAAAGGCTTCTTGAGAAGGGCAAGGGGGGGGGGCCCACCCTGGACTCACTAGATTCAATTATATGGATAACTTCTCTATAACAGAGCACAGCTGAAATGCAATACAATATTCTAGAACACAGTTTCAATTTAAGTGCATAGTTTTAGTAATATATAAATCCCTGTTAAACACTTTGTTTTTAAAATAAAATGTAAAATTACATGACTTTATGTGCAACACAGAATGAAATAAAGTACCTTAAAAACACAGGATATCTAAATAAAAAAATTTTCATTTGAGAGCATATACAGTATCAGATTTGTAAAGTAGAATTTTGTTTTCAGTTGTTAATTATTCAGTATGACAAAAGTACATTTTTTATTTTGCATTTTTGAATTTATAGAGCTGAACTATGTCAGGTAGAAACTTAATAAAAAAAAAAGCCTTTTAAAAGACCTTTCAATCAACTACACATATATCCAAAATTAAGGTCACAAACATGTTTTTTTGTCATAATTTTAAATTGCTTAAAGAAAAGCTTTTAGAATTTATATTTTATATATTTTGAAGAACGGGTAGTACAATATCAACCTTCAGTTTAGGGAAAGATGTTGTTTAGCATTAGATTTTGCAAAATTACTGGATTGAAACCATTAAAGCATATGATATTTTTTCCCAGCAGTTTTGTGAATATTGCATTAAAACAAAGAAGTTAGCCTGTTAGCAGTGTGAGTATAACTTCTTAAAATCGTTTAGATGATTTTTTGAGATGGAGAGCCGTTTTCAGGTTTGAAGCTGGCCAGTCTCAAGCGGAAGTTTCTCGATCGTTACAAGAGGGGCCGAAAATGGTATCCCGGCTGTGGAATCAATTCCAAATAATTGGTACAGTCACCAGGAAGGTCATCCAAAGTCGCCACAGAGTATCAACATCTGCCCAGGATCGTTACTTGGCTTTAAGCGCACAACGACTCCTTAGCTTGCTCGTGACCTTGCTTCTGTGTCTGGAAGAATAATTTCCAAGCAAACGCTCTACAGTCATTTTGCAAAGACTGTTCTTCACACCCTGCGTCCGGTCTAATGTGGTCCCTTTGATTGCATCCAACAGGAAAGACAGGATATTTGGAGAGTTGAAAACATCAGTCATGGACACCACAAGAATGGAGACGTGTTCTTTTCAGTGATGAGTCGAAATTCCCCAGACACAGTGATTCTCGTTGAGTCTTCATTTGAAGAGAAAGTGGAGCTCGCTTTCATCCCTCAAACATAACAAAAATCGAAAGATTTCGTGGCAAAGGAATCCTTGTGTGTGGTGGCATAATGTTGGGCAGTCGTATAGCATTGTACATCTTGGATGCGGGTACTGTCAACATACAGCGCTATATGGATGAGATTCTGGAACCCTACATGAGTTTTTTCTGGGTGCTATAGGCCCTGACTACATTTTTATGAACGAAAATGATCAGCTACTCAGAACTCGCATCGTTGATAATTTCATTAAGGTGGGACTATTTGTCATACGGATTAGCCCTTGATGTCTCCGGATCTAAATCCTATTGAACATATTTCGGATGGTCTAGGAAAAGACATTTCTCAGCGAAACCCCCCACCCAGGCCCCCCAAATAGTTTAAAAAATTGTGCTTTTAAAAGAATAGGCTTTATTGCCACAAATATACATATATTTATCGGCACCCTCCTAAATAGTATAACAGCTTGTTATTAAGTTTGTATACCGGTGCACGGTAGTCACACTTCAAATTAGACAGACTTTTAACGAGTTAAATGCTTTTTCTCTGACTCATGATTTTACACTTTTTGATATATACTGTATTTAATTCAAAATTAAAATCTTTTATAAATGGTTATCTTGCTCTATTCTTTCTCACGTAATACGTCTCTGTGCAGAATTTCGTGGCAACACAGTGAATAGTTCATCAGTTTTCCTAGATTTTGTGTTTGTGACCTTAATTTTGGACATGAGTATAGTACAAGAATTAGACATAACAAAGATTAACATGCACTATTTTTGATGAAAATCACTTTAATAAATATATTATCACCAATTATAAAAATGCAACAATGTTTTTCGCGCGAGTGTACAGATTCAATTCTCTTTTTTGTTTCAGTTCTTTTCTACATATATTACAGCATTTTTCAAAATGTAACAAACATGTAAAAACATAATTGTATTTTAAGTACAATTTATTCATTTTTTAAATAAAATATAAATTTAATGAAGTATTGAGAGAATTAAGTTAAAACATTATATATGTTAACATCTTTATTAACAATTAAACATTGGAAGAATAAATTGTAATTTAAAAAAAAATGCAAAACATTTCATCACAGCATAGTCTAAAAAGAGATAAATACTTCATTAAAATAATCAGTCTAAATAAATTTAAACATTTGGGAAGGAGAATAACAAATGCATTTCCAAACCGATGAGACAAATCCTTCTTGATAGCTCGGCGGTATATTTGAATTATTCAAATGATTTAGATTGGCATTGGATAATCTGCTTTCATTTGGCTGGCTCTGAACATCAACTAGATTGTTAGGGTTGGTTATCATAACTCCCAAGGGTAAGGATTGGGCCTGAGAGTTTTTTCTTTGAACATTTCCCATACTTCCATCCAAGGAGTGATCAAAGTTTTTGTAACATCCTGCACCTGTGTGAATACGTGCAGAGTCATCCCCAATGCTGGTAGTATCAATCTGCAAAACAAATTATCAAAATAGTTTAAAAATAAACTGACAGGAATTTTTTTGGAAGTAGCACATACATAATTAAATTTCCAATATTTATTTCAGTCATATTTATATATAAAAACATTATTTATACAATAAAACATCCCACAAAGCAATTTCTGATTAAGTACATTTCTCTTTTTAAAACTAGAATCACAAGGACATTAATTTAGTAAATACCGCTATTTTTCCCAGAAACATAAGCATATGTGTGACAAATATTTAAAATAATCTATAAAAAAGTAATAAACTGACTTTTTGAGAAACTTTTGACAATTTTTTTTTATCCATTAACATTGAAAGGACATTAGTAATAGAATGAAATCTTGATTTAACAATTATTCCCTATGCAATTTTAATAGCAATTTAAAGTACTTTTTACTAGAAATATTGGAACAGTCTTTCACAAATCCCCACAAAATAAATAAAACCACATTCCTGGGTTTTGAATTGACAAATAAGAAAAGTTCTATTTGTATATTCCATGTATACTGTATTATAATTAAAAAAGTTCATAATAAAATAATTAAAAAAATATGTCTTATAAAAATTCACATCACACCTAGTGAAAAATCTTGCATTTACTTTGCAGCTTTATTGAATAAAATAAAAAAACAATCCTCTTTCTTTTTTTAAAAATAAACATATAACCATCAACTTTTCTTTAACCTCTCTTTCCCTCTTAAAAGCCTTACCTCTCAAATTAAGTTTAAATTGTGTTATGTGAAAATACAGTATTCAAACAAAACCAAATAATTTATACTTTATTTATAAAACCAATTGATAAAACAAATTGTAAGGGAAAAAAATTGAATAGTTAAAAAAAAGTGATTTTTTTCTCCACAAGCCACACAATAAATTAGGGGTATCCTTTTTTTATTGTAATAGAAATGCAAGCTGGAGCATTTCTATGCGATGATTAATTTAAAATATCAAACCTGATAAAAACATGCATTATTCAAAATGGAAAAAAGTAGGTAAAATACTGATATTTACTGAAGAGAAATTTTTAGAAAATGCATTTTATTATTGATAGTAAAATTCCTATATGCAATATTCCTATATGTTTGTAATATATTTCATCCATTCCTACTAAGCAATAGATGAAATATATTATATACACTTTTATTCAAAAATTTCCTTTTTAACATCTTTTTTTTTTAAAATGAAACAAAATATTTTAGGAGGGAGGAATCAGAAATGGAATAAATTATTAAAAATAGATGTATTCTCTACTCTGAGTAAGTTTCACTAAATTATTTATTTTTTGATGAGTAACAAAGAAACAATCACACATATATTAAAAATAAAATACAATGGAAAATATAAGAAATTCAACTTTCAAACCCACACACAAAGGCTGAACATATCAAAGATTAATAATCCTTTTTCCTTTGCTCTTTTAGTCAAATTATTTTAAAACCAATTGATATTTCTTTTTTATTTATAAAATGGGTAGTTTTTTCAGCTATGAAATTGCTGATAGTTTTAATAATCATAGTCAATAAATTAAGCAATAGTTTGACAGCATGAAATTTATTTTAAATTACAGAGTAAATGTAAATAGTCTTATTGAAAAACAAATTGTAAGCAGTTATTTTTAATTTAGAAATATATTATTTCATAATTCTTTAATTCATAAAATGTCAATGATTTGCTACAATGTTATGTTTGATTTTAAAGAGGTATTATATATAATAAAGTTTTATTTTGATCCACCAATTATATTTTAAGAAATAATATACATATATACATACAAAATTATCTTAAAATTTTTGACAGATTGAAATAAAACTTTTACAAAACACAAATATTTTTCAATACTTATACATAATATTTATATTCTAATAGGAATCCAAAAGTAAAAAAAAAAATAATAATAATAATAATTAAATACATTTAAGTTAAAATTTTTTAAAAATAATTGCAAGGGCTTCATTTATTTTCTCCCAAGATTCTCCAGAATTTTTTCTTTACATTGGTTTCCTATTATGTATCTTGAGAAAGCACAAACAGAGGAATAAGACCTGTCTGCATACAATGCAATGAATCTGCCATTATTATTATATTTTTTTAAAATTTATTTAATTATTCCTTCAATTCTATTGTAAAAACCTTAAACTTATCTAAAAACTAAAAATGATTCAGATTATATATTTTAAGTTCACAAGAAGTTTTCATCATTATCATTTCTTTCCATAACTATTATACAAGTTCAAACAAAAGATGCATATAGATAACAAAATAAGAATATTTTTGCAAAAAAGTTAATAAAAGATTTTATTATTTGAATAATAGCACAAAAACTTTAAACAAAAAATATTTTAACATTTTTCTTTCCCATGAGTAAAGTAAATATCTTTTAAATATAAAAAGCAAATACTAAAAGACTGAAACAAATGTATGCATATTACATTAATACCATAATGTTAAATAAACTATCTTTATGTCCCAAAATTTCCCCCACTTTCCTCTAAAAAATTGGCTATATATGGGGAAAAAATAGTACTTGATAATACACAAGATAATACTTGGAAAATATTCATGCAGCAATTTTATTAACATCTAAATTCTTTTTTCCTTAAATGAATTTTAAATCTAAAATAAAACGAGTTGATATAGAAGATGGAGTAAGTTACAACTTCTGAGACTTTAAAAGTCAAGATAACAATTCAAACATCATATTGACGATTATATAGATACAATGAATTATTTTATAATTCATTGCATCTAATGTCTGATATAGAGCAATAACAAAAACATAAGTGTTGATGATTTAAGCATTTATGTTTACATGTTGACTATGAACAATTTATTTAATAACCCCACTGAATTACATACTATTACACACTTGTAATCTTCAGTTTTTGATATTTAAAAAATTTAAACTAATTTTTTTTGTATTATTACAATTATTGCTTCCAACTGTTAATTTAATTTGAAAGAGAGATTGTGCATAATATGTAAAACCTACATTTGAGTAAAAGAGAGATGTACTTATTACAGAGAAAACAATAGAACAAAATGCATCATTTACAAAAAGAAAAGTAGTGACCCCCCACCTATCCACTAAATAAAAACAACAATTCTGAATGACTTTTAAATCCTTTTTTAAAAATATGTCTTTCAATATTTTAGAATACAGAACATTTAAAATTTATTTTAAATCTTTCATACAAATTTTGTTGCACATATGTTTCGTGTGGAAAAAAAATATTTCAATGGAGGATTTCTGTAATATTAAATTTCTTGTATTTTAAAATGAATTCCTTATTATCTAACCATCAATGACAAAATATTAAATAAGAATTTTAATCTTATTTTCAGTTCTGAATGAAACATAAATGTATTTTGCATTCAATACATATCACAAAAAATGTTTTATTTGTCAATAAGAATGAACTTTTATACATAAAGTATATTCCTTTAATCAATTAGTTGCTTTTCAAGAGACAATACATTAAATCCCCCCCCCCCATTTAAAACAATTGTCGTCGAAATTAAAAAGCTTCAGAAAAATGCCTTTTAATTATTGTAGTTTTTACATTAACTACAGATACAATGGTTTTAAATAGCTGACATGAATTTAATTTAAATAAATTTGTTAGAGAATAAATATAGATAATCCATTATATATGTAACTATTGTAATCATATAAAATTTAAGATTTTTGAAATGTTAAGATTGTGGAAAATTTCATAAGCAAGCAAATTCTACAAGACACAATACATTAAACCAAAATAAACTCTCTTAATCAACAAAATGTGAAAGAATATTTGAAGAGGATTGACTTAAACATATATCAAATATTTTGTCATGAGTAATTTCATATTTAATTTAAAAGGAGAGTTGACATAAAATCTTTATAAAAGAAACTTCATTAACAATAAAGTTAATTAAATTTGAAGTTATCTGCTTAATATTTATAGGTTAGAAGTACTGTTTTGAATTCTTTGTAAATTAAATAAAGCATAAGTTGAAAAATAGTGAAAAAATGAAGTGATAAGAGTAATTATAAAATAGTTTTTTTTAAAAAAAGTAGCATAAATATTAAATGAGAAGAAATTTCATTATACTTCATATAAAGCCTTTATAGAAGAAAAATTCCAATCTAAGAATCGGATGACTTTTTCTCCTTTTTTAGTAAAATAATTCACTTAGGTTATTGCTGGATGCATGAAATGTTTTGATTTTATTAGAATTAAAATATGTGTGTTATAACAATAACATTATCAACTATTCATAAAATGATTGAAATATATAAGGACAAAGGCTGAAAAAAAGGTATCATTAAAACATTGTGTTATAAATTGAATATGATAATAATAATCACCTGACTCTCATTATGGCCACTGTCAACCAGAACATCTATGAAATCCATGCTCTTAGCAAACGCATCTCGGAGATTAACACGATGGAAAGACACAATGCTGCCTTCTTTGCGTGCACGGTCAAGGGCTTCTTTCCTCTTAAGGGCTTTATCGCGTCGCATCTGATTCTGATAAAATTCTGCAAAATTGTTGACAATGATTGGAATGGGCAGAGCAATGACCAGCACACCGCAGACGCAGCAGATGCTACCAACTAGTTTCCCTAGAGGAGTGGTAGGGTAAATATCACCGTAGCCGACTGTTGTCATTGTGATACTTGCCCACCAAAATGTTTCAGGAATGCTTGTAAACTTAGTCTCCTTCTCATCTTTCTCAGCAAAATATGCAAGACTTGAAAAAATCATGACTCCAATGGCTAGGAAAAGCATCAGCAAGCCCAGCTCTTTATAGCTGTTCCGTAGCGTAAAGCCCAAACTTTGGAGGCCGGTGGAATGCCTTGCTAACTTCAAAATGCGGAGTATCCGCATAATTCTGAATATCTGCACCACCCTCCTCACATCCTGAAACTGATCTGTCTGCTTGTTTGATTCGATAAGAAATGCCACAAAATAGGGCAAAATTGCTAAGAGGTCGATGATATTAAGGCCTCCTTTGAAGAACTTCCATTTATTAGGAGCTGACATGAAACGTAACACATATTCAAGTGTAAACCATGTAATACAAACTGCTTCAACTACAGCAAGTTTGTGGTTGTCCTCTATATGTCCATCTTTGTCTTTTTCTTGTAGAGCCGGTAAGGTGCCTAAAGTAAGTCCGATTGTCGATAATACAATGAATAGAATGGAGAGAACTGCTACAACCTGGAAAAACATATCATTAAAAATCAAATTTGAGCAGGGATGGGGGATCTAAAAATAAATGCAAAACATAAGAACTAAGATCTTAACATCTCGTAATCAAAATGGTGTCATGGACCACTGATCAGCTTGAACAGAAACTTATGTTGAAATCAATGCCATTGTAAAGTAATATAAAAAGCAATAATAAAATAAAAACACAGCAAATTAGAAATTGCATTTAACATGGTCTGCCAACTTTCTTTTTGATATTTGACATTACAATAACAGTTAAATTATATTTAATGTAATTAAAGAAAATTAGCACTAGGTGAATATTGTCATGTCTTTTTTCCCCCAATTGATATCAAGTACAAAATTCTACATAATTGTGTTTATATGAGGGAAATTGTATATTTTTAAATGAGATGGAAACTATGATTTAAATATAAAATCTCAAAGATAAGTATTTAACATACACTTTACAATTTGAACTTTTATTCGATAAATAGGTAAACCATAACAAGAATACTGAAATAAAAAGTTATTCACCAATACCAATAGCAAATTAAAAATCAATTTTTGATTAACCTTAGTTTAAAAGTTAAAGAAGCTTTAACATTATCTAGTTACATCTCATTTTTAGTTATTTCATCTGATAATGAAGGAATATATAGCAAATACAAATAAACTATATCTCAGTCTTAATGTATATAAATTCTTAAGCCAATTAAGATTGTTATCTAAAAATAATGTTAAACAAATTCTTGCTATATTTTATTTTTGTATAACTATTTCTTTTGTAGGTAAATTGTTAATTCAAAGTATATGCAATTACATCCTTTTTCACCCTATTAATTTTTCTATGGTTTTCAAATATTAAATTGGACTTAAAAACAGGAAAATACTTTAACAAGTTCAGCTACACATTTAAATTTTACACCAAAGTTTTATTTGTATACTAAAGTTTTTTTATAAACAAGATTTAAGGCTTCACAAATAAAAAATATATTTTATGTTTGAGGATCATAAAAATATTTCGCTCCCATTTCAAATATTAAAATCTTCTCAATGCAATGATATTAGTTTGTCCTTTCAAATTCAAGGATTTTGTAACAATTCCTTCCTAAAAAAGTTAATCTACAGGGGAAATAACTGCATACTTTTTGAATTTTATTGGGAATACTAATAACTTCATTTATATTATATCTTCAAAACTACTCATTGAACTGAAACAATTTTGAAACAAAAATAATAATTAATGATAGAAGGAATGAAAAAAAAATGATGAATCAATTCTAAGATATAAATCAATATAAGATTTTAAAGTAAATATACCATTTTGACAATTATGATCATTTAATAATTGTTATAAAATTTCTTAGAATTCACGATTAGTAATAATATACACTTGCAGACAATTTTATACTAGTTCACTAGTACTAGTAACAGTATACTAGAGTTCAATATAGATTCTTTGAATAATTGATTGTAATAGAATAACTTTTTTTTAAGCAAATTTAATTTATATTAATTTATAGTCACTGTAAAGTTCATTTTTAATTTTAGAGTACTGAAAAATAAATATATTTTAAATGTTTAAAAACTGAGTCTTATTTGGAAAAAAAAAATAGAAAACATGTCAATTTTACATTATAAAATCATTTTTGAAAATTTCCAATATATTGTTCAATAACACTAAATTTTTCGTAAATAGTTTTCCCTCTAGGAAAATATTGCTCATATTACAGAGTATGTTGCATTTTTTTAAACCTTTGATTTTTTAACTTTCCCCCTTGTTTTATAGAAAAAAAAGTCAATCCAAGATTTTAAAAGTATTTCTGACAACTTAATGAAGAATAATTTGTGGTTAATTAATAATAACAAAATCAGTTAAAGTATGGATGAATAAGAAAAACCGCTGTGTGTTAAAACAAACAAAAAGTTAAAGCGATTGTTTAATAGGCATTTTATAATTTGTTAAGAATGGCACAACCACACTAAAATTTTTTAAAAAAAATGAATATTTTTAAGTTAGCAAACCATGTAATAGCAATGAATAGCAAAACTGAAAAACACAACATAAAAAGCATGTGCAACGACTCACAGATGCAGACAAACATCTTACAACAGCCATCAACAACAATTGCATGCAATATCCATCGCGATGATTAGAGGAGCCACTTATCCAACGGGGGTATCGTGCATGAGAAATAGGCATGCAAAGGCAGCAACATCTGAAGCTTCTGAGAGAACAGTCGTTTCTCTGCCCATTCCAACCAACATCAAATGACGACATTGAAGGCATTGGTGAAAGAAGATACACTGCATGTTACTGGAAAATAAGTGAAATATTTCAACAAAATACATCATATGAAATAAAATGAAGCACTGCAGGCCAGCGGGATGAGTTTTCGACACAAAATAAGCAAGACACATTTTTCAGTTAAGGTTAATCTTCTAATTTTTTAAAGTAAAACATTGACTGAAAGTAAAGTGCAGAAAATTTTTAAACATTTCTTCTTTTGCAGTGGTCCTGGCTACTATGGTCAGTTAATCTTCTGAATGTTTTACACACATAAGTAAAGTCTAAGTTTATGAGAAAAAAATCAAAAATAAATTATAATTTTTTACATTAGATAAATTAAAAAAATTATAGTAAAATATAACATCTTAAGCTGACAACAGGATGATATTTATAAACATCAACACACATGCAGAGATTTGCAAAATAAAAAATGAACAAACAAAGCATGTTTGTTTAGTACAAGTTGATTGCAATGCAATATTGAAGGAAATTAAAAAGTTTCAACAAAAAACCTTTCCTCATGCTATTTAGCTGTGTGTTACCATTATTCATACTCACTCTGGCGGCCAATGAAGATGTTGGTTTTTCTAACAAATCCCACAGACATTTCCTGTAGGGTGCACACCTTCCAACTCCAAAGTCTTCTTCTTCCCTTTGTCTCAATGATTCTGCTTCTTTTCTCATTTCTTCATAAACATGTTCCTTTTTCTGATGGTATTTATGCTGACAACAAGATTCCAGATACAATTCATCTATTCCCCAGTATACCAAATCGTCACTGAACGCCAATACGCACATTTCCTCCACCAAATGAAGTTTACCGGTACGATAAAAATTAATTACAGCGCTAAAAGAACGAGGATGGCGGTCAAAAAAATATTCGTTGTCAACCAAACTGTAATCATCACACAGTTCCATAATAGCTTCGTGGGTGTTGCTTTCCTTCAATTTCCCTAGCCTCGTATGAGGTAAATGTTCTAAAGTTCGCCAGAGAACCTCATGCTTTACTCCTCCCACATTGATAATGACTCGACGATTGAGCGCTTTGCTCCGGATAATCATGAACGACTCCTGGGGTAGAGACGTCATGGACCTGGAGTGAGCACGATTCTGTTGCTGTAGAGGGCCCATAATCTGGTGTGGAACACCGTATGGCTGTACCTCCTCAGCAAACTGGGGATGAGGAGTCATTGTTGGTTGAGGTGGGACAGTAGGATTGGGGGTGGAGGTGCTTTGTTGCGTTGCTGGCGTCAATGTAGAAAATCCAGAGCTAGCCTTTTCCATTTTGTCCGAGCTAGTCATCCTCATTGCCCTCCTCTAACTACTGGGCAAGGAGGGCTGAAATCACAGCCAACAGTCACACTGACACACAGAAAAGACAAGCTACTCATTTGTTTTGATTAGTTTTGGAGGTGTGCACGTTTGCGAAGCTTCATCATTTCTTATTATGTCACTGGAACAGACAGTACTTTGAATTCCAAAAAATGTGTTATAACATACTTCTGCATTATGGCTGTTCCAGATGACCACATTGGAGGTGTTCACTATAGAGGCAAAAATAGTTATGTACTGACAAAAACTAGAAATAAAATAAATATACAAATTATAATTCTTCATAAATCTTATTAAATTTAAACTCTAGATATGTAGAATAAAAATTTAAAGGCACTAAAAACTTTATGAGTTTTTTTCGGAAATAAACACAAACATAGAAAACAATAACTGTAACAAGATCCATTTTTTAATAAATGACATTTTTCCTTTACAACTGCACATACTCTCATAATAGATTTCACATAAAACAAAAATAGCACAAAAAAAGTTTTATTTTCATTAGGGGTGATAGTAATTTAAAAGCAGGTTACAGAAATAAAATATGCATCCTTTTAAGATCTACATTTCATGCTGAAGAATTCATATATTCTGAATAATGGTTTAAGATTACAAATCACTTATGAAAAAAACACATTCAAAAAATTTATAAATAGTCTTACAGCTTTTGGTAAGATATATTCACAAAAGATACTTGCTACTTATATAAATTTTCTTAATGTCTCTACAGCTCTTAATGAGTTTGGAATGAATCCTGAATACTTCCATGAAAAAAAAAAACAAATTTGAATTCTTTCTTTTAAAGATGTATGTTTTTAGTAGAGACTGTAATTTTTGAGAGAAATAACTAATACAGATCATTTAAGGGTTCAGTTATGAAAGTATGAATAATGATTTTTGTATATTCAATCTATTTTATTTCTGTACCATCTAAATTATGTAAATAAAAGTACTAAAACATTATTTTATGAAACTTTTTAAAATAATACTTTATTTTAAAGAAATATTCAAATAAATAAAATAATGTAAATTTGTAACTTAATTTATGGCAGTTTAAATTTTTTCTCCAAAGATAAAACTTAAAGAATGCTCTCCTGCAACAAATGTTTATGAGAATTTAAAAAAAAAATTTGAATAAAAGAAGTCTTTATTGTGAATTTTAAAAACTTTTATGCATAACTTAAAATTAAGAATACCATGATATTTAATATGATCATATTTAATATGCAGCCGAAAATCTTAAAATTTATTCAAAGCTCATGGTTAATTTTTTATAGATATAAAGTTCATATTTTTACTTTATAAAACAAAACTTTACTTAAAAAGTTTTTTAAAAAAACTAAATTAAAATGTAAAATTTCTACAATATTTTTGTTTTATACAAATAAGATATTCTCCAAAAAAGTCTTTCTCCTGATTGATGAAATATTTTAGTAAAAATATACATATTTTTATAAAATTTTCATTATTTTTCATTATGGCTTTTTTGTAAAGAGATTTGAATACTACTCTATTACTGACCTTGGAAAATATGTATTTGTTCTTCATAATAATAACAAGTATTGATAAATGAAATTTTGACCATATAAATCTGTTACCATATATAAAAGTTTAAAAGTACACACAAACAGAATTTAAGTTAAGTATAAGAAAAAATGAAAAATCCATTAAAAAACAATACCTGTAAAATAAAGTATTTTTGAATATTGAAGATTAAGACCTTTTTACTAAATGTTTATATTTCAAACAAATTAATTATGATTCTTACATACGACTAAGACATTAAAGCATGGTGAGTTATCATATTAGCAGTTTAAAATTAAGTAAAAGGCTTCTATTCAAACAGTAATAATTTCTTAGGATTTTTAACATAATTCAAAGAAAAGCAAAATTAATAGACTATTATGGTTTAAAAAATTCATCCTCATATTAATTATATATATACATCAGGATAAAAAAAAATCTCAATATATTTTATAAATAATACACTTAAAAGATTCAAATATACATTCAGAAGTGTTACTTTTAATACACAAGAGTTAGACTTGGAATAATGGCTAAAACAGCATAAATTCAGATTTAAGTAAAAAAAAGGCAGCTATATCTTAGAAATCAGCATAAATAATTAAAAAATTATGATTTATTATTTATAATAATAATACCTAATTAAATGACATCAATCTTTGAATCATTTAAAATTGCACATTGTTTTTTAAAAACTCAAAAGCTATATTTTTTATTTATGTTAACTTTTTTTAAAGCATTAAAAGTTAAAAACTATTTTAAAAATATAAACATACATTATTAAAATACCTTTTTTCTCTTTAAATAAAAATACTTCATTAACAGAATGAAATTAAATAAGTATTGTATATAATCAATAGAATATATTCATTTATGAGTAATCAATTATTACTTATCAATGGATGAAAAATAAAAAAAATTTGAATATTCTAGCAAAATATTTAAATACATGGCAACATTGTTCAAAAATAAATGAACACAGGAAACCTAATAATGTGTGAACTGCACAAAGTATTTGAATTCATAAATTAATTTGTTTAAAAAAAAATATTTAATCTCTTTTTCATACCATACAAATCATGTATAATTCTTAGGGAAAAAATTATACCAGCGAATGATAAAAAAAAAACAAAGAGAAAAGAGTAATCTAAATTTAGAATCAACGATCTACCTTCTAAAGAATATCTTCACTCATATTTATCCTTGGAGAATGTGGATCGGACAAAATGTTTAGTAGATAAAGGGATACGGATGAAATCAGCAGCATCTGCCAGTTCATCACATTGAACCAAGAGATGCACACAACACCCGCTTCTTAGTCAACAATCAATAAACACTGCAGTTACACAACAATCTATTCTACTTAAGATATTCAATCGTTCCACTTAAGAAAATCACATCAAACATGATACCACTTCAAAAACGAAAGATAAATAATACAAGAAAACACAACAACTCATGTGAATTGTCGTAACTACCTTTCTGACTCGTTATCAAATCTTCCTTCTCAGCTGCTTCCGTGGACTGAAGCATCCATGATAGCGCTGAGCGGATACGAACTGCGCCAAACGTTGAACATTCCGACAAAGAACGGCGTGATCTCCATTTGACAAAACACTACTTCTATCCTTTTGAAATACAAAAGTGGAAGGGGCGTCTAACATAGGTTGTGGGTGCTCTATGGAGTATAAGTGGCTATGAAAAGAAAGAGAATAATTGACTAGAAGGAGCAACAGCCTTTACGAGTCGGCTCTCACTACTCTACTGATACACTTGCTCTCTCCACAGGTTAACGGAACATGTCCGTGTTCCCTAGCGCTGTGCTTCCCGCAGATCGATTGGTACTTAGGAAAACGTGTATGCACTGTGCATGTGGCAATAAAATTCGTATATTTATACTGCGGCTCTGCTTTTGAATTAACGTAGCCAACTCAGTAACTTAATTGGAAATGGTTCTCCGAAAAGATCACTTTTCATAATCATGTGGCAGGGATAATAGAAATCCGATCGAAATGAAGGATTGAAAAATTCACGTTACCTTTTCATTATCGAAACATGTTGTAGATGGTATTGGCATGACATTTACTAAGGAAAAACAAAACTATACGAATTTGATCGAGGTAAGTGATTTGGTTTGAGATTTTATCTCACATTTACAAGAGTTTTTAAGAGGAGCAGTTTTAATTGTGAAACTGATAAACGTATTTTAAAACAAAAATTTCATCATTTAAAAATTCTTTATCTTTTATTGAATTTTAAAAAAAAATCATAATTTTACTGTAAAAAAAATTAATCCGAAAACAAAATATGAAGAAAGCTTTATTATAACTTTTTTCCCCCTTCAAATCCTATATGTGATTGTAGCATTTCTCTCTCTCACTTTTTGTTGATTTTTAAAAATCTTATGATTTATAAATTAATTTCCAGACATACGGAAAAAGAAGAAGAATAAATGGTTGTAATCTTTTCATAAAAATTGAAAATTCTGTAATGTTAGGAGGAAACCGAAAGTGGTTTCAAATAGTTGGGGGCAGGAGGATGTGGGTGGGGGAGGAATCTTTTTCAGGGAAAAAGTGGAAGGAACTTTATCCTCAATATATTTTATTTTTGAATATTTGTTGCAAACTGTGTTATTTCTTTTTTGATAAAACATTTTTATTTTCATCCTGATAAGTTTATAATTTTTTGACGCTTTGAGGATCTTAAGTTTGTTGAGAGATTTATCTTTATAAACTGTTATAGCAGAGTTTAATCATATTCAATTCAGACGAATTATTTTTGTAATTTCAAGCCAATTTTTAAAACAAAATTTAAATTTATTTTGTTCAAAAATACTTTATTTATTCATTTTATAATATATTTCTTAAGTTGATTGAAAATTAAAGTTCAGTATAAAAGTATTTCAAAAGTTATATACCTATATTCACCACACCCAAACTTCCACTCTTTATCTGTATGTTTGATATATTCCTCGCGGTCATTGCAAATTTTTACTTTTCTGTCCATTTAAAGTCTCCTCCTTCCCCTTTTTTAAAAAAAATCTTAGTATTTTGATAGTGATATTAACAAGAAACGGATATCTTTGTCTTTCTTCAGTTCTGATGTTGCTGATTATGGGGTAAAAAGTTAATTAATATATTACATCCAGTTTCAGAATTCTGATATGAACTGTGGTAATGATTTCAAATTAACCCCCCCCCCCCCCCGAGATTTAAATATTTTATTCTATAGTTTTCCAAAAATAATAGCAGTATAATCTTAGAACAAAGAAAAGCAATTTTTTAATTGATCTGCTTTCCAGTGGAGTATGCAAGAGTTGGGTTATGGAGTTGACAAAATATTGTATTTGTTATTCAAAATTTTAATCAAATTTTATTACAATTTACTCAATTATAATATTAATTTGTGATCCAAGTGCCACCTATCTATGCATTATATTTAGTAACCAGGATATGTGATTAACTTTTTTTTTTACGCTAACTGTCGAAATCTAGGTTTATTGAAGCTATCTGCAGCCGCATTTCATATTCAACATTTCATTTGCTTTTATGGCCACTAACGCTTAGAGAAATATTTTTCATTTAAATACATTGCTCTGACTTGCATTAAAATGTTTATAGCTGTGTGAGAAATCAGGTGTATTGTGCAGGAGAGAATTTGCAATCCAAAATTTAGGAGGTATTCTTGCTTATATTTAGATTTTAACACCAAATCTTTTGATATGTCGATAAGTTGTTTCCTCTCCTTCATTAAAAATGTTTCCCCCCCCACAAATGAAAAAATAATGCATTTTTCATTAGAGACATATTTAGTGTTGAAAAAAAAAGTACTAAAGTAGAGAACCCGAGATAGCAAAAAATATAATATTCACAATCTTGTCGTAAGTTCAGATAAAAAAAAAATGTTTTAATATTCTTTTTTGTTTTTTAACAATAGTTTAAAAGGTATTTATAAATATAAAGTTATTATGTATAAATAAAATTTTCAGTTTCTTAATGACTGGGATGAGTGCTACATGTTTAAAGTTATACAAACTTCATAGAGAACGTGTGAATATATTTTGCATTCATATGTATAATTTTTTTTCTTTCGATTTTTTATTGTGACTCGGGATACCCCCGTGGAACACAGTTTGAAGATCACTATATTAAAGCAATCGCATCGAATGATCGATAAATTGTGTAATGTATTTATCAGTTGATATTATTTTCTTACATAGGTATTACTAGGTTTATAATAAATTCGATTCTTAAGAAACTTATTAATAAATAAAAACAAATACTGTATTTGGAATTCGGTGAGCTATAGCATGAATTAACTTTTAAGAATCAACTTTGCATTTTCTTCAGGGCCCTGGGTTCCGACACAAATGTAGGCCCCATCTATGACCCTAAAAGTAGACAGTACGTACAGGGACGTCTTAAGGTATGGGCCAACTGGGCCTCAGGCCTCAGGGCCTCGGCCACAATGAGGGGCCTCGTCTCTTTCCCAACTCAACCTTAATAAGTTCACGAATTCGAATAATTTCAATGTTCAAATGTTATTTCTGGTTGTATTCTTCAAAAAACTGGTAATTTCGGAATCTGGATTCGAAACTGGTAATTGGCTACGTGTGATGACCGTATCGTCCATGTATAGGCCTAGGTCTATCACCATACACCATCGTTACTCATCCAGTCAAAAGGCGGTAGTCGCTCCAGCCAGTTTGAGTGATTGCAAGTCATGCACATTTATTTGTTTTGGGTTATTGTTTATACGAGCTTTTGACAACGTATGTTATACACTGTCTACATTTAAATGTCATCGGTAAGGCCTACTTTTGCGTACGAATCCAGGGCCTACTTTTGTGTTGGGGCCTAGGGCCTCAGGAATTCTTAAGACGTTCCTGAGTACATATAGCATATACGTTGTCAAATACTTGTACAAACAATAACCCAGTGCTGGTTTATCCATTGAACACTTGGGGCGGGCGCTCAGGGTGTCGGGAAAGGCGCGGATAAGCCGGACTTAACCAGATTTTCTGGTTATAAATTTCGATCCACCTGTGTCAAGGGGGCCTATAGATCTTCTCCGCCCAGAGCCCGAAATGAGCTTAAATCGGCACTGCAATAACCCGAAACAAATTAATGTGCATTACTTAGAATCACACAAACCGGCTCGACCGACTGCCACCTTTTGACTGAATGAGTAATGATGGTGTATGGTGGTAGACCCAGGCCTATTCATGGATGACGGTCGTCACATGTAACCAGTTGACATATCGTTCGAAATTCCCAGTTTTTCGGAGAATACAACCGATAATAACATTTGACCTTTGAATTTATTCAAATGAGGGTCTTATTAAGGCTTAGTCGAGAACGAGACAAGGTCCCCATTGTGGCCCAGTTGGCCCATGCCTTAAGACGTCCCTGATTTTCTTTTTTGGACCGTTATGCGATTCAGTTTCACTTCTCTCTTTCCTTGTTCTAGAAAAGAGGTTCTTAATCTTTTCCCGCGTTTTACTCCCCTAGTAATTTTACTATATAATTTCTCACACCTTCTTTAGAATAAGAGATTTTTGGTGAAATATTATTGTAACATAGCATAGAAGATAATTGGGATAATTGTTCGCTAATTAAGACGGAAATTTTAAATGGAAATGTAAACCTAAGAGCATGACAGAAGAGACCGCAAAAATATACAATTAAAAATTTATACTTTCTCATTTGAAGATTCTTTGTGACTCGCATTTAAAAGATAATTTTTTTAAATCACATCCAAGGTGATTCAGTTTAGTTAAGTTTTCATTAAGTTTCCTCTGACTCATTCTTTCCTTTTGACTCATCCTGTTGTCTTCAATTTGGTAAAATACAAATACTTCATTCGTGTCTTAAATAGATTTCAATTTATTAATTTAAAATTCTCTTCATCTGATATACTCAGAAAATATTTCTTGCAACCAAGGTTAAGAGCTCCCCCCCCCTTTTTTTTAAAGAAAAGATAGTATTAATTGTGTTCGAACTTCAGATTTCGAAAGACTGATTTTTTAAAAGCTTTTATTTAACTTGAATGAAAAAATCAGCATAATAAGTACAAAGTACAATACATTTTGATACATAAAATTATTCGCATGGCTCAGCATATCATTATATTAATTCATAGTGATGTGCTTAGGGAAATAATTAATTTTAGTATAAAATGAAAATTTTAATTCAAAATAAAATAAATTGAACATACGCACTTAAAAGTTGAAATTAGAAAAAAAAAACATGTTTTATAGTTTGGCTCTCTCTTTCACCTTAAAATTTCTTTAAAAGTACTCTCAAAAGTATATCATTTCGATGCTACCTTGGTAACATAATCTACTGACAGCCAAATTAATAAAGAATTCTCTCTCTCTCTCTCTCACACACTCACACACACACACACACACACACACGCACGCACGCACGCACGCACACACACACACACACACGCACACACACTATTTCTCCTTACAAACAACAACAACAATTGTTTTAATTGTTTTATCGAACAACTTATAAACGTTATGAGCTGCTTCTAAGATGTATTAAGTCTACAGTATCGATGCTGTTTCTGTCGAGTCGAGTAGTGGCGCACAAAAGAGGGTGTTTGGGGGTTGAACCCAGTGGCGTAACGTACACCCCCGCATCGCGGGGAGGGCAGAGCCTGACTGACGCCAAGTACGTATTTAACCAATTTATAGTCTTTGGGGGGATGACCAGAGAGTGCCTAGCTCTTTCGAGCTTTAACCTCTCATCATTAGGATTTTGAATGACTGTTAAGTTATGACTCTTGCCCTTTGTTAAATAAAATGACTTTAGAAGGAGAAAAGATTTTTAATAGAATAATAAAAATAAAAATTGGAAAATAACTAAGCGCATTAAGTGTTTGAAAATTAAAATCAGTATCAGTGCAAACCAATTTATAAAGTATTAAAGGCAAAATCTGACTTTGCAGGAGAGGCCTTAATATTCTCAGTTACGCCCCTGGTTGAACGCCTCCCCCATAGACCAAAATTTTTTAAATTTTTAACAGAGATTATCTTAGTGCTTTCGTCTATGCGTTTTATAAAATGTAACAGCGTAACTTACCCATAAGAGAGGTTTGTGTACACCACTGTATTCGAGTTCCTGTGCCTCTAAAAACCCACTGTGTAATTCACGTTAAATTAATAAAACGCATTTAAATATTTCAAAATGGAATATTAAGAAATGAAGGGTTAATTGGCAAAGAGATAAAAAAAAAATGTCATCCTCTTATAAAAATGTCGAACAATTTTATTATTCTCTATAATATGTATTATATGTAATTTTAATCAGAAACAGTAGTAGAGAAAAATTTTGAGAATTAAATTCACATTTTCCAGTTGATTTTTTTAATGCTAGAATAAAGCCACTATGCCATGAAATTCAATGACTGCCTAAGTATTGTAATTTTTAATTATAGTACTTAGACACGCAAATTTATTATAACAGAACATATTACTGTTTATATTGCTCCTTGTGATATAAAAATTAAAGGAACATTTTAATAAAATTTATGCTCTTATTTAAACACAAAATAAGAAAGAAAATTGACGCATGACCTTTTGAGTTGACTCAGCTGAGAGGGCAACATTGCTTAAATTTTCATTGTATTTTGTTTCAAAGAAATACCCCAAATAAAGAGAGTGATTCAAGTGGAAATTTTTTATTAAGTTACCAAAATAATTAAAAACCCAAATATATCTTTATCAAACAATAGAAGTACTTTTAAGTATTGTCTTTTTCAAGTCAAATTTACCATAATTCTTAAAAACCAACATAATTATTTTTGTAAGAGTCAAATCAAATCCTCTCTCTCAAAATGAGGATTAACAAACAAACCTAATTTCTCGAACACTTAAAGTGTACAAACTGAAAAATAGTCCGATTTGAATAGATTTGCCGTTACTAATGGATAATTATTTATATTAAATCAAGATCCTCCCCCCTCCTAAATTTAGCTATTTTTGTATTCGTCGTCTTTAAATTTTTTAACTTTTAGTCCCTTTTCGGCACAAATTTTTTTTTTTTTGTTTGGGTTAATAAATAAGTCATATATATAAAAGCTTATTTTTCTTTAACTGCTTTTTATCATAATACTAGGGGGGGGGCAGTGTTGAATTAAACGACATGGAGACCCCTAGGCAGTCGATTTCTAGAGGACCTGTAGCCTAATAATTTATTACACAGTATTTTAGGACTATATGCTATTGCACAAATAAAATAACAAATACCAGCACATTAAAAAATATAACTAAACTATTTATTTATTAGTGTCTGTAATAAAAAAACTAACCTTGCTATAAAAAAATAGCTAAGTATTTGGTTTTCTCAATTTTTTGGGGCCCCTAAAAAGCGTGGGGCTTATAGGCAATCACCTACGCCACCTAATGAGTAATTCGGCACTGGAGCGGGGGGGGGGGGGTCACGCCTGTCCGCCTAATGACGGGCTCAAACCTCCATTGCACACATTATACAACTGTTCCTACTCATTGCTCAAATTATAAAACTGCAATTTACTTGTGTTATGTAATTCTATCTTTTTCACTCAATATATTCTAAGCAGGAAAAAAATCTCCGCATTTTAATTTGTACTTCTCTATTTTTCTGCATATCGATTTTTATACATAATTGGCTGTAAAATTTGCAGCACATCGTCACATTTAACTATTTTTGCACGCTCCATGTAAATCCTCACATCATCAGAAATGTTCATTTTCCCTATCTGTGATTTTGCTCCATTCTGTTGTAGATACAGTCGACTCTCGCTAATTCAAACCTTCGATAATACGAACCTCTCGATAATTCGAAGTATATGCTCAGTCCCTAGAAAAACTCTTGATAATTCGAACTAAAACAATACGTTTGGGTACACTCAGTATTTCGAAGTAAAATCTGTCGCTGGAGCCAGACTACAACACGCGATAATTCGAAGCTATCTATGAAACTCGACAATTCGAACACTCACTATCGCGCAGAGTCCTGTAGCAAACTGGTTGGAGCTTACATGTTTTGTGTTGTATTGTCTCTGCTTGTAACGTATACCATTTAATGACCATCGGAATTGACTCCAATAACAATGACAGAAACTCTAGAGTGTGTGTGTCTCACGAAACAAACTACGCAACTTTTCTTTTCAAAATCATGTTGATGCGGACGTTTCTCAAGCTTCATTTATTCTTGAAAAATCTATTGACCGAGTTAGATTGTGTGAATGCCATAAAACAAAAAACAAAAAAATATAATTCGAACTCTTGGTAATTCGAAGTTTTTCATTGGTCCTTTCAACTTCGAATTATCGAGAGTCGGCTGTATATAGTTGTTTTTATTAACTATGCCTTATGTGTAAATAAATTTACTACAGCATCACGAAAAAGTTTTTTGTTAGAGAGAGATAAAAAAAAGTACCTCTTAAATTTACTCTAATTTCAAGTGTGCCATTAGGGGAAAAAATTGAGAAACATTTGCTTAGATGCTAATCTCGGATAGTGTTCGTATAAGTAGTTCATTAAATGTTTATCATTGTGGTCATTTCACACATTGACTCGTCTTATTATACAGAGATTATATTCATTTTGTCTCCTTTATCATTTTAGCATGTCTAGACAAAAGGTTTTTAACCTCAAAGGTTTTTCTAAAAAAAAGTTATGTGAAGCAAGCTTTGCATTTTTTTATCGAGCTTATTTATTGCATTATTTTATTTTTACCGATTTTTACGTTCGACAATAAAAAAAATCTAAGCAAATTTGTTATTTTTGATAACCTTTCAGAGAATTTTGTACAACATTGAATTGTAATGTGCTAATATACATTGATAGCATTAAGTAAATAAATAATATAGATATGTATAATGCATATTTTGAAGAATAATAGGCATAATGTATGCTAGAATATCTGATATGCATAGTTATTTTTGTGTTATTAACTTTATTTTCGGATATATGAACTAAGATTTATAGAGCAAATCATTTCAATATTTACTTTTATAAAACCTTACAATGAGAAAAAGAAATGTTTTTTGTTTCCTTAAATTTATTTGTGACAATGAAAATTAAAATTAAATATGAATTGAAAGGAAAATTCTAACACATAAATGAGCAGATTAAGAATAAAATGATGCCAAACAATTGTTCAGACTTTTATAGATTATGACGATTTTTATGGTAAATATATAAAAATCGTTGAACTATTAAGTAAATCTCGTTCATATTTAATCCACTTTGGTATATACGAAAAATACTATTTCTAATATTGTGGATAAGCTGAAAAAAATTGCGTTTCTTCCTCATCTTGGCCCCAGTAAGAGCATGTTATCGGAATAATTTTAATCGTCAAACGTTATTCCCGAACATATTCCCCGAAAAACAAGGAATTTCGAGCTATATGCCAACTGATAACAGTGGCAAGATGGCATTAATATTATGTCATGTCTGTTGCCAGTGTCTAGGTCTAGGCCTACCACCACACGTTATCAGTACTCATTTAGTCGAAATGCGGCAGTTAGTCTAGTCGATTTATGCCTAGGTTTTTGAGATTATAATTAACGCCCATTTATTTGTTCTGGGTTACCTTTTGTACGAGTATTTGCGAACATGACATTTATTGGAAAAAAAAGTATTAAAAGGATCGAAGCCCAGTGGTTGAGTAGTAGCGTTTTCACACCACAGGTCCAGGGTTCGAATCCAGGGCTGGGCAAGCCGACTCAACCTTTCATATCTTCAGGGGGTTGATAAATGAGTACGAAGCTTGTTTGGGAACTAAATACTGGGAGTTTCACGTCAGACTGACCACCTGACAGGGGCGTAGCTACCGCCATATCAACTGATCAATGATATGGGGTCCAAAAATACAGGGGTCCCGGACGTATACAAGTAAAGAGTTGTAAAATATTATCAATATTCTTATTAACAGAGATTATTAAAAGAGTCTTATGACAGTCTTAAAAACTCTTTTACAGTAATAAAATCAACTGTCACTGACCCCAAACAGTTCAAAAATTTCCGTGCTAACTCCACATCTTAGTTCTCACAATTTGAAAAGTTTAAAATCTGGCATTGTTCTGCTCAAAATAATGACAATACAAGCATTGGTATAGACTGGGAAAGGTTTCTTAAAAATTCCTATTCAAAGCTGCTCGTCATGAAGATCGTTTGAAGTAAAATGCTGATAATATATACAATGGGATAAGCGCAGGGTCGTAGCTACCGCCGTATCAACCTTATCAATGATACGGGCCCCCAAGCTCCAGGGGCCCCAACATGTGTAACTGCAGTCCCACTAACAAGACTCCTATATCTAAAAAGGGCCCCGAATGAATTTTGAAACAGGACCCTCTCAGAGCTATCTACGACACACAGTGCTACTGACCGGAACCGGAGTACTACGACCACCTGACCGGAACATCTGTTCATGCACCTCAGTGCCCAAGCTCACGTTTACTGAGATAGGCACAGTAGGCCTTGGCCTTCATGGGCTGTTGCCCCACTGTGTTTAGTTTATTAAAAGAATCACAAACGAGGCCTTCTTTTACATAAAGGCCAAGGTCCTCAAGGATTCTTAATAAGTCACTGATTAGGACTTAGTTTCAATAACCCATATATCTGAACAAGTCCTTGCACTAGATAATACAAATAATAGAATTTAGGGGTCCGTAGAAAGAGAGAGAAGAAAAAACTTCGCAAAGAGAATAAACTATGGATAATTGAGGCGAATATATGGAAAAATAATCTCATCAAAATACAATATAATAGATAGCTTGTATATTCAATTTTCTCTTTTGGTAATGACTGACCTTTTTATGCAATTGTCAATAAATTCACAATTTTTATGTAGAAACAACTTTTAATCTTTTTCGAAGTTTTTATCTATTAAAATTTTTCCCAATTGTGAAAAAATACACGACAAATTCTTAGCGCTATGATTTGCTCTGCGCAGAACGACTTTTCTTGGCAAAATATTTTGTTAGCGTTTTGGGAACAGTGCCGGCTTATTAATTTCTTTCACTTTTGTAGTTTTTTTTTAAAAATCTTTCATGGTGCCTTCAAGCTTTGGATCTTTCTTTTGTGATAAGAATGGAGGCTGAGATCTTCATGAATAATAAGTTGCAGAGTTCTGCGATTTATGGTCTTTACTGTAGGTATTTTATTTGCTGAGTATTGCAGATTTCTTCATATCTTTCCTTGAATTCTTATTTCCTCCTTTCTATTCGTACCTTTATACGAACTGAACTTGAACGGCTAAGCCTAAACCGGATGTTACAACTACCAATCTGAATTTCTATGAATGCAATATGTATATAAATATTTCTTCCTGTACACCTCCCATCATTCATTACATAAATAAGTTTTGTTCTAAATTATCTCCTGCTGTTCTCTGTCTTTTTTAGCACATTTTATTGCTCTTAATGTGTTTAATAGACCTGATAGATATGTTTTGATTTATTTCAATGGTTTGTATATAACAAATTTTTCTTGATCTGTTTTCATTGTTATAAATTTTAAAAATTTATTTGCTCAGTTATCTAGTTATTAGAAACATTTGTGCATTAAAATAAGTTGTTTCTATTTTTACGTGATATGATTATATTTATTGATTGATTATCTATAATTATCATAAATGACTTATTATTGGCTTATAAGTCATATATTTTAATAATGTAAAGACCTTAATTTAAAAAAATAGTGATAACACACACACACACAAGAAATATAATTTTTTTTTAAAGTCGATTCCTAATTTGAATGGATGGATAGAAAGTATTCTATTAACAATTGAAAATTTGAACAAGATATATTTTATATATATAGGGAGAGAGTGAACTAATAGTAGGAATTGAAAAAAGAGCATGATTTGTCTGCATTGTTGTAACAATGCATACCCGGTTTGGCTAGTTTGGCTGATAAACCGGTTTTCGACGCCTATTTTTTCATTGTCTTAACAGTTACATTGCTACAACAAAGGAGACGAATCTAAGTTGGCGTCGAAAACCAGTAAATAATTAAATTAAATTAATTAAACGGTAATTAATGAATTTTGCTTTGAAAAAACTGTATTAACACCAAGTGTCATCCACTGCAAGTTTAAATTTTTTTTATTTGAACTTGATTGGATGAATAGAAAGTATTTTATTAACAATAGAAACTTTGGACAAGATAAATATATAAATATATAGAGAATGTGAGTTATAATAGTAGGAATTGAAGAAAAGTTCTTTTATCATCATTCTTCTTTATGCCCATGTTTAATATGTTTCTGAATTCCAGATTTGTGTTAAGTGATTATTTTATTCAAAGGAAAATTGCCACGTGATAAAGTATTAAAATCAAAATACGAAGCGTGTTTTTAAGTAAGTATCATTTTGATATAAAAGCAGAAGAACCCCACCTAATTTTCTTCTTTCTATTTGAGGGCACAAATTATCAGCTAAGAGACAAATGTATCTAAATAGAATCACACATTAATAACTAAATTTTTATTAGACTTCATGCATCTAAATTAAAATCTACTGTAAAAGCAAGTGCAAATATACCTTCTCCTTACGACATTAACTCGATATAGATTTTCTCTAGTTTAATTTTTTCTATCCAATACTTTTGAGAAGATATATACACATTAAAACTATAAAATGCAATTCGCTTAAGATCTTATATATTTGTGTACAATAAACAAATGTGGACAAAGATGCAGAAGAAGTAGAATCAATAGAATAGATTGAAATCCTGTTAAATGACGTGAAAATAAAAGTGAATCACATAATTGTATTAAAAAACTATCAAAATCTCGACCTGAAATTCATTATTTATTACTAGATGAAATATTAACTAATTCATGAGCCACTTTCTGCAAAAGATGGATATTTCATTCCCATTTAAAATTTGTTATGCCCTTTACAATAAATATGCAAAACTTCAAGTAACTTATGTTGTAACGTGTCTATTCGCGAGCCTCCTACTAATCCTCTTGGAGAAAAACTATCTCTTTAAATATTGTTCTATTGAAAACTTTCTCCCGAAGAAGATGCTGTTTATGTAAATCAAAGCGTATATTTAAGCATTAGCTTTTAGGTTCGATTGAAAGAGAGAGAGGTTAGGAGTTAGATGATAGAAGTTAGTGATTATAACGTAAAGCAGGAAAAAGTTAGACGAGAGTGACTCGTCGATTAATTACTTCATATTTGAGATTGATAACTGACGATTTTGTCAATAAGATATTTGAATTATAATCATATCGACTAAAAGTCGAATAACTGAGAAAAGAATTATGATTATTTAGAACGTATATTACCAAAACGTTCCAAAATTAAGTGATTTAACTCATAATTAAATATTAAATATCTCGTCTACCTCGCTTTTGTTCCAATACTTAAATATAAGTGCATTTCCTACCCTGGGTCATTTGTGAATTGATTGATAGAACAGTAAATTATATTTGTTTTGATTATGACTAGTCTTCATTCTAACTCCCTATGTTCTCTAACTTCTAATGTTTGTGTATATATATTTCAAAAATATACACAAAATAGTTATAAACCTAAGATAACTATAGTCATGATAGTATTAAGTTTTAGCCACAGTAGTACTAATATATATATATATATATATATATATATATATATATATATATATATATATATATATATATATTTAGGATATCCCATAGAACTTTCTCTTTTTGTAAAAGGTTAGATCATATCCCTTTGCAGCGGACGGCAATGTTAGTCAAAACAGCATTCCACAGCAACGCCATCTAGCATGCTTATTAAAACGCTGACGCGATTTGGTTTCGTCAGAGGCCCACTAACCATCGACAAAGAATCATCGTTTTAGCGCGCCCGCTCCTGTTTCGCTGACATTAGGCGGTAAGTCACCAGCACATCGCATAATGAGTTTTATTTAATCTCTAACGTCCTCCCAGAAGGGACTGACTATCTATCCTTCCTATATTAATGTTTCTATATTAATGTGCCTATAAATTTTCCTATATAAATGTCTGCATGTCCTAATTTCTATTTTGCAAATATTCCCCATGTAAATACACTCATATAACTTGTAATAAATTATTTAGTTTCTTTAAACTATGTTGTCTATTTTATTTTTCAAAGTTAACCCATACATCGTAAAAACACATAGACCAAATAAAAACCCCGCTACCTGAAGAATCTAACTTTTGGGAAGATTTCGGTTAGATTCTTCAGTTAGATATATTCGGTTATATATATATATATATATTAAATATCTGGAATAGGTCTAAATATTTTGCATATATCTGCTTAAAATATACAAATATAATAAAGTAGAATATCGTAAAATCTCAAAAATTAATCTAAATTATATTAATTTTCAAGAGCAAGTTTTGTTTTTGTTGACTTGCCCTATTTTATGTCATTGAATTGTCAAAAGTAAATGGACTCTTAATATCGATTAGAAGCTTTCTTTGAATCTTTTTTCCTGAAACATTCCTTAATGATAAATTGACTGTACCAACTCGATCGTACCAACTCGATCAACCAACCCTTTAGATCTAAGCAGGACCGACCAAAGGGTGTCGGCCGCGTGCGTGCAAAGACCTAATGTGCCACCCCTCTAGATAATTTTTCATACTTTGAATAATACATAACGTTGACAATGTGTAAACTCACTTACCTGTATAAGAGTAAAAAGTAAAACTTTAATAAAAATGCAAATAAGCACAAAAATCACTTCATTCCTCTATATTATTATTCTAAATGGAAAGGCTGTTATTATATTGAAAACTTTTAATTTTCCCAAATGCATATTGAATTTAAACACTCCTATACATTCGTTATTATTAACATTTATATAAAATATTTTCATAAAGCAACTTTCGCAAAAATCATTTTTGAGACGCCTTCGATCCTCAGTATGCCTTCGCAAAAAAAAAAAAAAAAAAAAAAAAAAAAAAATTGCGATATTGCCGGCTGTGCAACGATTTTGCTATTAAATGAAGGATGTGTGTAAAGAATAGACACTAATGGACAATAGACCACTGTCCGCTAACATTCTACTTAACACCCTTTTTTTTATAAGCTTCACATGTATGTAATGGAATCTTTGAACTCCATTTTTACTAACTTTATAAGGTCAAATTAATTCGAAATTTTACTCAATTGTCCAGGACCGATGACAATTTAGTAATTTAATAATTTTGTTCCATTGTCCTGAATCATCAGGATAAACGATTTTTCATTTTCAGATCCCATCCCACATCTGGCAGCTAATTCCAGATTTGGCAATCAAAAGATTAAATTACAACTTAGTTAGATTAACTATAAAAGGGTATTTTTTAGTTTTTTTTTATCTATAATTTTTATTTCTTAAATTATGCTGCGCTATTAGGTAATTGGACTCATTTTGATTTTTCAACGACTATTTAAAATTCAGCATACTTATTCGACTTATTATAATTTTTATTTTGAGAATATCATAAAAATTATTGCTTGATAGATAAAACTATTTAAGGCCGCACTTTGTCTTGACCACCCGCGCGCGGTGCACACCTGTCAGGATCGGCCCTGGGTCTAAGATTTTTTTTTTTTTTATCGTTAGAAAGGACGATAATTTTTGGGATTCAACTGTGTTCATTTGGAAGACTAAAGAATAAAAAATGAAACAGAATAAATAATAAGAAAAGAAGAAAAGTAATTAATAATACATTCCATCAACACGAACTAAAAGAGGGAAGGGAAAAAAAAGAAGAAAAATAAACTGAAACCCACACACATCAAAATAATAAGGCAATAGAACCCGCACGTTACATCGTAATAACCAGAGAATTAACAAATGAAACGATAAGAGTAAATTGATGAATTGCTACAACTGCACAATGGTCTATTAGGGTCTATTCACAATCGATCGCAGAGAGGACATGAAGGAGGTGCACGCTTCTGTCTTAGGTGAGGACACACTTCTTTTAAATGATTAATATGTGCGTGGGATGAGAAATATTGGTTTCGATATGATTGTCTTTTTAATAATATGCCTTGTTTGAAAAAGGCAATTCGTTAAATAATATATAGCCGGACCTCCCTTTTACGAACTTTTTCCTAGATCCAAGAACATTGTATATTGAAAGATTAATCTCTAACGAATTTTTCGCATAACGAACTTTTTTCGGGATTTAGCAACTTCGTTAAATACAGGTCCGACCGTATCCATATTTTACTAGGATACGGTACCCAAATCTGTATTCATTTACTGCAAAACTGCATAGATGAAAGTTTAATAATTATTATAAAGAGTTTGACAGATGGGATGTTAACAGTTGTCATTCTAATCCCCTTTTATTAAACTACTAAAAAACAAAATTTGCACGATATATCTTAAAGCTGTTTTCAAGTAATCTCAAAGACTAACTTACAAACTTGGCATATTTCTTTATATATATTTATATAGATATATATGAAATGTACCTTCAACCAAATTTTATCAAATCAAAAGACGTCGCTAAATTTCGCGATATGCAGCCG
This sequence comes from Trichonephila clavata, assembly GCA_019973975.1. Lineage (NCBI taxonomy): Eukaryota > Metazoa > Arthropoda > Arachnida > Araneae > Nephilidae > Trichonephila > Trichonephila clavata. Next base: position 72,225 of record BMAO01038347.1, on the reverse strand, counting down.
ATATTGGAAATCGTTCACGCGCATGTTCTAACATAATAATAATAACGATGACAAGAGTTGGCGACTTTTTTTGGATTGGCGAAATGGATCGTTGGTATACCGAAGTACCGAAAAAGGTTTCAATAGTGCGTAATGCTTGTCGGTTCCTGCTTCCCTCTAATCCCCCTTGTCTACTCTCGGCCCCGGCTAGATGTGTAGGAAGAACTGAATAATCAGACGACATGATTCAATCTAATTATTTTATTGTCACAAAATATCAAACAAGCAGAATAATAATCTTATTAAGAATAATGATCAGCAAGAAGAGCGCGAAGGTGAGATTCGTTAGCATGGGGATAATATTACGGACCTTCAACTGATTCCACGATAACTTATACAAGTTCAATATCAACTACGCTGTGCACTAATAAGCTAAACTTCTATTTAAATAAGGATCACGATACCTGTACTCTTGTGAAGTCCTACTGTTGAGGCATTGAACGGTGATCTTTAACTGGATTCGATCACCTCCGAGTGACCCCCTCTTGGAATTCTTCAATTGATACTTTTATAAACTTAGATTTGCACTTAATAAATTCACGATCCTCCACTCACCAACTAACCCCAATACTGGAATACAGAATTTATATAATATGCTTAATTTGCATAATCACGTATTCTTCCTTCGGTGAAAGTTGGCTGGCAAAAATATTTCCCCAGAAGAGTCCCCAAGGGGTTAGTCATAGACACGTATAGATCCGTCACAAGTGTTATGAATTTTGCAAATATTTTTGATAAAATCAGTGTAAATATATCCAAAAGGACCTAAATTAGTCCCATTGTACCTACAATTATATCAAATTTAGGAAAACTTCAGTAATTCCATAATTAGCAATATCTCTAATGAAAATAAGATGCGTTTTAAAATTAGTTTTTCTGTGGGGAAATCATTAAATTACAGCGATATTACCAAATAAGCAATATTTTAGGGACTAATTTTTTTATTGTCAGATTGTCTACATGCTGTTTATTTAATGACGACTGGGCGATATTTGATTGCGAGAAAGTTTGCAACTATTTTTGACTCTCTTGAGTACGGTATGATGTTTCTGGAACTCGCTGGACATTCCTCACCTGACTACTGGAAAATACACACGGGCAAGTAAAGTAATGTGAAAGTGAGTTTGTTTTGCCTAAACTCTCAACAATTAAACACGAAACTATTTGGAAGTTTCTTGAATCCGAGTGTGCTAGTTAGGATTCCATTGTGAACTGTTGGAAGTATACGTTATTTTATAATTTGTGCGTGTTGTCAAGAAAAGATACTGACATTTTTTTAAATTCTTCAACGAACTCGAAATTTCGCAACATTAATTTTGCTTTCTGATTTCATTTTTTTCTTAGACAGGTGCATATTTGATATACATTTATACAGGAATCAATATATTTCCCTCCGTGTAAAGTATGTTTTCTGTTTTTTCTACTACATTGCATTGCTAAATCGATATTTCACTTTTTCTGTTACAGTAAAAAAGGCGTGTTTATCGAAAGTTTCAAAAATTTCAAAAATGTAATGTGATAAATGGATACATGTACCGGGTGTCCATAATTAAACTTGAAATTGGAGAGCAATCTATAGCAAAAACTATTCAGCGGGATTGCATGAAAATTGGGTAATGGCAGAAGGAAGTGATTGGAATTTTATCAAGGGGGAAAAACAACGAATTCCAAATCCGCCCCTAGATGGCGTACCATAGTATTTTATTGAGAACATATAAACAATCTTCAAAAGTTTACAAAACATGCTCGATATGCTATCCACCATTGTTTGCTATCACCTGGAAGCGTAAAATCTCATGTTCGACAAGCAGCCTGAACTGGGGAATGTTACACACATGGCGTGCTATGCTTTCTTTAAGGTCACATAGAAATGTGATGGAATCACACGGTAGACCATGGCCTTTGAGGTATCCCCACAGCCAAAGGTTGCAAGTATTCAAGTCGAGGGATCTCGGAGGTCAAGCTGTAGGAAAATGGAGTCAGATGATTCTATCGCCACCGAAATGGCGGCGGAGCACTTGTTTCACATCACTGGCGATGTGTGGAGGAGCACCATCCGGCATAATCACTGTGCTTGTATCTCATCGCCTTGTGCCTGCCGCTTTCAAATGGTAGCAGATAATGGTGAGCAACATACCGAGCATGTTTTGTAACTTTTTGTACATTATTAATATGTTATCAATAAAGCTATATACTCCACCTAGGGGTGGTTTTTGAAATTCATTGTTTTCTTTCCCTCGATAAAATTCCCATCATTTCATTCTGCCATTTCCCAATTTTCATGCAATTCCGCTGTATACTTTTTGTTATAAATTGCCCGCAAATTTCAGATTTAATTATGGACACCTTTTAGATATAGGATCTAAAATTCAAGATTCTATTATCTCACATAAACTTATGACGACTTATCTCGTCGTACATAAATTTTTATCTCTTCCTACCTAAAATTAATTAATTTTGAAAGTTAATTAAAGTAATCTAGAAGTTGGAAAAAACAAGTAAAATTTTTGTTAGCAAATTTGGATGAAGTTCGAAAAACGTATAACATTTTAGAAATAACTGTTTACCAAATTTTAACTCATTTATATTAAAGGAAAAATCAGATAAATAATTTTTAAAAAGTAGAAACCAATAATGTGAAATTAATGTTACCATTCTCTCAGCTAATGTATCTGAAACAATGAATTAAACTTTATAATCTAAGGAAAAATATACAGTTTGAAAGAAAAGTACGAGTTACTATGTAATCAGTTACATATCACGACAAGCAATTCAATGAAAATAAAGGAAATGTGAGGTTTTAACACTGACATACTGAATTAAATATGTTAATGTGTATTTTTCGCAAAAATATGTAATGCATGAGTTGCATATTAATTTTTCAGTTATCCATATTTACCAACGTGCAATCGTTGTGGTCTGTATGACAAGATTTAATGAGTACAGGGTTAAAAAGAGAATAATTAAAGCAAAATAAATTGTATCGTGTGTCTTTTAACTATGAATTGGGTTACTCTGGGATAATAGCCTTTGTTGCTTCATATCCCACAAAAATAATAACTGTAACTGTGGGTTACACTTATGATATTAAATTACTGAAAATTGAATATTTTTATTGCGGAATTTCTGCAGTAAAAAATTAAATTTATCCTGTATAAGCCTTTGACAATAGAGAACAATTAAGAATAATTGTAATGATATAAAATCAAGTTCTTTTAACATAGTTTTTTAGTAATCTGTTTATTCTTAAGAACTTCGAATTATTACATTTTATATCAAACTTACACATTTTCCCCTTCACTTTTTTAAAACTATTTAAGATCAAATGCCTGTGGCATGACCACTAAGTCAAACACAGTGATAGAGTAATTTATATTTTTTGTTCCACCACGGAAAATATAACTAATTAATTTTTTAATACTACATATTGAAAGAGGTACTTATGTATTTAGCTGTCGAACAATTTCGTCAAATCAAAAAACGTCGCCTAATACCGCGATATACAGCTAATAATGAAAACTGTTCCCGCGCACGTTAAGGCCTTATCACACGTAGACGTTTGGAGCAATTTTCCACCCAATTCCGAACAATTTCTACTAGTTGCCATAGCACCGCTCCGAACAACTTTCTCCCAGTGAGCTGAAAAATTTGCTCCAAATAAAAGTTGCTTTAAATTCCAGCCAATAGGGTTTTCGGCGCCCTACGTCATAAACAAGATGGCGGTAAAGATGGTAGCTTCGGTTTCATCAAACGCATTAGATATGGTGTATAATATTTTAACGGTGCATAATATTTTAAACAGAATGGGGATCCATTTCTGTTTACGCCCATCAACAAAAGCGCGAGCGAAATAAAAGAAATAATACTGAATGGTCGTTTTCGTAGCAGAAAAATCGGCAAGTAATGTTTCAATGTGGAGAAAGAGTGCGGCTGACGTCGAAGCATATCGCTTTGCTTACGGCAACCTTTCACCCTCCGATTGGGTGAAAAGTTGGGCGAAAAAGTTGCACGAAAATGTGCGTGTGATACGGCCTTTACAACATAGCCATAATAAGGATGGTAGCTTTCGGCGGTATTTTTTGAATTGGTGACGTCTTTCTATTTTGCAAAATTGATTGATGGTATAATACCCAGGTACCTACAAATATTACTTCTAGCATTCTTCATACAAGGTATTTCTTTCCTTTCTCATTCAATTCATATGCACTGTTACGTGGATCAAAATACGTATTCTAAATTTCTATTCAACTTGTTCGAAGTACAAGCTGGCGCCGCTCATTAGCCAGCGCGGTTTACAGTTACAATTAAATCTGCAACAATATCTAGCAAATATACCAAAAAGTGGAAAATGCAGTTAATTTCTCAGAGTTACAATGTTCAATATCGATGACATGAGCAAAAGTGAATCACGATAATGAAGGCATATCGTGCAGTTTTGTAAAATTTAGCTAGACTACACCCAAATTATACATCTTTCTTGAAATGATTATTTCTTTGCATGATTTGGGTTTCTTCAATTATAAGTTATTTCTTAAATGATCATGTACAATTGCATGCGTACCAAAATTTTAATGTTGTTTTATAATTTAGAGATGCGAACTAATTATGGAATTATACATGATACAAATTATCACAACTTTCCGATTATTATCAATAAGCTAAATTTTCCACGGTCACATGATAAATACAATCACTTACTCTCATTTGAATTCAAAATAGACACTAGACTTTTACTTGCTGTTCTACTTGTTGTAAAATTTAGATATTTCAAATTTGATAAAGGTGTTTAAGAATTAAATTTCATCAGTTTTTTTCAAAATTGAAAAAAAAAATGCTTTTATATTATTTGCATAATTTTAAATCAAGTGTATTCAGCTTACCTACCATGCGCGTTATTATTGTTGACAAATATATATTTTTCAAAAGTTTTTGTTCAAAGTAAAAGGTGGCAACAGCGTGGACTGATTGGCTGGAAAGACGCGTTTCTATTTATCATGTGACTATCACGTCACATGAATTAATGAACTGATTGACCAGGAATACCTGATTACAGTTATCATGTGACTATGACGTCACATGAATGAATGAACTGATTGACCAAAAACATCTTATGGCAGATCATGTGACTATGACGTCACATGAATTAATTACCTGATTGGCCAGAAACACCTGATAGCAGCTATCACGTGACTATGACGTCACATGAATTTAGCCCATTCTCCGCTTAATATGGTATTAATTCAACAATTCCTTTGATCCTGAATGTCTTGAATTATTAAGGAAATTATCTGGAATAATAGTAGACTTTCCGAAGTTTTTTTTCTATCTTAAGGTTACTACCCTAAAATTGTGAATTTTGCCAAAAATTGACAAATTTGTTTTATGATTTTCTTTATAGGCCATCTTATTAGCTTTATAAAAATACCAAGTTTATTATTTTCCGCTCACTAGAATAAAAACTACAAGTGTTTTAGTAAAAGCAGATGCCATTACTTTAACCAAGAGTTCATACTTTAAAACGCGTTTTACTCGAAATGTGTGTTTTTTTTAAAAACGCTCAAACGGGGACAGCGATTGCTAAAAAAGTTTTGAAAATAATTAACTGAAATTTTTTGTGTATGTTCTGTACAACAGTAGAAGTGCTTTAACATTCAGATTTATCAATCACTATTTTATTACAAAATTTACAGTCCCTTACATTAATATAATCACTGTTATTTTAAGGAATTTCATATAATAACTAAGATATGCTCTAGTTTCTATAAAAATTAAAATATCCCTTATCCTGAGGGTCATTTCATAAATGAATAACACAGAAAGACGTCAAAATTGAAAAATTGAAAATTGGTTTATAAACGTTTGGTACAGAATGGGCTCCGTTTATGTTATTTTTAGTAAAAATTTTTACCAATTTTTCCCCATTTAGTAATAATAATTTCTTTATCTCTTCTTAATTTTAGCATATTTTTTTTCTCTTAAAATGTAGATACTAAACAAATCTAAAAACTACAAATAAATCCCCATATCTCCATTTTTTTAAAATAGTTGTCGCAAGTAGTCAGATACCTTAAGAAAAATGCATAAAGTTACGCTGCATAAACTGCAGATATTCATGCTGTATTTCAATTAACTGCATGTATTTGTCGAAATAACATTTTTTTTCTGGCAAGATCAAGAGCAGGGACAGAAGGAAAATCACCAAAGAAACACTATTTTCTCTGATTTTAGTTTCATTAAATCTTTGAAAGAATAGTAGCACCTTTAAGGAATTAAAATTTTTATTGAATGTATAAAAACAATCGATCAAAAACAACATTTTCGTATTCTTTTAAAAGAAAATCTGTGAAATTTTTAGAAAGTTACCATTTTTCTCCCCAATTTATTTGAGATAAGCGTCGTCGTCATGGCAACACCTTACACATAATTGGATAGGGAATAAACGGAAATCAATTGCAAATAATTGACGCCTTTTCAAGAACCAAGTAATGGATCTGGAAATCAATCAGGCCTCATTATAGCCAATACTTGGCAATTAAAATTCGTAATTCCTCCTATACTCGTTCTATTATATTTCGAAACAACAAAAATCTAGTACAAGAATTGAAATGTTTTATAATTTAACAATTTGCTCAAAACTATGCTCTGTATTTTTGCTATACTAGAAATAATATTAAAAGAATTATTCAGATGATGAGTGGAGTTGAGTTGTAAAAAAAACTAAATTTTAAGATGATTTGGAAGAGAGTATAATGTATTCTTTCTGGTCCTTTAATATGTAAAGATAAAAATTTATTTCTAGCATAAATTAATTTACTACTAGTTTATAACATTAAGAATTTTTTCTATTCATATTTCTTTATCCTTGTTTGCATTTCATCACGTCTTAATTAGATTACTTAACAAAGAATAATGACTTACAAATGAAAGGTAGGAAAGTGTCTTTGAGAAAAACGATAAGCACCAAAGAGGTAATTAAATTTACACTGTGTTCCAATGTACATTCTTTATGAACTAGAATTGAGCCTCATTTGTTAAGTGCTATCTTATTATCATTTTATTTCTAAATGACATTTGTTTTGCTTGATAGGATTATGTCGTACTTTCGAACAATTATTCTTAAAGTAATTGTTTTGATTAGTATTTATTATTTTGCTTGTAGCTTTCTCATTTGTGAAGAGAAACGAGGAAGAGAAAACATCAAATGTAATTATAAAAATATATACTTTTAAAAAAGGAATAACAATTCGTATTAAGTTAATTTTTGGTATTTTGTCTAAATTCATTTCACTAAGCATTTTTATTATATTTCTTAGTTTTTTTTTTTGTAACAGAGAATAACTGTTTTAACTTTTTTTTGGTCAACTATTTATGTGGAATGAACTGAGTGTTAATATTTGTTTTTGATGAAAAGTTTGTCGTAATTTAATACTTGTAAAAATGCAAAAAAAAAAAAAAAAAAAAATGCAATACATTTTATTGTTTTTAACTATATATTCTGGAATTTTTTCGAATCATGCTTCTATATAGAGAGATTAGTGTATTATATCTATCTTTATAGTTTCTAAATTGAGTAGCACAGTCTTATTTATTAGCAAAGGAATTTAACATATTTTACAATAGCTACCGAAATAATTCGTTTCTTCCATAGATTAATATTATTGAGAATATTCGAATAATTATCAAACAAGCAACATAAAAAAAATTTTTAAGTCAATTCATACTTAGGTCAACAAAGAAAAGTTTTATTTTAGTTAATTTTATTAAATAGTTATAATTAATACAAATATTTATATACATATGACAGAATCACAATATTAAGTGACAAAATGGAAAGCGATTTTCCATTTTCCTTTCTAAGTATGGTGTTGGTCTAATTTTTTTGTTTGTTACTAATAATTCATTAATTAAATTTAATTATTCCAATAAATAGAATAGTAGAAAGAAATCACATTCTCAGAAATTAGGTCATCCCAGGTGGTATTCGAAGCCGCGACTTTTGGATTAGAAGTCCAACGCTCTATCCATTGGGCTACAGGGACACAACGAACGATTTTTTTTTATATATGCTGTTGGAACTATTATTTTTGTTTGTTACTATTTATCCATTTTTTAATTTAATTAATGAACTAATATTTGAAAAGACTGTGTTAATATCAAGTGTCATCTATTAAAAGTTTACAAAAATGTATTTGAACTTGAATGGATGAATAGAAAGTATTTTATTAACGATTGAAAATTTGAACAAGATATATCATATATATGTATAGGGAGAGTGTGAGCTAATAGTAGGAATTGAAAAAATACACTCACACGTATTTTTCAAATATTATTAGAGACACGAATAGACTTGAAAACTTATGTAAACAATTCAATTACTTAATATAGAGTTATGGGATTAGATTGTGTTCATTAGGGAACATGTTCATCATGTTTTCTATCTTTCTAAAAGTAATTTCTATCTTACGTTGTTGCTTAAAAGACACACACTAATATTTTTAATACATATCTACTTTTAATATTATATGAATCTATAGATTAATTTTTCTCCCGAGTCAAAAAACCACTGAAATTTATATAAAAGGTTAAGTTCTCATCAATTGATGAGGGGCACAGTAGTCTGTCTCTAGAGAAAGGACCTCGTAACCAAATGGTAGCGTACTCGGATCTCGACCTCTATGCCACTTCGTGTGGCAGGTTGCATCTAAGCTACAGGTGGGTCAACACCTTATTGAGCTCATTACTTTGTAACTATGTAGCTTTGAAATAAATCATTCATTTTTTCTGAAATTTTAACCTTTTTCTATTTTGTACATAATTTTTACCCACCAATTTTTGTCTCTATTAGACAACTCGTTCTTGGTGCATCGTTTTTTTGTTGTTATAGAGTGTATTTAGACGCACATTCCAATGATAAAATTGTGACGGATCAAAACACGGTTCTACTAATCCCTTTATATTTCTTTAAGGAAAATATTTATTTCAACCAACTTTCATCGAGTAAAGAAACGTGATTATGTAAATGAAGTATATTATATAAATTCTGTTTTCGTGAGTTCGTGAGTTGACACGTTGGAGTTAACATAAAGTCTGCGAGTTAGTTGTTAGTTGAAGATTGAAAGAGAGTGGAATTACTTAGAGGTCTTGGAGTTGTCCAGGAACAGAGCGTGGAGCCAACGACATTGATCAAGCCGAAGAGATCACCTGCAAGTTTCCAGTGTAGGATCCGATGCATAAAAAGTTCAGGTACTGTGAGTTTGATTAAGTAAAAGCTAGTTTATTAGTGTGCGACGTAGTTATATTTGGGCGTATTTAAGCTATCTTAGATTCAGTTGAGGGTCTGTAGTAGTAATTTAGTGTTATAGAGTTAGTAGTGTTATAGAATCTCACCTCCGCGCTCTACTATATTTCATCTACCTTAATTAGAATTGTATTGTGTCTGATTGATAAAAATAATTAATAAATTGATTAGATTGAAAACACGTCTGTGGATTATTCTGTTTCTCCCAAACATCTAGCCGGGTTTACAGGCAAACAAGAGGGTTCAGATGTAAGCAGGAACCAGCCGTTATCACAAAATGAATGACAAAATGCAAGTTATCGAAGAATTCGTTCACAATTTGATATTAAAAAAAGACAATGCAAAAAAAAATTATTTTATCAAAACTCAATAAATGTTTGTTTTTCTAAAACTTGAAAATTTTATATTAAATTTCATTATGTTCATGAAAATGCTTTTGTTTCATTGATTTTTATCGAATATATGTATATATACAAATATATGTAGATAAACTGTTCTCTAATAAATTTAATTTTGTTGATTATATGTTTTTTTTTTGTTTTGCAATTTCTTTTAACAAGAAAAAATATTTCAGCTCCCTCAGTTTTGTATTAAGGTATCCGACTACCCTAAAATTGTAAATTTTGTCAAAAATTGACAATTTTTGTATGAGTCTTTTATAGTCCATCTTATTATCTTTTAAAAAATACCAAGTTTATTATTTTCGGTTCACTAGAACAAAAAACTACAAAAATTTAGTAAAAGCAAATGCCATTACTTTAAGCAAGATGTCATACTTTAAAACGCGTATGCTTAAACGGGGCCAGAGATTGCTAAAATAGTTTTGATAATAATTAACTGAAATTTTAGTATATGTTCTGTATAATAGAAGAAATGCTTTAACCTTCAAATTTATCAATCACTGTTTTATTATAAAATTTACAGTCCCTTATATGAATATAATCACCGTTTTTTAAGCAATTTCATATAATAACTAAGATAAAGTGCACTAGTTTTTGTAAAAATTAAAATATCTCTTGTCCTGAAGGTCATTTTAAACATGAATAGCTAAACAACACATCAGAATTGAAAAATTGAAAATTTGTCCATAAACTCTTTTGGTACAGAATGGGCACCGTTTATATTATTTTTTTGTCAATTATTACCCATTTTTTCCCATTTTAGTATTAATAATTTCTTTTTATTTCCTTAATTTTAGCATATTTTTCTTAAAATGTACTAAACATATATAAGAACGACAAAAAAAAAAGTTGTCGTTAGGCGGATACTTTAAACGATTTTCACTGTATTTCACAATGAGGCTATCTGTCAGAATGAGGCCGTAATATTGTAATCTAACGTCGAAATGCATCTTTCCTTCATAAAAACGTTCCCCCGCCCTTTTTCTTAGCCATAACTATTCCAAAATCCTTAAGAAATAATTTAAAATCTTACCACACCAGTGGTCAATATATGAATCCACTGTCGATTGAACCTTAGCCAACACGACTTGTAGTGGAACGGAATATCTTTACAGACGAAGCGTGATGTGCAATATAATATCCCCAGTCCTATGTGTTATTATCAAAATTACATATTCCTAATTTAGAGATGCAACAGTCGGTAACAACCCACATTTCAAGCCTTGCAACAGACCTGGTTAAGTTCTACATTTATTGCTCTAGGGAGGAAAGAAGGGGAAAAAAAAATGGTGAACATGTCATTATTCAACGCTAGGGAACCGTGTCCTTTTCCACGCAACGAGTAGTACGTGAGTTAGATGAATAAGCGAAAGGAATAAAATAGCACCTACCCCCTGTTGGAAAAGCATCAGAATAGGATGAAAGTTGTCAATTATGCATTTTGACAAGTGCTTTCCGTCTCAGTTAAGTAGGCCTAACTTTCATCACATAAATATATAATTGTAAATACCCGGATATTGATAGTTCTGCGTTTCAGTTACAGCTTGTAAGGAAAAGTGTAAAAGGCAACTTATACTTTAAGCAGTTGATATATCGAGTAATACGACGGAAATGAAGTTTAAAAAAAATTGGCAGTTATAGAGACTGCCGATAGAAGTGAAAATTTAGAGCTTTTAGTATTAAAATTTGAAATTTCATGTTGTTTGAATTAAAATTATCAACATCAATCTGGTTTTCACATCTATTGACACTCCGAACAACAACTAAATGCATGTTTATATGGTTTTTTTATTATTCAAATATATTACGGGCTGTACAAGATCATGACAAAATATAAATACAATTCAATTGAAATAACAATTAATATACAATCATATTATTTATGGATAGTATTTGTATTTACTTAAATTTCAATGTACTTGATATGTAACATTATTTTAATTGTTTGGATCATTGTCATTATTAATTTCAACAATACTTAGACTTTTTGTACTTTCAATTATTTCATTTTGTTCTAAAAACATACAATAGGCTTATGGTAACTAAAGTAAGAAAGGAAAATGTTTGACTCAAATTTATCTAAGTATCGCGTGTGTTAAAACCGCATCAATCATCGTTTTATATTTTGTAGTACTGAGTTTTCGATCTGTGGACATATTTCAATTAAGTGTTTCATTTAGAAATTCAATTAGTGGTAGATTTTTTCATCTGCAAAATTAATATTGAAGTCTCCACTTAAAATCATCGGTACATTATCATATATTTTTCGCCAAATCTTTTTTCGAGTATTTCAGAACCTTCTTTTGTATAAATCATCAAATTTTCGAATAAAAATTGTTGTATCTGTCTTATAGATTTTCCAGGCGAAATATAAACGACTACCGTTAATATGTATTGTCCATTCTCGGAATCGTAACGAGTAATGCACAGTATATACACATTGAGCTTTTCACTAAATCCATTGAATTTCATTTATAAGATATACACATCACTATACGTCAGCTGTATAGCTACAGATATACTGCTATAAGCATGTCGGTGACGTGAACGCACGAGATTTCATCCAAAAAGTGTCTAAGACGAACAGCACACTGCGCGTGCGCCAGTCAAAGCATGTCGGTGACGTGAACCCATAAGATTTCCCCTACCAAAAAGTGCCCAACGCCGCTAAAGAACTTTTCACTTCAAAAAAGTTTAATTGTTTATAAGTAATATGTTGTCACGGGTCTATTCTGCGTTTCTCTACTAACAAATCCTCTTGGGGAAAAATGGTCTTTAAAATTTAATTTATTAAAAATCTTCCTGCGAAGAAGAAGATGTAAGCATGCAAAGTAAGTCTTGTATATAAAGATTACACTTTCGAGTTAGAAGTAGATGAGATTAGGATGTACTAGATGAGATTAAGATATAGGGATATTAGAGAGAAGTTATGCGACTAGCAGTACTAGATTAAACATAAAGTGAGCGGGAGTACTCAGTAACTGAATGTTATAATACTTAAGTTGACGATTTGTCAAATAGAAAATAAATTAGATTAGGTCACTAACAGAATCTAAGGGTATGGCTTGGACGTAATTGATCTGTTTTTTAATTATTAGTCTTCTCGTATCTCGTCGGCCTCGCTATTTTAATTCATGTTTAGAATTTGGGTGCATCTCTAGACTTGGTTAATAAGTTTCATGCTGTTGATATTGACAATAAATTGAAATTATTTTGAAATATGGCTAGCTTTCCTTCCGACCTCCCCACACTGAGAGAAGGGATACCTCTTCCCTCACAATGTTTATAAGTTTTTTTTATTATCTTTGAATACAAAACAATACAAGTTATATATTTTTGAAATTAAAAAAAAAATATTTAAAAACATTCTAAAAAATTAAACATTTATAAATGGAACCCCCACCTGCTGTTCTGTGTTCTGTAGTTCTAGTACCTTTATGGTTATTAAGCATTAGAGATAAAGGATGTGACGGATCTGTAAGCGACCTTCACACTAATCCTCTTGGGGAAACTTTGGGCTAGCATTCGCGTTAATTCACAGCCATCCCTTAAGAAAAAACCCTGATTTGGACATTAGTTTGACTATATAAAGTCAAGGTTTTGTAATTGTATGATAGAAGGAGCGGAGAAACTGTTGTCGACGTACGAAGATGAGATATAATTGACTTTCACAACTTGAGTTAAGAACGGAGTTTGCCACTATACTAAATTAGTAGATTAGGAATTTGTAGTCTAAGATAGATTTGGTTAAATTAAACTGATTGCTTGCGCTTATTTACTTAGGGTTCATTGCTTTCTTTATATCACTCCTAGGGCACCCTCTTGTGGTTTAATTTGTGGTTGATTGTGTTGCGCTTGAATAATAATAAAAATAATTATTATTACGGAAGTTTCTGGTCATGCTTTGTTTCCCCCCACACCCTGAGGTCGGCAGGACGGTGAGGGAGCGACTTCCATTTGAAGTCACTCACAAGAAGATTTACGTCTACAAATGTAATAATTATTTTTAAACTTTCATTATGCTGAGTTATTTATAATTCCCTCCAAGGTTTCGGAGCGCTGTAGTAAAAAAACTAAGACGAGAATACAGCAAAAAAGAACATATGAAAGAATACAGAAAATATCCGTTATATTTACGTACTATTTTACAGATGCCCTATATGTAAACCCTTTGTCACACGACATTGCCATAGTCCAGTTCCTAGTACACTCTACTCAACATGGTATTATCAACGTCATTGACAGCACTTTTTATCCTTTCCTTATGATCCTTGTAATCTAAAAACTTGGTCTTTTACATAAGACCGAAATTTTTGCATCCCCTTCGCCTCGTGATGTAGCGGAACTGCATGAAAGGATGACACGTGCTGTCAGGATCGTTGATAGTACCATGTTGACTACAGTGTGGCAGAAACTGGACTATCGCATTGATGTATAACGCATAACCAAGGTTTCACACGTGGAACACCTGTAAAATATGCAAATAAAACTTGAATTTGTTTTCTGTTTTGTATTATTTCATATGTTTTTTTTTCTTACTGTATTCGTCTTAAGTTTTTTTGCTACAGTGCTTCGAAATCTTGGAAGGAATTTCGAGCAACCCTATATTTATGAATACAGGAGAATATACTAATGGAACAGTTACTATACGATTTTTATTAGACTGGGGGAATAGTAATTTGTACCGAAGGATTTCAGTAAATAAAAATTAATTAACGAGTGAAAGTTCAAGATAAAGCTTTGACTAAACTTTTGTTTTACATTATATTTCCAGAAACTTGACTGACATTTGCAGAAATGGGAGAAATACTTTTAAGTTATACTGAATGTAACTCTGGTGAACTGTCTCGTAAAATGTCAATTATTTCAAGATGTTAAAGATTGTTTTCAATGTTTTGTTTTGATATAAATTGTTTGCATAAAAGCTGCAATATGAAACCAAAACTAGTTGTTATAACAAAATTTTCAGCAGTAAAAGAATTTAATTCATTGGCAATGTACATTCTGAATGCAGATTCTATTTTTAAATCGGGAAAAAAACGAGTAAGTAAGCTAATTTTTTTAAAAATGAATAATTTAAAATGGTGTAAATTTTTCCATACAATTTTGTTTCAAAAAGAATCTTAAAGATTTTTTTCAAGTAATCAATAAAAATCACGATCAAATATTTACTTATATTCAAAAGTAATTTTAAATTCAATTTTTTCATTTTATATATTGTTGTATTACATCCTTCCCAAATAATTTGTTGAACATCCTCACGGTTTTGAATGATTCCTTTAACTTCGAGTAATTCATTTTTCTTAATTCTATCAAACTAACATTGTCATTATATCAGTTCTTTCTTAGGGGCCGTGGTAGCTTGATCAGTAGAGGGACGGAACATGTTCTCATCCTTCCAAAAATTATTGTAAAGCAAGGCCAATGCACGTCAAGGCTGGTTTCACTCGAGGAAGCTTTGTGCTGGTCAACTCGTTTTCTGTCGTCACCCTTCTATAGTTAAGAGGGGAGATATATTTATTCACACGTGGACACAAAGTTTTCTGACAAAGGAAGTGCCAGACTCATCGGTACAATGATTGGGCCCGAGGATGCAATGTAAGGCTTTCTCTATTTTCAATACACAAGCAACCACGTGTGAAGAGCGTAGCTTCCACAATATCCTTTTAGTTGAATTAATTACTGGGAAGCCGGACGCGGGTTTCCCAGTGCTTGAGGGAGTAGCACAGCAGGGAGGGGCAGTCGACCACCTATGAATGGACTCAGGTGATTTCTATCCAAAGTTGGCTCCCGACTATCTGCTTCTTCTGTTAGATACGGTGCAAGCTCATTTGTATGCAAAGGGCTCTAAATCTGTAGTTCTTTGAATTTCATGTTGGCATCGGGAAGATGAGATGAGGGGGAGCCAGGCCATCTGTCAATCTCGTCTTCAGGTCGTATTTCAAAATTACTAGATATAGAGACCTAGAGGATCTTTAAGCACAGCGGCTGAGTGGTAGCGTTTTGAACTTCCATGTGACAGGTCCGGGGCTCAAACCTCGGGCTGGACAAGGTCGAGTCAGCCTTTCATCCCTTCAGTGGGTCGATAAATGAGTACCAAGCTTACTTGGGAACAGAATGATGAGGGTTCGCATCAGACTAACCATTTGACTGGAACATATGCTCATACACCTCAGAGTCCAAGGTCATGAAATCTGAGATGGGTACAGTAGGTGTTGGCCCTCATGGGCTGTCGCGCCACTGAGTTTAGTTTAGTTCAGAGGATCTTTAAGCCAGAGGGCAAAAAATAAATGGTAGGATGTATTCATTATAACAATATAAATATTAACTATGTAGTCTAGTGATATTTAGATACTAAATGTAAAATAAATAAAAAATAAATTTTAAACAAGCTAGTAGTTCTTAGTTCTTTAATATCCCGCGTACCTTTTTTAGTAAACAATCAATGTAAAATAAATCTATATTGATAGAGCTCTGGTATTCATTCCTAAAAAAATAAATAGGATTTTGTCACCACAGACTTACACAAGAGTCAAAACATTATGACCACCTGTCAATAACGAGTTGGCCCACCTTTGGTACGCAACACAGCTTCAATACGCCTTGGCATGGATGCCACAAGTCCTTGGTAGATGGCCGGAGACAGATTGTACCAGATGTTTAAGCAACGGTCACGCAAATCCGAGATTTTGCGGATTGGTGGTAATTGAACTCTGAGCTGCCGTACCCTGACATCCCAAATGTGTTCTATCGGGTTGAGATCCGGTTACTTAGGCGGCCAGGACATTAACTGGAATTCAGCATCGTGTTCCTGAAACCACTCCAACACAATTTTAACCTTGTGACACGGGACGTTGTTCTGTTGGAACATTTCATTTCCAGCTGGAAAAACAGAGGCCATGTAAGGGTGTAACTAGTCCGCAATGATGTTCAGATACCCCGTAGCCTTCATGGTCTGCTCTACCACAACCACGGGTCCCAGTGACTCCCAAGAGAACGTTCCTCAAAGCATAATACCACCACTACCGGCCTGTGTATGACCTATTGTACATTGAGGGAGCAACTGTTCGCCTGGAAGACGGCGTATCCTGACACGGGCATCGGCCTGATGAATGACAAACCGTCATCCATCTGATCAGGCAACTCTCTCCCACTGATCCATAGACCGGTCGCGATGTTCCCGGGCCCAGCGCAGGCGCAGTTGGCGATGACGCTTGGTCAGCAAATGCACACAAGTGGGACGTTTGCTGCGTAGCCCCATATCCAACAGTGTCCGCTGACCAGTGTGCTACGATACTATTCTACTTGGCCCTGCATTGTATTAGGCTGTCAGCTGAGCCACTGTCTGGCTCCGGTTTTGCTTCACCATGCGAGGCAGTCTCCAACGACCTTCTTCTTCAATAGCTTATGGACGTCCATGTCGTAGCCATGTCATCTACTGCTGGTTTCACCGTCATTCATCCACTTTGCATAAATACTAACAACTGTAGATCGCGAACAACCCACGAGTCATGCAGTTTCGGAAATACTTGTTCCGAGCCTTCGAGCCATTACAATCTGCCCTGTATCAAAGTTGCTTAGATCCGCAGCCTTTTCCATCACACACAGAAGTAAGTGAAACAATGATTCTTCAGACTTTCCAGCAGCAGTTAAATACCACTTCCACATGATCACGTGCCTTCCACATCATCCAGGCCAGTTCATTGCAAAATGTAGGAGTGGTCATAATGTTTTGGCTCTTGAGTGTATATCAATGTTCACACAATATATTTTGAAGTTAATTAATTAACTATGAGCAAAATCTAATAAAGTCATTATGATTTTCATGTAACATATCTGTGAAGATATTGTTTACATTTTTCTGTTTTTGCAGAAGCATTAATTTGGGTGAAAATACTCGTATTTAATCAGCTTTTTTTCCTTTCAATCCGTGAAAACATTCTATTCTTTGCACAACCAATTTCTATCGTATTAAATGTTGCTATAAGTAGAAAAAAAAATCTGTTCCCTCGTAAAACTTCGCGAATTCTATTTTCACAAATTGTAATTCTTCATAAAACACTTGTCCTTTCTATTCTGAAAAAAAAAAAAAAAAAAAAGTTATAATAGAGATGTCACAAGGCGTGGTGAGGTAAAAATAACTCAAATTTGTAGAAAATTTTTGCTCATGTCAACTGCCACTATTACAAATCGAATACGGAAGAGACAAAAAATTGAGTTTGGAACTACGCACGTGATATTCATCAACATTCTACGCTGTAATAGTTTGACGGGGGTAGCAAATCTATTGTACGACACAATGGATCAATTTCATTGTAACTTCAAAAACTTTTTCCGCCATTTTTACAGCATTTTCGATTGTAATTGTTTCTAAGCTTAGATGTCCCTTATGTAAGATTAATCCCTAAAATCTGCGTCATTTGAAAGTATGCAAAGTCTTGTTTTGAATGTTTTTTATATGTTACTTCAGTGTTTTTCATAAAACGTAAACTTTTAACTGTTGAATCATAGAACTTTTCGTTCTGAGGAGTTGGGGGATTCAGCCGATTCATGCTGGTACGGCTCAGCTGGTATTGAATTTTTTGCCAATTTCCTACTTGTTTATTTTCTAAATTTTGAAATATTTATTAGGGCAGTTAAGTTGGTTGATAGTGTATTTGATTCGTACATCATACAGTTCAAGTGTTATTAAGATATTTTCATTTTGTTATGAATTTCTTTCTATTGCCATTTTTTTCTAAATTGTAAAGCGAATAAATAAATAAATGTTACTTATGATAACGAAGAATAAAAACATCTATTTATATATAAATGGATGTTTGTATATATGAAATCGCTTCTCTCCAACTTCGTTCAACCGATCACTATGAAAATTGGCATGCATATGTATTTTTTTGTGGAGAAGGTTCTTGTGCAGGTTCTCTTTGTTGCAGATCCCCACCAGGTGGTGCTACAGCATATCAACTTTTATACCGTTCGATCAATCACCAAGTTGCCAACGTGGTTGTCAGAAATGATGCCAACTTGGTTCTATCACCAACATTTCGCTATACTTCTATCGAATCGCCATTATAATGCAAGGAACGGCGTTGCTTGCGAATATTAGAATTTTAACATAAAATAACTACAACAGAAAGTAATATTAACGTATTACACATACAGATAGAAATTATTTACACTATTTTAAGCGTTCCTTACACAAAATTTGTAACAATGTGTTATTTATGCTGAGCTAGTGAGTAAGTGAATATTAACGTCGCACTGTTCAGTTACACGAGGGCTTTTGGCGACGGACCTCGTAATTTTGAGCCATGGTCAAGTGACGAGAGCGACACCTGAACTGGCACTTCCTCTCCTAACTACCTCACCACACCAATCGGAGTACGTTTGAGCTCTCGACAGCTTTAACGTGCATCGCTCCACTACACGGTGGGTCTTTAGTGGTACTGGGCTCGAACTCATGATACTTTTGCTGAGTAGAGATTACCTTAGGAAAGTGTTTTCAAAAATCGACCCACAAGAGAGTTACGGGGCTTTATAAATTAAAAAAATCTTTTTTATCAGCTGTTTTTTTAGACCTTCAGACTTAAAATTTATCAAATACGTTTTTTTTGTTCAGCTGAGATACGCAAAAAGCTTTTTTTAAAATTTATTTGCAATTCACGTAAAATTAACTAATTAAAAACTTCTTTATCCTTCAATCTGTATTGTTTAATTTTCCAATTCACCCGTGCGAAGAACGGGTATACCAGTTATTTAATTATAAAATAACAAATGAATTTAGAAATGATAATTGGTTCATTTCTTCTTATTTCTTCTGCCATCTACATTTTTATGCTAATTTTCATTGTGTGCTATGCATGTGTTTACATGTTTGTGTTATTAAACGTATACGTATTACTTTAATCTGAGTATTGTTTGTAGGATTGTACTACAAAATTTCGTAGAAATGATTTCGTTTTATTAGTATATTCATAGAACCCATACTTGTAAAAATAGAAAACAGTGATTTTTTCCCTTAATATTTATAAAGTAAAAAGACTACTTAGAGCTCCGATTTTTTTAGGTTCTGGTTATTTATTATACAGGGTCCGGCATATTAACCTCCCCTGTTTCAGAAGGCAGTTACAAATTAACAAAACAAGATACAGAGAAAAGTCTTTTATTTGTGAACAGCAAATACGATGCCCTTTAACATTAATTGGTTGCAAAAATTATGTCCGCTAAATGGCGTCCTCCAATGGTGACACATTGACGAAGTCTTTCCCGAAAGTTGTCCGTAGTTCTTCGTGTTATTTCCGGTTGAATGGCAGTCACTGTCTGGGTGATTGCCTGCTTTAGTGCTTGCAGGGTTGTAGGACGATATTTGTACACTCTTGCGCCTTTAAGAGTCCCCAAAGAAAAAAATCACAATATGATAATCAGGTGACTTTCCTTGGGGGCCAGGCGATGTCTACTCGCAAAAAGAGGAAACGTCTAGGAAACAACTCTCCTGCGAACGCCGTGAAGTGTGAGCTGTGACTCCGTCTTGTTGGAACAAGATTTCTACTTCTTCATGGTTCCCAAGAAACTGGTTTAACTTTGTTCGGAGTAAGGTCTCGATTATGTAGCAGTAGCGATCTGAAGTAACCGTTACCGTTAGTTTATCTTCTTCGAAAAAATAAGGACATCACACACCAAATTCTGCAACGGCGTACCAAACTGTCACCCGATGACTATGAATTGGTCTTTGGTGAAGCAGCTGAGGGTTTTCTGCTGCCCCCAGTAGCGAAAATTTTGTTTATTCTCAGTGCCTGACACCACCACACACAAGTGGAAGTGGGCCTCATGCGAGGAAATCAAAACAGCGCCAATGTTCTGAAGAATTTTCGGGAAAGACTTCGTCTATGTGTCACCATTAGAGGACACCATTTAGCGGACATAATTTTTGAAACCAATTAATGTAAAATGGCATCGTATTTCTTGTTCACAAATAAAGGACTTTTCTCTGCATCTTGTTTTATTTGTTTGTAACTGCCTTTTGAAACAAGGGAGGTTAATATGCCGGACCCTGTATCTCTCGATACTAGAATGTTAACTAAGAAATACCATTGGATTGCATACTTTTTTACAACATTTGTTATCGCTCTTTTAGGCACTAAATTTCTTATTTAAGAGGGGGAAAAACAGCATATGAAGATATATATTTATGTCTTGTTATTTGTTAAGTTTTCCCTTCTTCAGTTATTAAACACTTTTTAAAACGCTAGCTTTCAGTAAAGCTTAATTTTTTTGATTTAACACTGTAATTATTCAGATATTTGTAATGATTGCTATCTACCTTATAATATATATGTTATTTGTAATTAAATATTAAACCTGTTAAACAAATGTTCCGGTTTCTTTAAAAAAAATTTTTTAATGCACATAAATGCATAACTTTATAAATGATATTTTACTTCACAAATTAGGACTGTGAAGGGGTATTATCAAAACTCTGAAAATTATTTTCGAGTCTGAATGACTCTTCTGTAATTCCATTCGAAATTGTCCTTAAGTTCTTTTTATGGGCTCATCATAACTAAACGTATAATCCGAATCCAACTTAAGAAATTATACCTCATCAAAAATAAATGCTACTAAAACAAGCTTAGTGAATTATTGAACAATTTCAGGATTTTTTTTATTGTAAGAAAAAAAGTCTAGACCAGCCGACCGACGCCAGAAGTAATAAATCAATTATCTCTTTTTCTCTTAACCTTGATGATGCTTTACTGAGGAACACCAGTGAGTATTTGATCTCACTCGTTTCAGTGTTTTAACCTTAAAACAACTCTTCGATTAAAAGATCTTAACTGTGTTTGTGCTCCACAGTCAGCAAATACAAAGTAAGTGAAGGACTCCTAACTAAGCGTCTGGGTAGCAATTTAACGAGTTTGGGAGGGAATGTTCCTTAACATTTGCCCCAAAAGTCATAAACTACTTTGTATTTAAAATCTTTTTATGCAAAGTAATTTGTACTTTCTCATTTGAAAATGAATTGGATAATTTAAGGTAACTGATGAGGTTCGATATTGTGATTTTGAAAAAGCGTATAAATAAACATTTTTTTGATATTTAACCCCTTGCTGTAACGTTTGAGACAAAAGTAGCGTGATTTTGGTAAAATAAAATTTAAGTTTAATTACGTCACAGCAATTATTTACAGATTTACATTGATTCACAACTTAATAAAATTAGATTATTTTAAGAGTCCCAAATTCTGTTTTGTGAGGGAGGAGTCTTTTGGCGACCGTTTCTCAGCAAAATTTTCGCTGGATCTCCTTTTTCTCTCTAGGGTTCAGGGTTGACAGCCGTCGGCGCCTTTTCTTCCAGTTACATCTGGCCGTGGGCGGAGTAGGTTCCTTCTGATGTCAAAGGTTGCAGGGGCGTTCCAAGACGACCGCGCAATATATTTAAGAGTGCAGGTGTCTTACACGTGTGGTGATCCCTTCTTCTAAAGAAGCCGATTCAGTTGTGTGGCGGACAGACGCCACACTTGCGTACTAGATGGCGCTTTCTAGTATCCCCAGAAACCTGGGACTTCTGGGGATACTGGACCTTGACGTTACAACGCACATTTCATTCATCATTTTGACGCTGATTTATGTGCACGTTTGTTTGTGTTCATTTTCGCTTTCTAAAATTTGCATAACTATTTTTTTTAGTTTTTTTTAACTTTTTGTTGCCAATATGACATCGTTGTTGGATTTCAACGAAAGTGATGCTGAATGAGAATATTTGCCGGAAGCCGATTATTATGTCACTCTGATACAGATTTATCTATTTGTGATGAAGAAAATGAAGAAATGGAACAAAAATGACAATTCACTTGTATAATACATGTGGAAAAGCGTTTGTTCCAAGAGACATTTCGAGCAATTTTACAAAGATTTGTAATTTTAATTTTGAATTTTCTTATTCTTTTCCAAATTTTTGCAACTTAGACATTTTGTAACTTAACTTTTGTAATTTTATACAATCCCAATAAGAGAAAATTTACCTTATAAAGTTTCCTGTGCTGGTTACACTGGTTGTACACCTAAATATGCCATGGTTACAATAGGATTTTGCCCTATGCATAGCATGTATCCACTAGTGGTTTCATGGAACGTACTAAGTTAATATCAGTTGGATTAGAACAGCGATACTCAACCTGCGGCCCACCGAGCCTTTTTAAGTGGCCCAATCATGGCCTATTTCTCTGAAAAATTGACTTATTTAAGAACAAAATATTAAAAATTTGGTGGGAAATTCTTTGTCAAGAAATCAAATAAATCAATTTTGCTGATGATGTCGTACGGGTGCGAATTAATATTCTTTTTCTATTTGTAATGGTTACTGTTAGTGATAACAGACAACAGTGGTGTAGCGACAATTTTATGGGTGGAACTCATTATCACAGGGACAACAAAGACATCCTATGAAGTTTGTTATATTGTTGGTAATTATACGAAACCATTTACTGATGTAGAAATTGTGAAGGAGTGTTTCTTAAATGTGTGGGCTTTTAAGTTAGTGTTAGTGACAAAAATAAAAAATAATTATTAGAGAAAACAAAACAGGAGTAGTAATATTTAAATCAATTTTCCAATTTTTAAATTTCCAGTGTTATTTTGGTCTTAAAGCATCCCCCCCCTTTTATCCTCTTGTTGCGGTCCGCGGGAAATAGCTAACATATGTATGCGGCCCGCGTGAAATAGCTGACATATGTATGCAACCCAGAAGGAAAAAAATGTTCAGTACCCCTGGATTAGAATTTACATATAAAATTGTTTTAAAAATAGTATTAAAAGAAAAATTATTTTTAAATGCAATTTTTTGGCTAAAAAGGGAGAAAGAATGACATATTTTCAAAACATTCTCCTTTTCTGAAAAATACTTCAATAATAATAATATTTTACTCTATATGTATCTAGGACTTCTATACCAGAGTTGAATTAAAATGACTGAAATGTATAATTTAGAAATTGATTTATTCATATTTTATAATATCAGAGATGATAAATTTTAAGAAAAACTCGTTATTATTTCAATTAATAATAACTTTGAAAATAATATGAATTTTTCAAAAATCATTGTTTAACACTAGTATAAAAGTCTCTCTTAGTTTAATGCAGGCAAAATATTATTATTATAGAAGCATTTTCCATGAAAGAAGAATGTTTTAGAAAATATGTTATTCTTTCATCTTTTGCCAAAAAAATTACCTTTAAATAATTTTTCTTGTAACAATATATTAACTGACCTATCAACTGACACTAAATATTTTAAATTATTCATGTTTACGCTTTTTCAAAATTACGGTTCCGAACTAGTCAGTCACTTTAATTAATGTGAAGCATTCAAAATGTTTGAATTAGTATTAAAGAATTATTTCTTCAAAATTAGATATACGAAGGTGAGTCGGGAAATAAGTTTCCCCTGTCGACTGTGGTCAGAGTTGTGCATGAAAGTCACAAATGAGACATCAAAGATAAGACATAACTTTATTTTTCCACATAAGTAGCTAGTACATTAAGACATTTGTCATACCGCTTGATAAGCTTCAAAAAGCACTCCAGGAAAAACCAAGGGCTTTGCATATGGAAGAAGCATTTAACGGCTAGTTTGACTTCAACTTCCAAAGCACTTTCAGGCGAGATTCTTCTTCAAATCCCGAAACAGATGAACATCACTTGGTGCGAGATCAGGACTGTATGGCGCATGGTGTAAGCGCTCCCAACCAAGAGTTGCAATATGGTTTTGCGTTGCCGTCGCCGAGTGTGATCTCGAATTGTCATCCAACAACAGAATGCCAGATCTGATAAGCCAAGGTCACTTTTTTCCGAATCCATCAGCTTGGTTGCAGTCGACCTCTACCCAATGGTGCATCGGTGCCTTGCGCGTTCACCGATAGCCGTTAAATGCTTCCTCCGTACGCAAAGCCCTGAGTTTTTCCTGGAGGGCTTTTTGAAGCTTATCAAGCGGTATGCCAAATGTCTCAATGTACTTGGTATATATGTGGAAAAATAAAGTTACGTCTTATCTTTAATGTTTCATTCTATGTTTTGACTTTCATACACAACCCTGACCACAGTCGGCAGGGAAACTTATTTTCCGACTCCCCCTCGTAATAAGTATTTTACTGCACTGGTAATATGCTTCCTATTTTATATTTCAATGTTTTTTCCTGTAATTTTATACATTCTATAAAAAAAACACACACACCAACAAAAATGTTTTTCTTAAATAATGTGATTATTATATATTTGCACTTTGCTTTACTATGTTTCATTTTTTATTTGGTTCTATTATTTTTTTCGGAAACATTCGCTTCAAAATGAATAGATTTAAAAGAACTCTTTCAAAATTTTTAGTTTTTCTATTGCTTAACTTATTTAGAAATGAATAGTTTTATTTCATGTCAAACTCACATGCATGTTGACCACAACATAATTTGCGTGCAAAATTTCATTTCATTCTAGTGAAAGTACTTTGTTACGAAATTTCTTTTAAACATCAATCAACTAACTTATCGTCACATCAAGGAGGTTGGAGAACTATGCTTATCACGAAAATGTGTGGCAGAGCGAGAGAAAGCACTATCGATTTTTTTCTCTTCGTGCTTTAAATATTGCATATTCTCATTAATGGAACCTTATATCGATTATCTGCTTATTTTTGCCAATAATTATGGTTATTAAACTACGAATCATATTCTATTCAGATTCGTTGTATTTTTACTTGGAAAGGGAAGACGGGAACTGAATGAAAATTTTGTACTGAAAGTTGTTTATGTTTTGTAAGAATTTTTCTTCAGTTAAAGATCGCATATAAGAAAATGAGAAAAATATATCGATATCACAGAAATACCTTGATCTCATGTATTCGAAGCAGATATTTTTATAAAAGAAATTTTCTTAAATTTTGTTCACGAAGCAGCAAAAATGGAAATTCTTCGATTTTGTAACGGTTTTCACGACAATTTTCAATAGTTTAAAAAATCCATTTTTTTAAGAAAAAATTATGTAATTGAAAATAGTTAACATTCTTTTTAAAAAAGATAACCGTAAGTAATAACCGAAGAATAATCTGAAAAAAGTAAATTGAGGAATTTACAAAATTTAATTAAATGCATTCTTCGCACTTCCCCCCCCCTTCCAAAGTACTTCTCTTCAGTTCAGTTCCCTTCTATTTATTGTAATTTTTTATAGCTTAACCAAATATTTGACCCAAATATGGTAGCTGTATGTAAATTAAAAAACAACATTTCATTCATTCAAGTGTGCAATATGAATTCAAAGGTAAAGGATGGTCATTATTCTGTAAAATTAACAAGGTTTTTTTCATGAACAATGTAAGGTTTAGAAGCTGGTAACAAAATAAATCTGAATTTAATTTATATTTATACGATTTTTTTTCGTGCAGTATTATAATGTGGAAAACAGAACCTCATTGTTTTTTTTAAAATTATGTCTGTTCAATACATTATTATTCCATCAGATTCTTAAGGAAGTTTGCTGATTATGGATGGATATTATTCTGTATGCTGTATTTTTTTTCAATTCCTCTACTCTCTCTCTATTAGCTCTTTCTCTCTCTATATTTATATATATATATATATATATATGTAGGAAAGGAGTGCAAGTTTTCTTTTACTTATTTTGATTTTTATTGTAAGAGATGGCACCACTAATCGAAACCACGTGAGTTTTAGCTGCGCGATACGATGAGGTCATGTATTTATAAAGGGGGCAGAAAAGAAATACTGGGAGTTGCACCAAAGCTTGAACGAAGGCAGGTAAGAGGAAATCGGTCTCTCCGTTGTTTTGAGAAAGAGTACGTGTTTTCGGAATTAGTATGGTGCTATCTCGAATTATTTAAAACCCCTTGTAAATAGTAAATGTTTTAGTTGTGTTATTAATAAATTAAGTTATTTTAACTCTGCGTGCTTATTTTAACATTAAAATCGAACCTTCCCCTAGACGCCGTCCCACAAATTGGGGGTTCGACCGAGAATTTTTAAACTATTCAAAGTTTTATCTAAGAGCATTTTTTAAAAGTTTTACCTCCTCATCGATTTTTGATTTCCTGAGCGGTACATAGACCTTGCCTTGCATCGAATAGAGACCCGGCGAAGCCTTCAGCTGGATAAGAAATTTTACGAGCGATACGGAAGTCTTACGAGCGATACGGAAATACTTCAGCGAGAACAGTCTACAGGTGGAAGGGGTCCATTGACTTGGTTAGAAACACGGAATCTTGGCGAATTTCCACGTCAGCTACAGTCAACCAAAACTGGAAGCCCAGCGACTCAACGAGATACTGAACGAATTGAACGGGATTACCTTGATCATTGAGGTCAACACTGACGAGAGAACCTTTGGAACTGCATCGAATTGCGAGTTATCAACACGAAACAAGATTTCCTGTGTCATTGAGGTCAACGTAAAGTGTCTTCAGAATTACATTGAATTGTGCTAGTATCCTTTTTTTTTGGTATTGTGTGAGTAATAGGCGAAAATTATATAAATGAATGATTTTGTGTGTATATTTCCTGTTCTGTGAATCTGAAATTGAATTTTGAAGTACTAGGTACTATTATTGGTTTAATTGCAGACATAGATATTTGATGTTCTTTTAGTTTTGGATTAATAACTGAGTACTTTCCGTGTTTTTTCTTAGTAATCTATTTTTGATAAATGAGAGGAACGCGTTGTTTTTTTAATAAAAAATAAAATTGATATTAACTGTAATACTGTTGTGTTTTGTAAAAGGATTTAAGTTCCGGGAATTCTTTAAAAAGTCCATTTTTGTCTATAATTGTTTATAATTGATAATTGCATCTTATTTAAATTATCTTTTGTTTCTTTTTAAGTGAGTAAACTTTTTGCGTGTCATTTTAATGGTTTTGTCTCATTTAACTTGGGTAAAAATTTAAGTTGTTCTCTGGGTCACCATTCTGAGTATAAAAATGGCATTCTTACTCGCGAAAAGGAAAGAGGATTTGGTGTCACTCGCCGAGGATTTGGATCTTACTATCGAAGCAGGTATCACAAAATTGAAGTTAAAGGAGCTAATCGTAAAAAGCCAGATTACGTTGAAGACGATGTTAAAAAGATGCTTGATAGCATAGTGGAGGAACGTACAAAAAGAGAAGAGAGAGAAAGGGCTGAGAGAGAGAGGGCTGAGAGAGAGGATATGCGAAAGGATGAGAGAGAAAGACGAGAGTACGAATTAGAGAAGTTGCGAATACAAGCGCAACAGACTGCCGGTATGCCGAATAACACCGAAAACGTTCAAGCATCGAATAAACTGTTTCACGAAACTTTTCATAAGTTTAATATGAAGGAAGATATTGGTTTGAATCTTACCTTATTTGAGCGTCATGCAGAACTAACTTTCTTACCGAAAAAAGATTGGGTTCAAAAACTTATAGGTTTAATACCCGTCGAAATTGCCCATCTGATCGCAAGAGAACCAACTGATAAGTGTAATGATTACGATCATGTAAAGGATTTACTCTTACAAAGATTTAAATTATCTCCGGAAAAATTTCGTCAGTTATTTTTGTTTCACCAAAAGTCCGATGAACGAACATGGCAAGATTTTCAACACGAATTACAGACGTATTTTGATGGATGGACTTTGGGCTTAAAAGTTAACACCTACGACCAATTACGAGAATTAATCATAGCCGATCAAATGAAGAAGAGGGCGCCGTATGATTTTCAGGAACACTTTTTGGACGAATGGTCTACTATTAACTCATCTATTGAGCTAGCGAAAAAATTTGAAGATTATGAGGACGTCCGAAGAACTATAGGGCCAAAGCAGTTAAACTCATTTGCTAAGAGATCGAACAATAACGATAATTGTTCTCAAAGGCAAGAACGTTTTCACCTTGGAAATAATTGGAATGATAGAAAATGCTTTCAATTGACGAGAACTTACGATAAAAGAGTTAAACAGGTAACATGTAGCTACTGCAGGGGACTAGTCACTATGCCGTAGATTGTACAAAGCGCAACAAGGGTACGAAAATCAATAAATCTTCAAGCTCTCCGGTCCAGACCTGTTCTCGAATTCAGCAAGACAGAATTAAGACCAGGAAAATAACCATCGGAAACAAGACTTTTGAGGCTCTAATCGACACTGGAAGCTCAGTTTCGCTCATTCGTGAAGATGTAAGCAAAGGAATCATCGAGCAATCGAAGCTCTCGAAGGACATTGTCGTGTTATCTGGATTGGGAAAGTACGAAGTCAAAACAAAAGGATCGTTCCAACGAGAAATCGAATTGGATGGAGAGAAATATTCCGTAATATGGCATGTCGTGCCTGCGCTGCATTTGGAGTTCCAGGCAGTGATAGGATTGGACATTTTGGAACAAGCTTTTGTTGGCTTTGATAAAAAAGGTGTTTATTTCTGTAAACACGAAGAGAAGGTGTGGTTTGTGAATACACAGGTTTATGAAGCAAGAACTGAAGACGAAATCGAAGTTAAACATGTTATCAATCCTCGAATAAGAAAGGAACTCTCTGAACTAATCAACCGCTATACACCTAAGAAGACCGAAACGACAAATGTATCCATGAGAATTATCCTGAAGGATGATATACCAGTTTACCAAACAGCACGCCGTTTGTCATTTCTGGAGAATCAGACCGTCAACAAGCAGATCGACGAATGGTTGGATAAGGGAATCGTGAGACCAAGCTCTTCTGAATATGCAAGTCCAATCGTGTTAGTCAAGAAGAAAGACAGTACCTACAGACTATGCATTGACTATAGGAAACTGAACCGAAAACTAGTCAAGGATCGCTTCCCCTTGCCACTGATCGAGGACGTATTGGATAGGCTGCAAGACGCCAAAGTGTATTCCACGTTAGACTTGAAAAATGGGTTTTTTTCATGTCGACGTAAACGAGGATTGCAAGCATTTCACCTGCTTTGTTGTACCAGACGGGCAGTTCGAATTCAATAAGGTACCTTTTGGTCTCAGTACAAGCCCAAGCGTATTCCAAAGGTATGTGTACAGCATTTTTAGGGAACTCATGCGAAAAGGCATCGTAATAATTTATTTGGATGATTTGATCGTTCCAGCTAAAGATGAGAAAGAAGGTTTGGAAAAACTGAAGAAGGTGTTTGAGGTCGCATCCAGATATGGGTTGGAGATCAAGTTTGAAAAATGTCAGTTTTTAAAACGAAAGGTGGAATTTTTGGGTCACGTTGTCGAAAATGGAACGGTGCGCCCTTCAGTTGCAAAAACGATAGCTGTCAAGAAGTTTCCTGTACCAACGACTGCAAACAAGTCCAAAGCTTTTTAGGACTCACTGGCTATTTTCGAAAATTTATTCCGTCATACTCTAAAATAGCGAAACCTTTGAGTGATCTAATTAGAAAGGACAATCGATTTGTCTTTGAACGACCTCAAATAGAAGCATTTGAAAAGCTCAAGCAATTATTGATTGAAAGTCCAGTATTAAGTATTTTCCAGCAGGGAAAAACAACCGAATTGCACACGGACGCAAGTCAACAAGGCTACGGAGCCGTCTTACTCCAAGAGGCAGAAGATGGAAAATTGCATCCAGTTCAATACATGTCTAAGAAAACTACTCCGGCAGAGGAGAAGTATAGCAGCTATGAACTTGAAGTTCTTGCTGTTGTCAACGTTTTAAAGAAATTTCGTACCTACCTTATGGGAAATCATTTCAAAGTCATAACGGATTGCTCAGCGTTTCAAAGGACTATGGACAAAAAGGATTTGGTTACTCGTATAGCGCGATGGGCATTATTGCTGGAAGAGTTTGATTATGAAATTGTGCATCGTTCCGGCCAGAGAATGCAACATGTGGATGCCCTTAGTAGATATCCAGTCGCAATAATTACTAACGATACTCTAACCGCAAGATTAAAAAGGGCACAACAAGAGGATGAATACACTCAGAGTCTAAGGTCACTCATTGAAACAAACAGCAATTCAGACTTTTTCGATAAAAACGAAATACTTTACAAATATGTTGAAGGTCGTGAATTGATAGTTGTACCAAGAGATATGCAAATTGGGATAATAAAGTTAGTACATGAGAAGGGACCATATAGAATAGTTAAAGAAAACCTAGAGATAGATATGATTTAGAGAAAGTGGGTGATCATGAGGGACCTAAGATAACAAATTCATCTGCTGATTTAATGAAATTTTACTCACCATGATGATGTATTTTTATAAAAAGGGTTTTCTATTCTTTTTAAAAGAACATAATGTGTATTAATGTGTTTTGTTTTCTTTGCTATTAATATTTCATTTTTGAGAGTTGTATCCTTATTTTTAAATTTGAATGTCTATCTTGGAATTTTTATCTCCGATTAATATTAATTTTGCAGAGGCCGATATTTTATTGTATGGTATGTAAAATCACTGAGGTCAGTGATTCCCAGGATGGCCGAACTTGTAGGAAAGGAGTGCAAGTTTTCTTTTACTTCTTTTGATTTTTATTGTAAGAGATGGCACCACTAATCGAAACCACGTGAGTTTTAGCTGCGCGATACGATGAGGTCATGTATTTATAAAGGGGGCAGAAAAGAAAAACTGGGAGTTGCACCAAAGCTTGAACGAAGGCAGGTCAGAGGAAATCGGTCTCTCCGTTGTTTTGAGAAAGAGTACGTGTTTTCGGAATTAGTATGGTGCTATCTCGAATTATTTAAAACCCCTTGTAAATAGTAAATGTTTTAGTTGTGTTATTAATAAATTAAGTTATTTTAACTCTGCGTGCTTATTTTAACATTAAAATCGAACCTTCCCCTAGACGCCGTCCCACATATATATTTATCTTGTTCAAATTTTCAATTGTTAAAAAATACTATCTATTCACCCAATTAAGTTGAAATAAATTTTTTTGCACTTGTACGGGATGACACTGGATGTTAATACAGTTTTTTCGAATATTAAGTCATTAATTAAATTAAAATTAAATTAATTACCGGTTTTCGACGCCAACTTAGATTCGTCTCTATTATTGTAACAATGTAACTGATAAAACAATGACAAAAGGTGGCGTCGAAAACCGGTTTTTCAGCCAAACCGGGTGTGCATTGTTACAACAATGCAAACAAATTATGCTCTTTTTTCAATTCCTACTGTTAGTTCACTCTGTCCCTATATATATATCGTTCAAAATTTTAATCGTTAATAAAATACTATCTATTCATCCATTCAAAGTAGGAATTGACTTAAATTTTTTTTATTACTTGTTTTTACTTATAACAAAAATTTTAGGTAAGGTAGAAAATTTGGTTATACCTTTATGTGTATAATTTGTAGACGTCATAACTTCTTAAGTTTATTCTTGCACACTAAAATTAGTAACATTTGTGACGGATCTATCCGCGTCCTTCCTCCAATTCTCTTGGGAAATCTTTAGTCTATCAATTTAAATTTAATCACAACCATCCCTTTGAAGAAGCAACCGTGATGTGCAAATTAGGTCTAATATATATATATTCTAGTTTTTCACTCTAGTTAGAGATATATGGGGATTGAGACATAGATAATCTGACAAAGAGGAGATATATCTATTGATCAGGTATTATTCTATATTGAGCAAGTTTCAGAAATTAGATAGTTGAAGGTATTAAAGTGACGATTGGTCACCACGTTAAATTATAACTCAGATATTTAGAGAAGCGGATGGATCCTAAAAATGGAAGATCGAGATTTCAGGAGTCTCCTAATTCGCGTCTCTCGTTGTTTAATTTTCCATTGCTCTTATTGGGAACATCTCTTCTAGTTTGAATTATTAGAATTCTGTCTGTTGATAATTGGTGTGTTTAATAAACAGTTGAAAAGTATTATGGCGAGTAATCCTTGACTTTTTCCCGTACCTCTAGGCGGGGCAGAGAGTAAACCACACCCATTATACATTTTCTCTCTCTCCGTATTCTTAGTCTCCCTATTTGTATTTAATGTATAAATTATGTGTTATAATATTATAATGTATAAATTATGTGTTGTAATATTATAATGTATAAATTATGTGTTGTAATATTATAATGTATAAATTATGTGTTATAATATTTTGATCAATTTTCCGTATTTTAAATTTCCAATGTTGTTTTGATCTTAAAGCATTTCTCCCCCCTCCACGTTTAACCGTTGCGGCCCGCGTGAAATAGCTAACATATGTATGCCACCCGCATAAAATGGCTGACATATATATGCGGCCCAGCAGAAAAAAAAAGGTTGCGTACCCCTGATATTTATTTTCCTTTCTGATATTTTATTTTTCTGGCAAAGCTCTTAAGGGATATTCACGATAATAGATATTTTAGTGTTTATTTATGGGGCAGCGGTATCCTAGTGGTTATGATCACAAACTCGTTGCCACCGTGTCACTGGTTTGAGTAATCGTGCCACTGAAAGACCACCGTGTAGAGGGGATGATGCGCGTTGAATCTTTCGAAACTCAAAATCCTCCCGTTGGCGTGGAGTGGAAGTTTGGTGAGGGGTTTTAAGTTCAGATAACCCTCGTTTTTCTTTCTAGTGCGGCTTAATAAACGCTCACTCACATCTTTTGAAAACATCTTGCCAACTATAAACACTCCCAAGAAACTTAAATCAAAAACAACATCCATTTTTTCAAACTCTTAATTACAAAACTTTTATTTTTTCCCTCCAACCGCACCGTCACCTGAGAGATAAATTAAAAGGCACTGCCCCCAACAAACAAAAGCGTCTGAAAACAGAAGCTATCGGTGCGCGAGAAGTATGTCGTTAATGTCATGATTTGCAACACTCCATTTAAATCTTCCATGTCCGAGGCGTTTAAAAGATGGAAATATCCCTCTACGCGTGAAAGCTGCATTCCTCAGCTAATTCAACGTAATGAAAGCGAAATGATTTTGCATTTGTGCAGAGTGTCGCCCCGTGATAATAATGCGGCCCATAAATCAGCTTAAGTGGACACCCCGCTATAAATGTAATCCTCGCCTAATTATAAGACGCTTCACTATTTCCATTAATTGTAAGCAACCCAGAGAGAATGGTTTTTGGATGAAAGTTTGGGATAAGTCGAAAGAGATGTCATGGCATCGTAACTGGAGACAATTTTCTAGAATATTTAGCTTAAGAGTTCTGCATTTATTCCTGTTTGATTTATTGTCCATGTTCTCGTCCAGTTTTATTGGAGGACAATGATTAAAGTAAATTTAGTTTTCACCTGGACGACAAGGCTTAGAAAAGAAATTTCATTTATTGATTCTTTTGTTTTGAAATTATCTAAAAGTTTTTTTAAATTATCTAAAAAAATACTAATTTATACGCGTATAATATTATTCAAATATATTGAAAGTATTTTAGAAATCGAACGATTTTCTGAGGCTTTATGGAATAATTGAAAAAAGAGTTATCACATTTATCGAATTGTTACATTTAGGCTTAATTTATTCGAATTTCTTTCGAAAATTAATATGTTATTTGAATCTTCTGTGTCAATTATTGCTATTATTACTGCTGTTTAATCTTGTTTCGTAGTTTTAGGTTTAACTTCTTCAACAAGTCTATAAGTCAAGTAAAAATATAATATTTATGAAAGTTATCCAAAAGTGAGAAGATTTTAATTTTGTAGTATCACATTAAATATTTTTTATATAAGCCACAGAAGAGAAATCAAAGTCTATTGTCGTAAATAATCCTTAGTATAATAAAAACATTTAAAAAAGTTATATCAAAGCATAACAAAATTAAAAAATTAAAATTGTATTAAAAATATCAACTTTCAACAAATAAATTTTCTTTTAAAATATTTTCTGAATTTATTTTTTACACAATGGGAAAAACATTTCACCACTTTTCTAAGATTTGAAAAACAGCTTTATTTGCAGACGATTTTGAATATCATGTTTATATACAGTGGTACAAAAAGTATTTGCACACATACATTTTTGTTCACAATTTATAAGAAAATGCATTAAGAAATACAAAAATTGGCATTTTAAAAATAAAATAAGCCTATTCATTTAAATTAATTACAAAAAATACAATAATAATAATAAAAAACATTTTTTGCAACAATATTAAAGTATCTTATGTCAAAAAAGTATTTGCACACTCAACTCAACTTTAGCAAATTTGCATTTTTTTGTTAATTATATTTGACAGTCATCCCGCAGTAAATGACATACGTAAGACTACTATAAAAGGAGGTATTGTCGAAACTTTATCAGTTGATTGTCGATTTCAAATTGTTATGGCACCTACGAAATCTGAATTGCCGATTTCGTTGCGAGAAAAAATTGTTTCTCTACGTGAAAATGACCTAAGTTACCGAGAAATAGGTAAAAAAGTAAATGTTTGCTTCTCTACTGTTCGGTATGTTATAAAACGTCATAAAGAAAAGAGGATCTACATCAAATAACTTGCGCTCTGGATGCCCAAAAAAACTTTCACTGCGAATTAAGCGAAAAATCATAAGAAAAGCATCGAAACATCCATTTGTTAGTGCAGTTACATTAGCCAATGATGTCGCTTCAACATCTGGAGCGCAAATCTGTGCCCAAAGTGTTCGAAATGTCCTGCATGACGCACAAATTTATGGGAGATCTCCAAGGAAATAACCTCTCATGACTGAACGAAATAGACTGAAGAGACTTGAATTCGCTAAGGAATATATCAATAAGTCAATTGATTTCTGGAAAAATGTCATATTCTCCGACGAGAGTAAGTTCAATATCTTTAAATCAGATGTCAGGAAATTAGTTTGGAGAAAACCTTGTACTGCTTTTCATACCAAAAATGTGTTACCTACAGTTAAACATGGAGGAGGTTCTGATATGATTTAGGGGTGCATGGCTAGCAAAGGAGTTGGTAATTTGTGTTTCATTGATGGGAATATGACAGCTCAAACCTATATTGATGTGTTGCGAGATAACTTGCCACAAAGTGCAATAAAATTGGGTATCAGTAATTCGTACTATTTTCCGTAAGACAATGATCCCAAGCACACTGCCGGTATAACATGCATGTGGTTGCTTTATCATGTACCCAGAAAACTTGCCACTCCACCACAATCACCAGACTTAAATCCTTTGGAAAATTTGTGGAATTCTGTGGATTTAAAAATAAGAAAAAGGGAGATTTCAAGCAAATCTGCCCTTAAACAATCCCTTATTGAAGAGTAGTCGAATACTGACCCTATTGTTACAGAAAATTTAATTAAATCAATGCCAGCAAGATTGCAAGCAGTAATAGATGCTAAAGGAATGCATACTAAATATTAGTTATTTGAAATTTGCTTAAATTTTTTATTTCTTTTGTATTCATGTAGGTGTGCAAATACTTTTTTGACACGAGATATTTTAATTTTGTTACAAAAAAGCATTGTTATTTATATTATTGTAATTTTTCTGTTTGTTTTGGATGATTAAACTTATTCTGATTTGGCAATACCAATTTTTTTATTTCTTAATGCTTCTTTTTATGAATGGCAAACAAAAATGTAGGTGTGCAAATACTTTTTTACCCACTGTATATTGATGCTGTTGTTTCTGAAATACATAATCTAACTGTTAGTAAAAATCATAATTTAAATTACTGTAAACCATATTTATTATATATGTGACAATTTTCAAACTTTCTAGAACTCTTTTAAAACTAGCACTGCTTGTTATATTTTTATCTATTTAAATTCCACCCAAATTTTTTAAATATAGATTCTTCCTATTCATTTCTATGTAAAAAAGTAAAGTATTCATTGAAGATTATCATTTTAATGACATATTTACAAATAAATAAAGCAAAGGAATATTTCAACAATGTCAATATATTTTAATTCAGTTACACATCCTTTTGATTAAGATTTGTTTAAAATACGATTTTAATATTTTATTAAAAGAATTTTAGTAGCTTTATTAAAAAATTAGTTGATTCTTTTAAAATTTTAGTTAGATTTGAATATTTTTTACAAAAAATTTTGTTTTCATTTTTGCCTTATAATTTTTGAAGAGCTTAATGTTTCAAAATGCAGTCGTGATTTGGATTCTTTTATATGTTCATTTTCTTTTTCAAGTAATTAATTCACAAATAAAACAAATGTGCGTGCAAAAAATTAATTTATTTACTCTATTTTGAAAGAGTTCTAATTTAATAATATTTTTATAGGAACAATGATTTTGCAAAAATATAAAAGTTTTGGAACAACTGCATAAATTAACGACGAGGTTATTCGATTTTCATTGTTCTCACAGAAATTATTTATTTTATTAAACCCACAAACGATTGCAATAAAAAAAATTCCAACTCTCGTGAACTTCTCCCAGAAAAATATCCGGGAAATATTTCCAAGGGCTGTCATATTTAATGAAAAATGTCACTTTTTACTGCGAACTTTTTTAAGAAATCCTTTTTTCTCTTCTTTTTTTCTTCTGAAATCACTGTTTTTGCTACAATTATTTTCAGCTCGGTTAAATTGACTGGCAGTTTGCCCGAATTTCATCGTGTGTAAAATGTTTTTGATACTTTTACATACCCTTGAAGATTTACTTTATTCCCTTCTGCTAACAGAAACTATTTTTATCCCTTCTGAAGCCGTAATTTTTTTTCTTTACCTTATGCAACGGTATCATTTGGTAATAATAAGGTTACGTGAGAGCGATTGTAAAACTTAACGACAAGCATATACAATTGTTTTTGCTATTCTAGGAAGAATTGGATGCACTATTAGAAATAATTTAGTAGTTTAAATTGTGAATAATTAAATATAAACCCATATTTTTTTTACTACCAAGGCTAGACATAAAAAAATTTTGCATAGGTATTTTACCCAGAAAATGTTATTATTCAATGAAAGTAATCTAAAGAAGTTTGCATAGTGTCATCTGAGCTCCGTTTTTCTATTTACGGAATGTAACGATAGTTAAGGCTGCATTACAGGAAAATTAATTATTAGAAGAACTTTAGATACCTGAACATATTGAAGGAGAAGAGATATCAAAATCAAATTTATTAGAGAGATAGTACACAGTAGAGAAACCAATTCAAGTCTCAGTTCATTTCTATAAACACCAAGCTGAGCATATATAAAACTTTAATCAGACCTATCGTTCTGTATGGAAGGGAATGTTCGACCCTTAGTAAAGCAGACGAAGAAACGTTGCTCCTTTTTGAAAAAAAAATCTTAAGGAAAATCTTTGGACCTATTCAAGAGAACAATGAGCGGAGAATTCTTTACAATCATGAAATTTACAGGAAATATGGCGGGACTGACATTGTGAGAACTATAAAAGTATCACCTATTAGGTGGTTGGGCCATCTGCACAGATATGCCCCGATGCTTTCCTATTAAAAAAAAGGTTTTTTCTAAAATTGAAGGGACTAGCACCCGCGCGGTGACAGGTGGGAAAGAATAGTCCCAACGTACTCGATGCGTGTCGTAGAAGGTGATTAAAATGGGACCGGTCCTCCTGGTTCCGGGATTGGGCGTAGAGTTAACAGCCCTACCCCATAAAAAAACTCTTGTTACGAAATCTTAAGAAGAAAATGGGCAGGTCACGCTGTCAGAATGGACGAAGACCGCACCACTAAAAAAGTCTTCAATGCCCAACTAATTGGCACACGAAGAAAGAGCAGGCCAAATCTTAGATGGATTGATGGCCTAGAAAAAGATCTTCTAGTTTTGAGAACTAAGAATTGCAGGAAGAAGGCTGGCCAGGAAAAGACGTTCTTGAGAAGGACAAGACACACCCTAGGCTGTCGAGCCACTGAGGAAGGAAGGAAAGGACCAGACGTAGAGGACGACCACTTACACGATGGTTAAATGATGCTGAAAAAGACCTCAAACTAATAGGAATCAACCGATGAAAGGCCACCGTGACTGATAGGGTCAATTGGAGGAGGATCAGAGAGTTAGCCTTGACCTGAAAAAGGCTGTTGAGCTTATGAAGAAGAAGTATGCAATAGAAACGTGAAGGATGATTAAAAATACAACCTTCTTCAAGATAAGGAAAACGATTAAATCATAGTGAGTGTTGCCACCATAACTAGCAAAAATCGTTACTAAATGCCTTATTCTCGATCAGTCGTTCGCTGAAAATCTTCAACCAGACGTGTTCCATAGGTGATAGTTTTGGGAGAACAGGCAGAGTCCAAGACAACTATGAAATCTGGCGAACGAAGAAGCCTTGAACATTGCGTGCCACGTGTGGCTCCCCATCGTTAGATTGGAATGGGTCCATAGGAAAGCTCTGAATATAAGGAAACACAACCAGCATCAAAGACTCAGAGAAATTGCTTTGTCTGGTCGTTGTATCGTTGAATGCTAGTCTAAGACCTTAGGGAACAGTTAAACAACCTCTCTCAATGGTGAATCCAAATTGTAATCCAACTATCGTGATGAAGCAGGCAAAAGCGTGATTCCTCTGTAAAGACAATGTCGTGTCATTCGTTTGTCCATGTCCATAGTTCAATGCATTACTACAGAATGCACTTGAAAAAAAACTTGTGAAAACACTTGAGGTGTCTAACACTCTACAAGTTTCCACACCATGACTTGCGATATATTTGAAGCCTAAAACCCGTAGAATTTTCCTTTTATTTAAGATGACGTTTTTTACAAGAATCGTGAAGTTCGACCAATATAAGATTCAGCCGTTACAAAACTTTTAATCAAAATCATCACTTTATGCTGCCAAATTCTTATATTACATGCATTTCCTTCTGAGCAATATGACTTCTAATATTTATAACTTATTCAGCAGCACTTTTCTTTTGAAATAAAATAATAGTAAATTTAAAATGATATGTGCATTTATATTTTTAAAATAAAATATTCAATTGTGAATTTTTTTACCAGCATTTCGATAAATGTACCAAAACTTGTTTAATAATATGCACACACTTAATCTTAACTTCTAAAAAAACTACCTCTATTATAAAGTTTAGAAAAGAGAAAAATAAATCATGGTTATAAGATTAGTCGAAAATTAATAAAGTATTAGTAATGCATGTTAGATGTTTACCTAAAAACGGTAAAGGTGAATGTGAAAATATTGAAGGTATATAACTGTATTTATAGTAACCATTTGAAAATCTTCCTTGCTCTTGAAAATAAATTTCATAAATAAATATTAAATTTATATAAATATATCGATGAGTTTATAGATGAAATATTATGTGTGTATATTATTAAATATTTAAAACAGAGAAATATTTGTAACATTGCTTATACCAAAAAAAAAAAAATCTATAGAAGGTGTTATTCTGCCACTTCTGGTTTCAAGCAGGTTTACTTTATTTGTATTCATATTTTTAAAATACAACATTTTCTGTCTCATATTTATTTCGAAGATCTAGTTTATTTTCGGCACTAAGATTGTTTCTGGAATATTTATGATGATAAATCAACTGTGTATTTAAAATTCAAAAGCAAGCATGATTCGTTAAAATACCTGTATTTTCATATACAAGTATTTTATTGTTATAAAATGTGTGTGATGTAAATCTTATAAAGAATACACCAAACCAACTCAATATAGTGTATCAGTGTTATTCATTTTGAAAATTAATTTATAAACGTTTTTCTCAATAGTGTAAAACAGTTTTAAGAAGTTTTCTAGTACTTTAATTAGTGAAAAAGAAGAGTAATTGTCTAAGAGTATTAAGAGTATATTCTGAAATGCATACACACACACTGAAACACACATTGTTGATAATGCACACTCTTTATTTCCAATTTCCAGAACGACAGGAAAAGTTGTAAAAATAAAAAGTTAAAAACGAAATTTAAGAGATTAGGGTTCCTAATGCGTATTTTCACCAAATGAATAGCAGCGCACGTGATTGTACAAATTACATTCTTTTTTTACAGCTTGGTTTGCTCTAAAACTATCAGGTACAAATTTTCCTTTTTTTTTTGCAAAACAGCTTACGACAGTAGAGTGATTACGGTCTCCAGTATATGGGAGGTGTTGGGTGTTGTTTCACACCATTATAGTCGCCAAGTTGCATTATAATGCAACACGATGGCTATTGGCGACGGACCTCGTAATTGCGAGCCTCGATCAAGCGACGAGGAGGACACCTCAGCTGGCACCCACCCCTCTCCAAACTACCACTCCATACCAACGGAAAGACTTTGATCCTCGACAGAATTAACGTCCATCAGCCCTTATATACGGCGGGTCTTTAGTGGCAAAGCTCGAACTCATAACACGCAGGCCACCAATTCATGATTATGACCAATAAGCACTGGCGTAGCAAGCTCTGAGGAGGCTCTGTATCAAAATTCCTTCGGAGCCCTTTTTTTAGATATGCGAGCCCTGCTAGTGGGAATATAGTTATACATATTGGGGTCCCTATAGCTTGTGGGGCCCCGTATCCTTGATACGGCGATATCTACGTCTGCCATTAAGGTACTGTGGCCCCAAACTAAAGATAAAGATTTATAAGTTAGGTGAGATAATAAAAAGCTTTGAAATATACAGTAAAATCCGGCGTATAACGCGCACTTTTAACACAAAAAAATAAGATCGAAATTTATGGGTGCGCGTGATACGTCGGGTATAAAAATGATAGCTTTAAAAATGAAGAATAGGTGAGTATAGAAGAAGAAAAAAAAATCAGAGTTCTGCATACATCAAAATATTGTTTATTTAAAAGAAATTACATTCTTTATGAATTTAAAGGGCTGAAGTCTTAGAAGTACATTATTTTTTTTCTTCTAATGCTTTGAATAATGCCTCGAAAAAATGACTTCAAAAAATGAGAGCATTGCGCAAGTACATTTAAGTATTCTTCGTCAAAAGGGGGGCGGGCGTTATACGGTGGATATACCTAAAAATTAAAAATTGCAGCTTGAAAGTATAGGCTCTGCGACGTCTGACATAAATAAAGGTAGCATGATATTTATTAATTTAAATATTTAGTTTATTTACGCCGCAGCTGTTAATTACAGTATGTACACTAAAGTAAATGAAAAATATTGTTTTGAATTAATGACTCCAAATTCTGTTGTTTGTGAGGGAGGAGGTCACATCTTGTCTCTACGAAAGTTTTCAACCGTCTCTCTCTCTCTCTCTTTGCCCTCTCTTGGCTTCGGGATCATAGCGGTCAGCCCATTTATCCTCGAGTTGCATCCGGTTCGTGGGTGGAGAAGAGGTTGGTTCCTTGTGGAATCAAAGGTTGACGGGACGACGTCCAAGTCAAGATCGCGCAATAATTTAAGGGTATAGGTGTTCCTTGAACGTGTTGATCATATCCACAAAGAAGCTGATTCACAGCTGTGTGGCGGGAATCGTTAGAGAGCGCGTTATACGTCGGATTTTACGGTAAATAAAGCTTAGTTTTTCATAATAAAATACTAATGTTACCGATCTCAGTCATGAAAATTTTTGATATTATTTCAAATTTTAGTTCCTATTGCACATTACTTCTGTGTTCACTTAAGAAAAATTAGTTATCTTAAACGAAGTATTCCTTTAATTTCATTTGACTCTGGATACAATTAAAGTAACAGCATTAAATTAAACATAAGTGACATTTATTTGTACTTAAAACTGTAAAAATATTTTAAA
The DNA here is from genome assembly GCA_019973975.1 of Trichonephila clavata. NCBI lineage: Eukaryota > Metazoa > Arthropoda > Arachnida > Araneae > Nephilidae > Trichonephila > Trichonephila clavata. The sequence goes on along the minus strand of BMAO01038347.1, from coordinate 29,924 downwards.
TCTAATACTATTCAAGTAAAATTAAAGAAAACTTTCATAATGATAAGGAGAAGAAATCAACATTTTCTTCAAGCTGCCTCAAAGTATTAGTAACAGAATTACGGTTTTCATCCAATTATATGGTTTTATAATGCAAAAGGAAAAGCTATAACATAAAAACCGAAATTGGGTTAACGTTTGGTTATAACTGTGAAATATAATGCTTACATATTATATCGATTTAGTGGAAGGAAAAGAAATTAGGATAATTTGATAGTCAAATGTGCAAATCGATACTTATTACTAAAAGTTAACTATTCGTAAGCCCTTATTAGTAAGGAAATTTAAAGCACTCATTTTCCGTTAAGGATATCGATTTTCAGAGAGTTCTATATTTATATTTTCTTATTAGTTCTTATCATTATTTAGAGTCTTCATCTAAAGTAATATCATAAATCACGAAAAAAAAAGTTGTTATAAGAAATAAATTAGATTAAAGCTGTAAGGAAAGGGAAAAGTTATTTAATTATTAATTTTATAGGAAAAGTTTAGGGGAAATTTGTTGGCATTATTTCTACTTCCTTTTATTTCTTTCTTAGTTCAAGGTAATATTATTATTAATATTTAAAAATTGAATTAAGTTCTTATTCGAGATTGTGGTTTCAATTCGAAAAACAAAATAAAATTTCTTAATTTTGTGCCTTCAGTTTTAATATATTTGCTCACATTTTTAATATTAATATTTATTGCATAGATTAGTACTTATGATTATAAATATGATTCTATACATTGTTATTATTTATTGAAAATAGTTAAAATAATCATATTGCGTTACAAAACACCCCAAGAAATTTATAAAACTCAAAAATGCTCCCTTCTCTATATTTAAAGACAAATATAAAGATAAAATCAGTTGCGCACATTGTAAACCGAGCAATACTAGAATAGAATATGATTTAAATAAATAAAAGTTAACGAGAAGAACTTTAAAAAAATATAAATAAAATAATTGAAAGTTCAAAAATAAGCAAAAAACGCTAATAAAAATAATATGGAAATATAAAATGAAAATTAATTAAATCATTTCTTCTGAAAAGATTCTTAAATAATTCAAAAAAATTATTTATTCATTTTAAGTACACCTTTAAATGATTCCAAAAAATTAAAGTTTATTTTTTATACATTCTAAAAAAGAAACATCTAAATTGCAACTCGTGTCCGATATTTCTAAGGTTATTCGCAAGTAAATGCATAAACAAAACAAACTGTTAAATAAATGAATTACGTAGATTAAATTTCATGAATTTTAAACAAATCCACATTCGATTCTTTTCTTTAAAAATATTCTATTACGGACGTTGAAGAAAATATTCTATGTTGATTTCGTGCCAGAGAATTTGTTGATTCATCTACTAAAAGATGTATACAAATTCTGTGTTGAATATCTTCTAGGTTTCCGCTTTTATAAAAGAACAATAAGTCATATGATAAGAACAATTGGAATAATAATATTGTATTCGAAGAATTCATGTGGGAATTGAAAATCTCCGCTCTGTTTTTGTCAACAAGCCAGAAAGGAAAATACGGAAAGTACGCCTACCAAGATTCATTGCCGGTATATGTAAAGCAAAATGGGGTTATTGAAGACATCTTTTTTTTGCTTTTGAATGTCACGAGATTCGTTATACATATACCAATATACGACATATATATACAGTGGTGGCCAAAATAAAGGACACTTTTGGAAATTTCTATGTTTTTTACATTTGCATGCCTACAGAAAATGTTACGATTCAAAGAATCCAAAGACATATACATCATTTTAAAGACAATTTAATACTGGATTCAATACAAAAGAAAAAAAATTAAAATATTGGCAATACAAAAAAATTACGCTGCAACAATTATCGATATAAATTACATACTGATGATATCAGTGAGTAATCAGTACTTAGTAGGGTGGTTTTTATTTATTGTAACAGCTTCACGTCGGTGTTTAATTGAGCTGACGATAGTTTAGGCTCTTCCTTCGTTATTACATGATGCCAGGAAATAATTATAGCCTAAATTAGTTCCCTTTTATTTGAATGACACCTCATTCGGAAAAGTCTTTTCAAATGGTGCCACAAGTTTTCGATAGGATTGAGGTCAGTACTATTTCTTGACCAGGAAAACATTAACGTTTAGTCAAGAAGCAATGGCATCAAATAAAAGAGTGATTGAACGTCCAGAAAGAGATTTAGAATTATTGTGTTACTCTGAAAAAGTGGTCTTTCTTATGTTGAAATTGCAAGACAGGTGGGTGGTTTAATGACTACTTCTGGAGTCTGAAAGTATTAAGATATCAGGAGACAAACTAAATAAAAAAAAGCAGGAAAAGACCGAAAAAGGTGCATCACATCTGTTGATGACAGAAAAATAAAAAGACAATGTCTCTGTGATAGAAGAATGTCATCAATGGCTATCAGAAGTGATCTGAATGATGCTGGTGTTTCTGTCACTTCAAGAACACAAATAGGAGAAGATTAATCTCAATTTACAGCAACGCAAAAAAGACTGCAGCGAACAAAGGAATACATTAATTGGACAGATTATCAGGGGTCACACAAGTTATATATATATAATTTTGAATGTCTTTTTCCCGGAAATACAGCAAAAGGAGCAAACAAAAAATCAATAAATGAATGCTGAGACAGCTCTTTTCTGATGCAAGCTGGTAGCCGTTTGAACATTGATTCATTGAGTTAATGGATGTCCTCCAGCCATTCTCGTGCTATACTCGTTCCGATTGGAGAATTTGATCGACATGATCAGAGAAGGCAGAAGACGCTACTTAAACCTTAAACGCGTTCTATTAGAGAGAGAGATCTGGCGATCGCACTGACCAGGAAAGTGTTGGATGAGCAAGAAGAAAAACTGTATAATGCCATGTACTGAGTAAGGTTGGGCATTTTTCTATTAATATATTATCTTCGGAATGCGTGAAAAGGAGGACATTACTGCATAGCGTAGAATCTCATCGATGTATTGCCATTCTGTAAGGATAATTCTAATGACAACCAAAGGGGACTTGCTATCCAATGAAATAGTACACCATATCATAACTCCTGGTTGTTGGGCTGTCCAGTGGATGACAATCAGATGAGTAACCCACCTTTGCTCTGGAGTCTCCAGACACTTCTTCACTAATCATCGGGGTAGGACCCATAACTGGTAAAAGTTCTAGTCCAGTTCTTGAGAATATGCTCTGCAACACTGCAAAAGCGTTTAAGTGTATGAGAAGCAATTGACGTAATAGCCTTCATGACTTAAGCTCCGGCTGAGTCACCTATCGATGGTCATTGCAATCACAGGTGTCCGGTTACACGACGGATCTTTAATAAAGACGCATCAGGGACTGTAAGTGCCGATTGGATAATCAGTTGTCATCGTCGGTCAACCACTATCTTCTTGTCCCTCAGTACAACCATGGCTCATCCGTTCCTTTTAACATTGTCGAATGGTAGCATCACTCTAAACATAAATTCGAACGATCCTACGGTTTGGCAACTTGCTTCCCTTTGTCCAAATGCAGTTCCACTCTCAAATGGTGACATCTGCTCATACTGTTTGCAAATACGACTGCGAGGCATTAGTATAGTCCATGTGGGATGGCTGAATCACTTTCACGTGGGAGCTATGCCGTAGCATTTGAATGTGCTTTGTTTTATTCTCCATCCAGACGCTCCACTTAATGCACCGTCGCTCCAGCTATTCAGTAATTACCCACAAGTCGCCCAGATGATATAGTGGCTAGTGATGCTGAATGCCGTGCTTTAGGCCCTGGGTTCGAATCCCGGGAAAGGCATGTATGTTTGTAAATGTATTGTGCCCCTGTGCAGCATGGGACCACTCTAAATATTTGTCAAGCTGAGAGTTCATTCCAGAGGTTGGTGGAAGGGGAAGAAAGGGGGAGGCCCCTTACCCTCTCCCCAGGATGGTCTGCTTCAAAATTAGGGTGACAATCGAGCCGAAACGTACTGTCACCTGCATAGTGCTCAAATGACTGACGTAATATAGTCCCTTGTCGCGATGAATTTCGTGAGCCTCAATATGACACCGCCTATTGGGAGGTATTAGAAGCAAGAATAAAAGTAACTGACCACCAAAGTTAATCATTTGCATATTCTATGATAAGGTATGTACACACATAGGCAATTCCGTCCCATTCAGATAACTCCTTCTTGGTATATTGCTTTTTATATTATTAAGTGTATGAATTTTTACTCAACAAGGGGCTAGAATGGAGCAAGATTAGTCCCAGCATCATGTGCCCATAACTCTAATATGAATGATTAAATTTATTAATGACTGAAGAAGAAAAAAATATTGCATTTTAAAACATAAATTTTAAGTAAAAGTAAGCTATTTGTAGTGTAAATAATAAGAAAATAAAAATTGTTATTACATTTGAAACTGAAAACTGAAATAGATAATATTGAAACTGTTGATTTTTTCACTACTTTGTTATAAAAACCTACTGGCGTCATCTGTTGCAGCTAATTGTAACTACGACGGAAATAACGCAGAATAAATTTAAAATTAAAAAATAAAATTTAATTATTGAATTAATATTTGAAAAAACTGTATTAACATCAAGTTTTAAAAAATTTATTTGAACTTGATTGGATGAATAGAAAGTATTTTATTAACGATTGAAAATTTGAACAAGATAAATATATAGAGAGTGTTGGATAATAGTAGGAATTGAAAAAGAAAACTGAAAACATAAAAACACATCTGTTGAATATTTTACAATGATAAATTATTATTTAAAAAGTCTATTATTTAATTATAAAAATATTTTAAATATATGCAAAGGGCTACATTCCAAATAAAAACGTGATCTCCAATCTTAGTTAGATGGGGGAGGGGGGGGGGAGTTTTCTTACATGCATTAAATTTTAGAATAAAAGATTGTAAAGATTTCCTGGGATCAAAACAAATTTTGCTCGCGACGTGTTTTCTCGAGATAAACCGTTACTATCCTTAGAATTTATGTGAGAAGGGAAGAAAATGCATTACAGAAATGTTTTGTTGCCAGATGTGGATAGTAAAAAAGAGTTAAAATAAGTAGAAAATTCGAGAATCTTCCATGTGTGTGTTTCTTTTCTTACGTTATTATAACATTTTTCATTATGTTTGTATTTTAACAAAGCGTTTTTTGTTATTATTTTTAAGGAACAAAATTAGTGATTAGTTATTTTTGATGTGTGCATTAAATGTTTACTGTAGCACTTACCTCAATTGATACTTTGCAAAATGAGGGAGAGAAAAAAATCATACACATTTAGAAGTAATTATCACATTCATAGAGTTTGAATAATTTTGGTTTGATTAATTAAAACTGTAATTGATGAATATCTTCTGATAAATCATACAATGGTTAACTTATATATAATAAATAAAATAAATTTTTCTTACACATAACAACTCTTTTTATTAAAAAATAAACTGTTTTAGTATTACTACGGGGAAGTTACTCCTGTCCACCTAACGGTCAACCAACCACCCTTGTACAAATTATACAACTGTTCGTATTCATTGCTCAAATTATAAAACAGTAATTTTCATGTATTATGTAGTTCTATTTATTTAATTTATTTTTATTTTTATTATTTATTCATTTACTTATTTTTTTTTGTTGGTAAAATTCGTTCTTGGCGCTCCTTTTTAGTTAAATTCATCACAGAATATCCATCGTCCGACACTTCATTGATTAAGCCCTCAGATTTTGATAAATCTGCAGCTCTTGCAGCAGCCTGAAAAGTTTAGTATTTAGTTCCGTTGATTTTTTTTAGTCTTCGTATGAGACAACGTCTTTTTTCTCACCCAACGATTCCAGTCCAGACAATCTTTGTGGTATTTTCTGCAAGAGCTTTTACTAATGTATTATCGCAACCGTACTGGCGACACTATATGAAACGAAGCATATGGTTGTCAGTTCAATGCGTATGACGCATGCGGAGTCGGAGTTGCCAACTTGGCGAGTTATCTTGAACTTCGGCATTGTTGGGATAGAAAGTAATTAATTTATTACAGTATCACGAAAAACCACCTTTTCTTATGTATTGAGAGATAATAACTTAGCAGCATCTGTTTTAATCATTTTAGGTATATTCTAATCTCAGCACAAATTTTGTTTTTGGGAAATAATTGTTTTTTGAATAAGAATTTTAAATAAAGATTGAATAAATTGCATGAATGATGCTTCAGTAAAAATAGATAGATAAAGAGCTTTCAAATTAATGAGAAAATAAGAGTTTGGGAGAAAAAAACTCTCTGAATAATTCCCCAATTCGCATTAAATCTATTCAATGATGCTTCAAAATTGCTCCCTGTTTATATCTTCCGTAAGTGGTTATGCAATGTAAAATACATCATTTCTATGAGGAACATGGTGCGAATTTTCCTCTTCTGTCTCCTATTTTAGTGCATCTATATATTGAAACTTTTTGCACAAACTCTATTATCCAAAATTTTTATCCAGCGTGTGAGATCTAAAAAGTTTTGGGACATTTATTTACCACCAAATTCACATGTTTTCTATGGAATAATTAAAGAAATGCACTCTTATGTCAGTATAAGCAATAATAATAATCAGTAGTGTCTATGTCAGAAGCAAAATTAATAACGTTGTTGAGTTTATAACCTTTTTTTTCCCAAAATATTTACTCAATACTCTAATGCAGTAGTCCCAACCCCCGGGGCCGCGGACCGGTCCGTGGATCAAATGGTACCGGGCCGTCCAAGGAACATTAAATTATTTCCATTTTATTTACTGTGGAGTATTTCTCGAGAGTTTGAGCAACTTTCTAAGGAAATCACTTTATATTTTTAATTTGTATTTTCTTCTGTAAATGTAACTGCATTTTATTCTGAAGGCATATTATATACAATGGAATTAAAATTATTCAATCAAAATAATCTAAAATTTAAATATCAACGTCTCACTCTCAGCGGACTATGGTAAAATTTGCAAACGTTGACCGGTCCACGGAGATAAAAATATTGGGAACACTGTTCCTTGATCTTTTATAAATCGTGATAACTCTTTTAGCGTACTTTTTTGAGCAGTAACTCTTTTTATATACTCTTCCGTATATTCCACGAGTCGCTAGTGAGTCAATGTTCACTGACGTAGTACTATGAGACAACGTGAGGATTATTTGTGACGGATCATGTAATTTTGAATCGTGGTCAAGTGACGAGGACGACACTTGAGCTCTCCTAACTTCCACACCTCACCAACGGGGAGACGATTGAGCCTCGACATATTTAATGTGCATCACCTCTCTACACGGCGGGTCTTCAGCGGTTTTAGCCTCGAACTCATGACACGCCAGCCACGAGTCCGTTACCTTGACCACTCGGCTACTGCGGCCGATAGTTTTAAGTGAATAGACTTAAATATCAGACTTAAGTAGAGAGACTTTCATGGAAGACGCAAGTCTTCTATGAAAATAATGTTGTAGTATTTCATGCCTTTTCTGCTCAAGTTTGCGGGTTCGACCCCTGTCCAAGTCGGTGGATTTTCATGATGCAAAAAATCTACAGCTTCTATGTCGTATGATTATGCGACATTGAGTATCTGTTTGGCTTGGGTGTTCTCTGCAAAATTAAATTCCTAGGAAAATTTCGCATCGTCACAGCTCAAGTGCCTTCCTCTGGGGATGAAACTGGGTGCCAAAATTACATTGTGGCAATTGGTATCCACTTATATGGTGCCACACTAAAAAAGTGATACCAGCTCCCGGGGAATGTACTCGGTCACCAATAGGATGAACTATTCCACAGCCCCATTTGAAAGGGAAAAAAGTGTAATTGAAGTTTGCAATTCGAATTCGAATTTTATTCGTAAAAATTATTGCAAATATTTTGAAACAGAACAATTTTACAGACCATGAACTACCTGAAAAAATATCGCAATCTCTTAAGGGTCTGTGAATCCCAATTTAGAAATTCCACTCTGACCCAAACTATTATACTAAAACTCTGTGGGGTTGACGAACTGTAGTGGAGTTGTTCCTATCCATTTGTTCCATTTTTCTGAATTCAAGAAATTACTATCTCTATAACAAGAAATATGACGCGTTCATTTGTAAAAATCAACATTCTGTATATAAAGCACAGAATTTATTCAACTTCAGTGCAATACATTCTGAAGTTAATTCTAATTCATTAAATTAATTATATTTTCTTCCGTTCAAGGTAACAAAAGAGACCGCTTTCCATATTATTAAGGTCTGATTACTTCGAAGGATTATTTTAAGTATTAAAATGAAGAGAAACACTTATTCCCTGCACAGATAAATAAAAAGGAGATGTGTTCAGAGAGAAATCTGTTTAAGCATGAAAATATTACGACTACAGGTAACAACGAATCACGAGATAAGTAAAGATAATTCTTCTCATCTGAAATGCTTAAATCGCATGACAGACTTAAATTAAACTAAGCATTTTCTCAAAAAAAAAAAAAATCGTAAACTATTAAGATACTTAAAACATTTTGGGAGAATTTAAGTTCATTAAAAGTTTTGCGTATTTTTAATACACAATAGAATAAGTTTCGCATTAAAATTAATTATAACTTTATTATATATTAAAATATTTATTAAATAAGAGTAAAAAATACTACGTTTATATTTTAGCAGGGAATACTTATCATTTTGTGCAGTAACAGATAATACAAAAGGCAAATGTATGATATTCAAATCACTAGTACTTGTGTAATTTTTTAAGTGTTTTATACACGTTTTATTTAAGTTAACATTATATTTTTATAATGCTTACCCGATGCTCAGTTTATTTTTATTAAATATAACCAAAACAAAATGTTAATTGTTGAAATTCATTAAGATAGTCTGCGTATATATATATATTTATATTTGGTATTAGTAATATTTTTTATCCTATGCCCATCTCCGACCTTTCTGCTATAAGTCAGACAGACGAAAAAACAAGTCACCAAAGGCACTCTGATCTCATTCATAGAAGTACATTATTACCATGTTTTTATTAACTCGCTTTCTTGTCTGTCCGGGTGAAATTTTATAATCGATTTTAAACTAACTCCCTGAAGAGCTAGAGACTTGAAATTTGGTCCATAGATCATAAGTGGATGACAATGCATGAAAATGTAAGAAACAGAGTTCTAGACTCAAACCCGGGCCCCGAAGGGGTGGGATCCGATTTCGACAAAGGGCCCCATAACTCCAGAACTTAGACAAATTTACACAAACAAAGACCCCATTTCGATAGCACGGGTCGATTTGCGTCTACGTTTATAATTTCGTGGCTCTAGGATCAAAGAAAGATCCCAGGTTAAGTTAATTTTTTATTAACTCGCTTTCGTGCATGTCTGTCCGGTGGAATTTTGTAATTGATTTTAATCTAACTTCCCGATAAGCTAGAGACTTGAAATTTGAACCACTGGTCAGAAGTTGATCACAATGCATGAAAACATAAAATAAAGTTCTAGTCTTGAACCCGAGCCCCCGAAGAAGCGTGTATGTCTGTCCGGGTGGAACTTTGTAATTGATTTTAAACTAACCTTCCGATGAGCTAGAGACTAGAAATTAGGACCATAGCTCAGAAGTAGATGACAGTGCATGAAAATCGGAAAAAATGAGTTCTATTCTCAAACCCGGGCCCCCGAAGAGGCGTGCTCCGATTTCAACAGGGGGCCGTAACTTCGTAGCTTACACGAATTTACACGAACAAAGACTACATGTCGATAGCACGGGTCGAGTTGCGTCTGCGTATTCCATTTCGGGATCTGGGGTCAAAGAGCCAGGGTATCATGTTTTTATTAACTCTCTTTCTTGTATGTCTTTGCGGGTGGAAATTTGTAATTGATTTCAAACTAACTTTCCGATGAGCTAGAGACTTGAAAATTGGACTGTAGCTCAGAAGTGGATGGCAATGCATGAAAATGGTTATAAAACATAATACATAAAAATTTTTTTTATTAAGAAAATTATTTTATAATTTATGTACTTTTTTACAATATTTCTAATTGCTGTTATTTGAACTAGTAATATAGTTAATTAAAGGGATAAGTTGACGCCTTAAAACTTTGTTTGACCTTGTAATTTTAGTCCTAAGCTGAACATATGTATATGGCAAGTGGCCCAATGTATAGGCAGTAAAGCCCAGTGAAGGTTGACTAGTCAGAAAACTTTGTTTAAACTTGCCATCTTGGTTCCTAAGGCCATGAGTTTGCTATTGTACTACTGAGGCTAATATTTCTCACTATCTTGACTGGTTATACTTAGGTTTATAACTATTTGAATATATTTATGGATTATATATATATATATATATATAATATTAGTGTCAGTAACAAAAAATTTCATTCTGTATTAATATAAAAGAATACTATTGTATTATACTCGTATATTAGTTAACCCTTTCGTGGGCTGTAGGAAGATTATTTCCCATCTACAAGATCTTACGAAATACACTTGTAGGAAGCGCAAAACCCATTATAATATATTTGCCTTTATGTTATAACGATGGAAGACTAATTACGACTTTAGTTTTGTGCTACTGCACATAACCCAGCGATTATGACATCTGTAATTAGGACAAAAAAAAGATGGTACTAAAGAAGAAGCGCCTTGTCCAAAAGCTGTCGCTGTATATAACGCTGTCAAGAGAGGGGTTGATCGCTCCCATCAAAGAAAAGAAAGTTACCAAATAAGAGCATCAAATGGTAGCATCGTATCTTTTATTTTCTTATTGACCTTGCCATCATAAATAGTTTTATGCTGTGGCAAGTGAACCAGAAGTTTAGACCAGCTAACCTTCCGTAAGGCATTAGCTCGTCAGCTAATAGATGGATATTCCTCAAGAAAAAGAACAGGACGTCCTGCTAGCTTCATAAGAAAGAAATGAATAGTTCCGGCTGATGTGCGCTTAGCCAGTGTGGGAAATCATTTGTCAAAGATGGTTTCCAACTACAGACGATGTAGAAAATGTAGCAGAAAGGGACAAGAAGAGACGAGCCGTTGTGTGCAGAATGTGATGTCCCATTGTGCATTACAACAGGCGTCTCATCTTGTCATGGTACAAATAATCACCATCAAATTTAATTTTCTTTATGGCGGTGAATGGTTCCTTGGGAAGTATTCTTCCCACCCCTTCAAATTTAAATGTAAACATAAAATTAGGCAAAATAAAATAAATCTCCTTAAATGCTATTGTTAATTGTTAATAAAACATAAAAAAATGCGAGAAATTCAAAAGAGAAGTAAATGGTCCACGAAAGCGTTAAACTCTAACTGGATGATTGTATTTTGAAATTACGAGAAGATTAATTAAATTGGGGGAAAATAATGTATGCAGCAACAATGTAATTTTTTATAATTTTATTACATCGGAGACAATTACAGCTGCATACGTAACGTACAAAAGATTTGAAATGCATAAATTTTATTTTCGCTTATAATACAAAAATACTTTCCGTTAGATTAAAATGTTTGTAGGAGAAACGATGAAACGATAGGAGTGTATTAGAATGAAGCTTCCAGACATATAAGAAGTATATCCATCAAATTTTTCAAAAGGGACGTAAATATCGATTAATTATAGAAATTAAAATCAATAAATGCATTGAGAGATCAGATGAAGAATATTACGTAAATCTTGATTGATGAATACTCTTTTAGAGTAATAAATCTTCCAATAATTTTAAAGACATAAATCTTTTATAAGTATTCAAATCGAATTGATCATTATCGATTAAAATGACAAATATATTTTGGATTACTTTATAACCAATCAAGAAGATACGAATTTGTTTATCCTACTGTTTATGCTTTTTTTGGTGCTTTATATCAAAAATATGAAATTCAAAAACTATATCTTTTAAACAAAATTGATAGCATGCTCGTATGTCCTTGTTTATTATTATAATTTAAGACAGCACTGAAGTTGATCTTCTGAGATTTTCTTAAGAAGTATTTTTCTTTTTTCCCCCATATGAATATTATGAAATGTGAGGTTGATGTTGAGAAGGAAGACGTTCTTCATCAAATAATTTCCTGTGCTTATAAGTGCGTCTTAATTTTTTAATGCATACTGATGAGCTCCAAACCAGTCATGTTGAAATTTTCCTTTACTACTAGATATGAAAATGCTAATACACACAATTTGGTTTTAAGACCTCAAGTAGTAAAATCATGAATACTCAAATAAAAATTTATCCAATTTACGAATTAATGGAGATTATTTTTGAAACTTGCATATGAAATGCATGCTTCTTAAAATTTTATTTGATGACCCTTTAATATAATAAAAACTTTAACAATGCATTTATGCCTATACTTAAGACAATGGTTGTCTTTTATATTCATACAATCTGGCATACCCGTTCTTCTCACGGGTTAATTGAAAAATTAAACACTACAGATTGAAGGATAAAGAAGTTTTTAATGAGTTAATTTTACGTGAATTGCAAATTAAACAAAAAAGCTTTTTGCATATCTCAGCTGAACAAAAAAATCCTATTTGTTAAATTTTAAGTATGTAGATCTAATAGCTGATGAAAATGTTTTTTTTTTTATTTATAACGCTTCGTAACTCTCTTGTGGGTAGATTTTTGAAAACACCTTCCTAAGCTGATCTCTGCTCAGCAAAAGTAACACATTGTTACAAATTTTGTTAATGAACGCTTAAAATAGAGTAAATAATTTATACCTGGATGTGTAATACGTCAATATTACTTTTGGTTGTATTTATTTTATGTTGAAATTGCAATATTCGCAAGCAACTCCGTTCCTTACATTATAATGGCGGTTCAATGGAAACATAGCGAAATGTTGGCGATAGAGCCAAGTCGGCGTCATTTTTGGCGGCCACGTTTTAAACTTGGCGATTGCTTGAACGATGTAGAAGTTCTTTGCTGTAGCACCACCTGTTGGGGAGCTGCAACAAAGAGGATAGCACAAAAATTTTCTCCACAAAAAAATGCATATACCTACATGCCAATTTTCATCGTGATCGGTTTATCCATTTATATATATTCATATTACTTGTTTTAATTTACTTCAGACACTTATTGAGATTTTTAACGGAATTTTGTGTTATTGAAGCCATTTAAGCTGAAAAAAGCACTCATTACTTGTGTAGAGAGAATGAGAAATATTCACTTTTATAATTTCCAGGTGTTTAAGAATCCTTATAATTGTCAAATTTTGAATTTATGAATAGATAAATTCTCTTTATCAGAGACTAGCCGTTACCCACCCACTTCGTTGGGTGTTTCGTAACGTTGTATGACTATATACCGCTTCTAAGTTATTAGTATCTAATTTCTAGCACTGAGCTTTAGACTCTATAAGAAAAAACATTCTTATATCTCTCATTTACTGAATAAAAAAAAAGGACAGGGCTTGAATTTCTAAAAGAGAAGTATATTTATCTTTTACTCCCACTTGCTCCCACCCTCAGAGTCGATTTTCACAAAATCCATTTTTAACGGATCTCTACTGAACAAAGGAAACGTGGTTGCCAGATTTCTAGAAAATAGGTTTAATAGTTCAAAAACGGAATTTTTTTATATCTAAAACACCACCGAGCCCATTCTCTCACAATTGCTCTTGGTAGTCGATTTCTACAAAATTTATTTTTAGCCCATCTCTACTGAACAAATGAAACATGCTTACCAAATTTCAACTCTATAGGTTTAATAGTTCAAAAATGAAATTTTTTAAAAAATTTTTCCTAAAATCTCTTACTCCGTCCTTGGGGTTGATTTTTGCAAATCTCAGCGAATCTCTACTAGAAATATGCCTGTCGAATTTTAAGTCTGAAAATCGAACACACACACACACACACACACACACACACACACACACACACACACACACACACACCACACACACACACACACACACACACACACACACCACACACACACACACGAGCCATTTTCTTTGAGAGCGGTGTAAGTCCTTTCACCAAAAGTCATTGTAACATTTAATGCAATCTGTTAGGAGCTTTTTTATCTATGAACAGTTCCCCCAAAAATTCTTCAAAATGTTCATCATTTTGTCAATAGAAATTTACGTAGTTAATGGAATTATAAATATAATTACTTTGGAAGTGGTAAATATCCCCATATAATATAAAATGGACTTACACCGCTTTCAAAGAAAACGGCTCTTATATATATATATATAGAGAGAGAGAGAGAGAGAGAGAGAGAGAAAGAGAGAGTTAGAGAGAGAGAGAAAGAGAGAGATTGTGGTACTCTTAGAAAACATAATATTCCGGGGTAATTTATCCATATATTTATTTATTTTTCAAATTATTCAAGAAATTGATAGTAACTGATCAGGAATAATCAGTATTTTGACAGAAAAACTCTATAATGAAATAATGTCATAAAAAAGATTTTCTAAGCAAATCTTTTAGAACTTACTTCGCTTTAATAAGAAAAAAACTTCGGTTTTCAACTTTTAAATGTTTGTTTTTAGGAGAAAACTGTGAACAATTTTAAATCCCATCTCACAGCAATATGAAAATCATTTGGTGTTTTTTCCCCAGTAAATGCACAAAAGAAGAAGTTGTGCAAAGAACATATTGCTTTCCATATTTTGAAGATCTTGTGACGAAAAAATATCATATTGATTTGTGACACAATTTAACCTTGCTTACAGATGATCTATAAGCAAATTAAAACGGAGCACGGAATTCTGCGGAAGAATTACTATGCGAATAGGGTAAAGACATATTGGGGTACGAAATTACCCCAGTGTGAGTAATTGACATCTTCAAATACAAAGTACCCCGGAAATGTTCAATGAAAGGTTTTCGTGTGCAAATATCAGCACCGTCTGAAAAAGGAATATCGATCTGGTCGGTAGAAGGCTGCATTAACCTTATTATAACCATCTAATGGAAAATCAATTCCCAACTGTTAATAATTGAACAGTTTCAAGCCGCGAGTTGTTTGTTATAAGTTTTGTTTCGATTATCTCAGAGCGGAGGAACAGAACAACTCTTGCAGGAAGAATTGTAAATAGGATTCTAATGTGCAACGAATTATGGGAACGGAAATACATTTCCTAACTTTGTCAGAATAGATTTTCGAATGATTTACATCAAGATGTTATGAAATAATGTATCTTTTCAGATTTGTCTATCACATTAGATATATCACGGTACTTAGATATTCTGACCATTCTTTTAAGGTATCCGACTGGTTGCGACAACTTTTTTTTTAAAAAAAAAAGGAAATATGGGGATTTTTTTGTTATTTTTAGATTTGCTTGGTGCATTTTAAGAAAAATGTGATAAAATTAAGAAGAGAAAAAGAAATTATTATTACTAAAATGGAAAAATATAGGTAAAAATTCACAAAAAATAGCATAAACGCTGCCCATTCTGCACCAAACGTTTATGAACAAATTTTCAATTTTTTCAATTTAATTTGTTGCTATGTTACTTTTTTTTAAATGACCTTCAGGATAAGAGATATTTTCTTTTTTACAAAAACTAGAGCACTTTATCTCGGTTACTATATGCAAATGCTTAAAAAAACAGTAATTATATTCACATAAGGGACTGTAAATTTTGTAATAAAACAGTGATTGATGTATCTGAAGGTTAAAACAATTCTACTATTATACAAACCTTACAGAAAATATTTCAGTTAATTATGTTCAAAACTTTTTGAGCATACGCTGACCCCGTTTGATTATTTTAAAAAACACACATTTCGAGTAAAACGCGTTTTAAAGTATGACATCTTGCTTAAAGTAATGACATCTACTTTTACTAAAACACTTGTAGTTTTTGTTCTAGTAAACGGAAAATCATAAACTTTGTATTTTTATAAAGCTAATAAGATGATACATAAAATAAAATCATAAAAAAATTTGTCAATTTTTGGCAAAATTCACAGTTTTAGGGTAGTCTGACCTTAATATCACATTGGCATTTTTCAGTTTTTAGTTAGGTTAAAGAACACAAATTAAACAAGTAGTATAAAAAAATTTAAGTCAATTCCTACTTTGAATGGATGAATAGAAAGTATTTTATAAATGATTGAAAATTTGAACAATATATATATATATATATATATATATGTATATATATATATAGGGAGAGAGTAAACTAATAGTAGGAATTGAAAAAAGAGCAGGATTTGTCTGCATTGTTGTAACAATGCACTCCCGGTTTGGTTAATTTGGCTGAAAAACTGGTTTTCGACGCCTTTGTCATTGTTTTAGCATTTGCGTTGTTACAACCCTGGAGACGAATCTAAGTTTGCGTCGAAAACCAGTAATTAATTTAATTAATGAATTAATATTTGAAAAAACTGTATTAACATCAAGTGTCATCCACTACATGTTTTAAAAATTTATTTGAACTTGATGGGATGAATAGAAAGTATTTTATTAATGACCATCAAAATTTGAACAAGATAAATATATATATAGAGAGAGAGTGAGCTAATAGTAGGAATTGAAAAAACAATAACAGCAATGAAACATTTCTAAAATGCTGTATTGTTTTCTTATTGTGTAGTGTGGGGAAGGTATGCATTGTTCTCCAATTAATTTAGAATCAAACTCAAAATGTGAACATAGACTTTTTAAAAGTAATTCATGTGTTATTTATTTTATTTGTGATTCAGGAAATTCACAATTTTATCGCCTACATTATTCGTAGTTTGGAAATTATTTAAATTTTACTGCTTTCAAATGTTTTATTATACAATTGGTTTTCATCATTAGTTTACATTAGTAAACATCTTGGGATTTAATTTCATTTACATACTTCCACTTTAAATCACTGTATTACTGAAAAAGAAACGAAACTTTTAAAATAAAAAACAGACCGTGGGGCATATTTTAGAATTTTTTATTTAATCACTTAATTAAGCATATTATTAATCGGAAAAATAACTTTATCAAGAGCATAGAAAGTATCTTTAAATAGACACATCTGTAGAAAATATATGAATACTCGCAATTACTTTATTTTATTTCTGTTAACAATCAAACAGTATTATTTTATTGAAAAAAAACCCCCAAAAATATATCGTTGAAAATTAAATAATTTCTCTTGCAGAATTCAAATTTATTTTGTTTTTATTGATAATTCTGGATAAAGGTTGAGAACTTTTATCCATATGAGGCCACAAGCGATGTTTAAATAATTAAATATAGAATTTTGAATGAAATGAAATTTTGTATTTTTATACGTTTTTATTATTTTTCAATTTATTAATAAATAAGAGAATCATATTATCTTCAATAGCTACAAATTTAACAGCTTATTTAATATTGATGAAAAGCTCTACATATTACATGTCCATACTGTCACTAAAACGACTGAGACTTCTGCAGTCAAATTTTATTATATTAGATTAAATTTTATTAGAGTTAAAGAATTTTTAATGCATTATATTTAATATTAATATTTAAAAATTTGCTCTCTCTCTCTAATTTTAAAATGTATTACATATATGTGTGAATATGACATTTTTGAATTATAAATACATTGATCTGGCCTTGGATTAAAAAGAATGCAGTACGACTCTCTTTTTAGGAAAATGTTTCCTAATTTGGTTTAATAACAACAAATTCCTCACTTCGGCTTAATATTATGCCCTGTCTCACAAAAATTATGCGTTTTTAATAGATTTAAATGTAGTGATTACTATATTTGTATTGTGCTCATGGATATGTCTTAAATTGGTTGCAGTTATAGAGTTTAATTATTCGATTTCTTACTCAGCCCAACAAAGAGAACTGCTAATGGCCCTATAAGAAAAGCCGAATGACATTTGGGGCACATATAAATCTTGAGATCAAAATTTAACCTCAGGAACTACAGAGATTTCAAACTAATCCGCACCTGATATCTTGTGATTGCAGGTGTTATTTCCGTTCCAAATGGGGAAATCCAGTGATCAATTGCTGAATTTATTCATTTTTATTTCGGTTATAATCAACTAGCTGAGAATGTTGTGACGTATGATTTTAGAAAGTTTAGACCAGGGGTACTCAACCCTTTTTTCTGACGGGCCGCATACATATGATAGTTATTTCGCGGGGTCGCAACATGAGGATTAATGAAGGGGAGGAGGAGAAATGCTTTAAAAGACCAAGAAAACATAGAAAATTTAAAAGTGGAAATTGATCAAAATATTAAAAATCCTATTCTGCATTTTTTTTAATTATTATTTTTTATATTTTTTATTTTTGTCACTGAATTTTTCTAAATTTGAAATATTTTAGAATCACTCTTTCACAATTTCTGCATGAGTAAACGGTTTCACCAATGATATAACAAATTTCATAGGGAGCCTTTATTATCTCGCTGTGACATTACCACTGACAAAACATTTTTTTGCTGTTGTAAAGATTATCCAAGAAAGCCTATTCAACATCTCTTGAAAGAGATCTTCGAGAAAAAGTGTCATTGAACAATTCCTGTTTATTGGTATTTTTTAACTTTCGTTACAAATCAAACCATTACTGAACCATGCTTGTTTTTCACTACAAAATAGTCAACTTCCCAATCGCCTTGAAACACTCTATTTTCTTCGAATATTTTTCGCTTGCAAGATATGAAAGATAGTTAAAAATTAGTTCCAGTCATAAAATGGTCGCTACTCCACTGTTGTCTATTATCACTAATCAGAAAAAAATATATAAATTCGCACTCATACGACATCGGCAGCAAAAAGGCAAAATTGATTTATTTGATTTTTTTTGCAAAGAGTTTCCCACCAAATTTTCATAAATAAATAGATTTTTCAGAACAATGGACCATGACCAGGCCACATGCGGCCCGCAGGTTGAGTATCGCTGGTTTAGACAAATCACTTCTACACCGAAATTTTAAAATTGGAAAAAAGAGAGATATCTTGAGAAGAACGAGACCGTTCGTGTTCAGTTACAAACATCGTTACAACTATTCACGAAACTGCATTCACAATTTCATAGCAACTAAACCTTAATTTCAACCTTAAACACTTTCAGATTGTAAGTACAATAAACACTGATATACTTATATTATAACAATAAAGTGTAAGCAGATTTGTGCAAATAATTATAGGGTTTCCATTCAATTAATGCAACCTGTCCAACCAGAGCAAGGTCAGTATTTAGTATATTCAATCAGAAAATGTTTTGGATTTGAAAGGAGACGAATGGAAATGATAGGTGGGAATAATTGCCTAACGATCGCCATGCTTATAGATTCACGCTAATGATAACTTCATACCGAGAGAGTAAAGAGAAATTGACACACCCACTCACACACTTACGGCATAGGAAAATCCTTAGTTGATTAAAAATATTTGATTGCTCGGCTGCTGGAATGTAGAATCAAAATCCACATAAAAAAGGTATGTTGAATAATGATTAAGTAAGAAATTAATAATATATTCGATGTAATTTACTTTAATTTAGATATTTATGTGCTTTGCCAATAATTTCCGAGGACTTGTTTTTTTTTCTTTTGTCAGATGCATCTCTAGAATAGATATCTTTATCCTAAATAACAGATTTCTTTTTTTAATTATTATTCAACATTGCTTGTGTGTATCAATGATGACTATATACTTTTAGATAAATGATTTATATAATGCACTCGAATGGCATAAATTGATTACTTTTTCACTATACCTAATCAGTCAAAAAGGAAACAATTAAAAAGAACTAAAAGAGAAAATAAACCTATATTATTCTTACCTTGAGTGAGTGAGTGAATATTAACATCGCACTGATTAGCAACACGAGGGCTTTTGACGACGGTCCACGTAATTTTGAACCATGGTCAAGTGACGTGGACGACACCTGAGCTGGCACCCCCTCTCCTAACTACCATACCACACCAACGGGAGGACGTTTGAGCTCTCGACAGATTTAACGTGCATCGCTCCCCTACACGGCGGGTCTTTGGTGGTACTAAGATCGAACTCATGACACGCTAGCCATGATCCGATGCCTAGACCACTCGGCCACCGTGGCCGTATTCTTACCTTGAGGTAATGCTTAATTTATTATGAAATTTCAACAACGCGCCCTTCTTCCGTGGGGAATATAAGTTCTCTCTTTCCCTTTTTTATTCTTACAGTTTGAATTTCCCTTTTTACTCCAAAAATTCATACCCTTATATATTTTTAGAAGCCAGCTGGGTGGCGTGGTTGGTTTGTCGCTGGCCTTCTGCAGCCAAGGTTGCGGGTTCGACCCCGGACCAAGTCGGGGGAATTTCATGATGCAGAAAATCGACAGCGAACATGTCGTATGATTATACGGCATGTAAAAGATCCCTGGAGTGTTTGTTTGGCTTGGGTGCTCTCGGCAAAATTGTCCTAGTACAGGTTCACATCGTCAGAGCTCAGGTGCCTCTCTCTAGAGAGAAAACTGGGCGCCAAAATTATCTGCGGCAATTGGTATCCTATATGGTGCCGCATTAAAAAGAGATACCAGATTCCGGGAATGAACTAGCTCTGCAATGATAAAACACCAATCCGCAGCCCATTAGAAATATATAAAAAAAATATTTTTAGTTATACTTTTAATTCATTGTGTCATTTATTTCGAACAGTTTTTATACTGATATAAATATATTAGAGTATTTATTAGCATTAGTGTATTTTATTTTCTAGTAATTACATATTTATAATATTAGGTCTACCGGAAAGTTCTGTCCGTTTTTAGAATAAAACAAAAGAAAATTTTTTTCATGCCTTGAATAAACTTTATTGAACAATATAATTGCCACCATTATTTATGACTTCTTGCCAGTGTAAGGGCAATTTGTACATCCCATTTTCAAAAATTTTTTTATCTCTAGAGACCAAAATTTGAACCAGTGTTTGTCTGACATCTTCTTCGGTTTTGATTTTTTTCCCCTGCAAAATTTTTTATAAGGACAGAAATAAGTGATAATCGGAAAGTCCTAGGTCCGGGGAGTATGGTGAATGCAACAGAATTTCCTGGTTTAGCTCTGCGACTTTCTGACGAGTCCCCAAAGCAACATGTGGCCCGGTTTTGTCATGAAGCAGTATGATGCCCTTCCTATTGAACATCACCGGCCTCTTTTCTTGGAGTGCTGGTTTTAATTTATCCAATTGCTGACAGTACCTCTCCAAATTTAGCCTTTCGTTTGGTTTCAACAGCTCAAAAGATATTGGTCCTCGAATGTCCCGCCATTTTCACAACATTCTTTTGTTCAGGCTCAACTTCGGTTTAGAGGTGGATGGGGAAGGTTTTCCGGGTTCACAATATGCTCTTTTCCTTACGATGTTTTCATAGGTAATCCGTTTTTCATCCCCAGTTATGATCCTGTCCAAGAAAGGTTCGATTTTGTTGCGCGCAATATGATGATTCGATCATTCAAATTCTTCTCACTTAACTTATGTGGAACCCATCTCGAATACTTCCACACAAACCTTTTACGAATATGATCCGAAATGGTTTGTTGAGCTGAATCAAGTCTATCCGCAATCTTTGATGTTGTCAAAAAGGATTTTGCTCTAACATGATCTTGACAGTATCATCGTCGATCAAAGATGGTCGCCCAGAGCGTGTCTTATCAAAATGGTCGAAATCACCTACCTGGAATTTTTCGAACCATCTTCTGTATATTTTATTAGAAACTGTACCTTCACCAAACACTTTCAATAAATTTCTACACGCTTTTGTAGCATTTCTTCCTTGTTGGAATTTGTACAAAATACAGTGGCGTAAATGAACTTTATCAACAGCCGTGGGTAATGGATCATATCTCTTTATTAATACTAACATGAACCATCTATGTTTTAGTTCATTTTCTAGTTCAGTATGAAGACATTCAGTGATGAAAAAAGAGGGCTAAATATGCGTCAAATGAATATGCGCCTACTTGTTGAAACTTATTGTAACCGGAACGGACATAACTTTTCGGTAGACCTAATATTTCCTCTTTTTCTTATAACCCAGTAGTATAGGCAAATAGACATGCAGGTGAAGTTTGGCTGACCAAAAACATTGTTTAAACCTGCATTCTTGGTTCCTAAGGCCAAAAGTTTGTTATTGTACTACTGTGGCTAATATTTCTTACGTTGTTATATCTAGTTATACTTAACAGCATTGCACATGTACATTTTAGGTTTCTTCGTAAAAAAAAGGGTGCGGGTTATATGAAAATATACCTAAAACTGAAAAAATGAGCAGTTTGAAAGTATAGGTGCGTCGAAGTATAGGTATCTCAATTCAGTTTCTGTTTAACTAGCTAATTGACAAAATACAATTTAGTTTTTAAAATGAACAAAATTATTAAAAGAAACCCATTGACTACCTTTTACGAAATAAACTTTTGAATTAAAAAAAAATTAGATTTTTATTTGTCTAGCCATTATTTAGAAGAGAATAAAGCTTTTGAATAATTCCATGAACTAAAATTCACGATGAAAATTTAGCAACGAAAATAATGCAAACTTATCCATCCAAGCGCAATCTTTCCTTAGCCATGTTGTAAAAATTGAAAAATTCAAAGAAAAGGGAGTATTTTCTAGAAAGAACTAAGCGAACAAAATGGGGCAGAATCCGTAGAAGCTTGTTAAACAGCAGAGAAATTCGTCACGATATTCTTACGAGACAAATGATGGTCGACACGAATGCGAATTTTCGTGTTCTCTTCGAGTTCGGTTGCAGAGTTTTTGTGTTAAAATCTAAGGAAAATGTAAAATGTAACGTTCTCCTTTTATATCTTATATTATTTTCCAAAACTTTTCTTCTTGTGCATTTTTTACTGCCTTTCACGTAGTTTAGAGCGGAAGTGAATGTATAAAATGGAACGTTTTAAAATCCACATTTTAAATTCCATTTCTTTTCTACTGATATCCGACACATTCTCTTATGTTACTCAATCTTTTATGGGGTATCTTATTTTTTAAATATTTTAAAGTACGAAATATTCAGCAATGTATAAAATACTTACTGTTACAGCTGCCTTGTTGGAAAAAAGAACAGTTATTCGAGCTTTATATTTTTTGAAGATTCTAAATTTGCTTAAATTGAGCAATTATGGTGATAAAGCTATAGAGTTGTGTCATTTGTGAAAATGAAAGCACAACAATATTTGGATTAATGGTTGTTTAGCTAAGCCTATGATGTAAGAATTTTTTCTGAATATTGAAATTATTTCATCAGTAAATCTACTTAGAATTATAGAATCCCTTTTCATAAAAAAAAGAAAGATGTTTTTCATGCAAAGACTCCATAAAAAATCAAATTACAAAAATTTGGAATTATATAGATCAAAATTTAGATTAGAATAATTTGGAATCTTAAATTTTTGGTTATATGGTCTGTGTGAGCATGTTTTTTAATTCAAAAGTAAAAGGAAAAATCAAAAGCGTAAGAGATGCTTTTTTTTCTTCATTTTTTAAAATTGAAGGGAAAAGGTATTTTTTAGTTTTTTTCTGAACTCGGTTTTACAATAAAAGAACTTTCACCCATTAAATAAAAGTAACTTTGATATAACATTAAGAAAAATACTATACTTAAGAAATAATAATATAGATTCTGTTTATCAGTATATTTAATTAGGAATTGAGTAAATTTTTATTATTTATTTCAAACTATTGTGGGTTACATATTGGAAAAAAGAAAATCCCCCAAAACATTTGTACGGTGGCGTATGTTGTATTTCACACATGGAACACATATAAAGTATGTAGCAGAACCTGAATTGTTTCTGTATCCTTTCAAATGTTCTTTTTTGCTGTAATCGTCTTAGTTTTTTTTTTTACTGTAGCGCTTCGAAACCCCAGATGGAATTATGAATAAATCTGTAAGCGCATGTACCAAAATGTTCTCTAATTTTCAAATTAAATCTGAGTGGACTTATAAATATGTGAAATAATGTACATGCATATGTAAAATATGTATAAATATATGTATGTACTAAGATGTAATCGTGACAAAATTCTTAGCCGAGTAGAAATAAAAGAATTTATTCACGTATTTTAGACACTGGAGAGTGGCTATTTTACAAACTTTTGCATTCAACACAGATCAATAATTAAAAAAAAAGCAGAAGAATCCCCCCCCATAGGTCTCAGATTGCGAAATAAAATGGGAAAAACAGTAAGGGTCTTATAATATCATGGAGAAGTTTATAGGGAAATTGTAGGTATTTTCATAAACCATATAGGTAGTTTTGACGCGATCCTGTCGTCGCAGGTGAAGTTTGGGACACCCAATGATTAGCCATTGTTATAAAAATAACTAAGTTCATTGGTAAATCAATTTACTATCAAGAAATGTTATAAACCAAAGAAGCAATCAAATTTAATTGTTATCCTAAATTCCCAAGACGAGTAACTATGCGCTTAGCTGCGTATGATCCGATGTAACTGCACTCTACAGGTCTCGCGTGGGTCAACTGGATATCCTGGATTAAAGCTTCTTTTCAAGAACTCCAAAGACTTCCTTTTGTCACCTCGACAATCTCCCTTTAATAGTAGCCTAACGACTAACTCTAACACTCACTTTGCCAGAATTTAAATTAGCATAAAATCAAGTTTCTCTCCCGCAAAGGAGGTTTTAAACTCAAACAACAGTTGAAGAAGGATTAATAAAAGGGCGTGGATAGGACCCGTTACAGTTTAAGGCAGGGGTGGACAGACTTTTACAGGGTACGGGCTACTTCTCATTGTTTCAAGGTGTTGCGGTCCACACAGTATCAGTGGCCCACACAAAGGGAAGTGGGAGGGTCCACGGGTCAGGACCCTACTCCATAGCCCATGATTTTTTTTTGATCGATTATAATCCCATGTACATAGTACGTAAAATTTAATTAATTTTTATTAATTCATGCTAATTACTTATTCAATAATTTATTTCTTACTGTTCTTTGTTCCCAACAATCTACAAAATGAAAACAAAAATATGTTTGGCAATGGATTGGGGTAGGATATAAAAATGGCAGACATTTGAACCTCTGCCACCGTATCCCCTTTGAAAAATTCACAAGTGCGCCCACTGCCCAGGGTCGTAGGTGTGGTGAGGTAAAGAAAAAGTCAACAATATTTATTATAACTTAATAATAAATACGGAAAATGTACTTACCTACGTAAATAAAATGAAAAACTCACTTTTTTGAAACCGCGTTTAAAGCAAAACGCAAAATATAAACATAATAATAATAGCCACAAATATAACAGTATCAAATGTGATGCATTTAATATCAAACAATTAAAAAACATAAGGAAATAAAACATTTTCACCTAAAGTTAGTACTCATATTTAAAGTCAGCCGAAGACTTAGTCTGTGTACTACCAGTCAATCTTGAATATTTCCGTATACAATTAGTAACGGCTAATCTTCAGGCGGTCACTCCAAATTGTCTTGGCGATCGACGTAATGCCCACCCCGGGATTAAGGGAAAAACTTGGCGCCCTCAAGTTGCTGGGAAAATGCATGGCAAGCTATTTTTTTTTCTATGAGTAGAAAATAATCCAACAACTAAGTTTAATCCTTTTATCATGGGAAATTAAATTAGTCTGGCGTTTTGAAAAATGATATTCGTAATTGAGATAAAAAGAAAAATACGTAATATTGGAATTTAAATTAATATTAAGTTTGGATGTTACATATATATATGTGTGTGGTGTGTCTATAATCCACAATTATCTGCAGGAACAGTATTTACTTAACGTTTCATGCATCTCATTATATAATTTAAAAACGACAACTCAAAAAATGGCATTTATTCCTTTTTTTAAAAAAGTTCTTGCTCGTGGGAATTTATCATCTTCAATCTATAATACGTTTTTTATCTTAAATTTTAGCATTACTAATTTCAAGGATTGTGATTTAGTTGAATAATTAAGCAGAATTATGATTAAAACCTTATTAGAAATGCTGTATTAATAATACATGCGCCTGGAAAAAAAACCCAGCGTGCTTTCGTCCTTTTTATGTAAGTCATCGTTGCGTGACAAGCAAATTACTAATTGCCCGAGAGCTTCCGTTCGCATTTAGGAAATATGAATTATCTTCTAGGATCAATTTAGACATGACAGTTGGCTGTTACAAGGCTTCACGAATTTTATCTTCTGCTTGAAAAGTTAGACAAAGATCTTTAGGAGATTGTAAAGGATAGGTCACTCAAATTTTGTTGGGGGAAGTAATTAGGGTTGCAAAGGCGAAAATTTCACTCAATGAAATATTTTTTTTCTTAACTACATTCGATGCTTTGGAAGAAAAAAACTGAATTATTATGTAGAGATATTTGGTTATTGAAGAATTTTTTTAATGGGTATAAGGGAAAGTTATGCCGTTTGAACATGAGCACTTTATATGCGTTGTCGATCCTTAGCAAGAATTAGAATCCAACTGAAACCGGTTTAAACAGTTAGATTAGTATACAAGAGGATTTATACACATTTTTTCGTATTTTAGTCTCAGTTTTTTTAAACTTGTAAAACTGTCAACATGAGTGAAGAAAAAGTGCATTTTTTTGTAAGTTGTTTGATTTCCAAAAAGGGAATGACACAATGGTGGAAAAAAGAAACATGTCAGACGTGTTTGGAGAGGAAACAATAACAGGTCGAACATGCCAAAGATGGCTTGTGAAAGTTCGCTTGGGTGATTTTTCTTTGAAAGATGAACCCAGATCAGGAACACATCAGATGTCAGTGACGAAATGCTACACAAAATGATCAGGACAAATCCTACGATAACTTCTACAGATCTTGGAATTCATCAGACTACTACTTTGAATTACATTAAATGGCTTGGTTTCGTGTCCAAACTATCTGTTTGGGCGAAACACAAATTAAGCAAAAAAATTTAATGAACAGAATTTCGATATGTTCTTCAAATCTTGCTCGTCACAAAATGGAACCGTTTTTGGACGATTTGGTGACTGAAGATGAAAAGTGGATCTTGTATAAACACTCGGTTAGAAAAAAAGCATATGTTTACAAAGGGAGACATCACCATCCACATCTAAAGCTGGCGTGCATCAGAAGAAGGTTATGTTGTGTTGTTGGTGAGACAGCAATGGTATAGTGCACTATGAGTTGCTGAAAGAAAATGAAATGGTCATTCCAGTTCGCAACATGATGTTTTAAATAAAGAATTCAACATAAAAGTCCATGATCGACCAAAGGAAAAAATGTTGTTCTCCATCACGACAACGCTAGCCTACACGTGGCAAGGAACACCACTTAAAAAATTGCAGAGTTGGGTTAGGAAACTTTACCTCCGGCTCCATATACTCCTGATATTGCACCCTCTGTTCATATCACAGTAAAACTTTTTTGATGAAAATGAATACATAAATTATGAGGGTGCCCAAAGGGCAGTGTAAGAATACTTTTTCTCCAAAACAGAGAACTTCTTTTCCAGGGACTTAAATAACCTACCAGAAAGTTGGCAGACAGTTGTAACTAACAAAGGATATTATGTTTTAGATTAAATTTTAAATAATATGTGAAAAAAAGTTTCTTTAATATCTTAAAAAACGACAGAGCTTTCCCTTACACTCAATACATATAAAATGCACGGTAAAAAGTGCATTTAAAAGCAAAGGTTCTCATGTATTGAGTATCTCCAGTGCTTGAACATTTTTATCGTATCACTCAGAAGTGTATTGAAACTGTAGCGTTTTTCTGATGCCCTTCTTGAGAAACGATATATGTGTTGAAAAAAAATTTCAGAAAATATATTGTAAATTGTGTGTTGTTTTGTTAAAATGTCTATAGACACTTACAGAACTTTCAACACAGAACAACTTAAAAAGTAATGACTCTAGATCGATACTAAAGATAATAAAAGATTTCAAAGCAACAAGGGAAAGAGTTGATAACTTAGCGATGACTTTTTTAGTGAAAATGACCTAAATATTGATTAGGTTGATTTACCATGTTGACATCATTTAATAGGAGTATCGAACTTTTTAGCTTCCCTAGGTGATATCGGAAAAAGTCGAATTGTTTTATATAGGCCACACATAAATTAGCTGATAAAAGTTTTTGTAGAAGTGGCTGATCAGATAAAAAAATGATTAATTTATTATGGACTAAATTCACAACGGT
This sequence comes from Trichonephila clavata, assembly GCA_019973975.1. NCBI lineage: Eukaryota > Metazoa > Arthropoda > Arachnida > Araneae > Nephilidae > Trichonephila > Trichonephila clavata. The sequence continues at coordinate 1,842 of BMAO01038347.1, read as the reverse complement.
CACATGATAATATAAACACGTGTTCTACATTGAATTCAAAATGGACAATAAACTATATATATATATATAGCTCGTACTTTTTATTCTATTTGTAAAACTTAGGTAACATTTCAAATTGCATACTTGGGTAAAGATGCTCAAGAGTTATAAAAAGAAATTTCTGCAAAAAGAATTTTAAAATTAAAGAAAAAAAAGCCTTGTTTTATACATGTACTTTTAAATAAAGTGAAAAATATTAATTTTTTTTAAAAAAAAGTTTCTGTAAAAAGCGTAATTTGGCAACAACGAAGTGCATGAACGGATTTGCTGAAAATAGATAATTGCATTTATCGTGACTATGACGTCACATGTGTTTTTGAACTCGATTGGCTAAAAACACGTGGTTTAAAATTATGATGTGATTATGACGTCACATGAATTTAGTCCATTAAGATATGAGGCACAATTTAAGCTTCATCAATCATAAATCAGTGGGTACTTAGTATTACACCATCGATCAATTTCGCCAAATCAAAAAATATCGCCAAACACTGTCATCGTTATTATTATTGTGTTCCAACATGCGTGGAAAAGTTTTCCACTATTGGCTACATATGGCGCATTTGGCGACGTCTTTTGATTTGACGAAATTGCTCGACTGTATTATACGTAAGTAAGAATTAATGAGATATTTTTTTTTATAAGGATTTCGTGATACTAATGCTTCGATGTTTGAAGTTTATTGTAATGTTCGTGGTGCTTACCAAACATTTGGGTTTTAGTTTTATTTTTCAAATACTTCATCCATCAAAAAAAAGTTATTCACTTATCTAAATATTGCCTAATTGCGATGGTATAAATAAGGTAAAATTTTAAAGTGATGGATAATTTTTTTTTTGAGAATATATATTTTTGTAAAGGTCCAGTAAAGTAACATGATAAAATTGTGTTTGAAGTTGAATGTCATATAGTTGCTATGCATTGCATCCGAAAAGTGTGTATCCGAATGTTTTCCAAAACGCTTCAAATATACTACTTCTTTTCTCGACTTCGATGTACTTCTTACAAATGCACATCTAAGGCGGCAGGTTCATTACTCACAAAAAGAGACATCTATTGCGTGGAAAAGGAAGGAAGCAAGAACATTAGCGCATCATTTGTTAAGCTGAGAAATAATTGCTTGCCAGGATGAAAATTTTCGAAGGAATACTATCCAGATTGTCCATTACCATAGAGAAAGATAAATAAATAAATGCATTTATTTTTGAAGGATTAAGGGAATATCTCATTGGTTGAAGAATTTGTTAAATTAAAAAAAATTCATTCCTATATAAGATTTTAAAATTGCATTTGCCGTATTAGTCGTATTATTTCACAAAGTTTGTGCATATTAGCAATTTTTTCGTTGGATCACGTGTTACTTGCGTGCTGTGTGAACTAAATATACTTGCTGTCCAGGAATAGAAATTTTAATATATTTCAACAGCAGTTACTCTTTTCCTCGAACTAATTGGTTAACAGACTCAATTCATGATTTTGAACCATTTTCAAATGAAGAGAGTATTTCTATCTCAGCACTCTTTAATCTTTTTGTACTATGAAAAGACATTCCAAATGCGTTTCGAATTTAACATTACTTATTATTCCATTCTGAATGTCGTTGGTGATTTACAATGTTGAATGCGTAATACTCCAGTTATTAAAGTTATACTCCTCTCTAACAGATAATCATTTATACATAAAAAAATGGAAGAAATGCTTTCTTGAAGAAATTTCCAAAAATTACTGGCACACATGTAATACACTCAATAACAAAAAAACAAAAACGACGCACCAAGAACGAGTTGTCCGATAGAGACAAAA